>JAJMRW010000011.1:0-366150 GCA_030558095.1 Teunomyces funiuensis
TGATTTGCCAAAGGAGGGTGGGATCGGGGATAATTCAATAAAAAAACATAAAACTTCTCTGTAAAAATCTGGCGCAGATTTCAAAGTAGGCAATATTTTGATAATAAAAATAATGTTGCGGTTTTGGTGTTCTATTTGGCGGCAAGAATGTTTTAATTTTAGTAGACTTCTTGCAGCTAAATACTAATATTTAAAGAAATAGGGCCTACTTTACAACTCATACTAATAGTTTAACTTTGATAATACCAAAATTACGTTCAATTTAATTGTAATGTTTGGAACTAGTGTCTGATTTTATTAAAAATTTCAACTTGCTGCAAAATAATTAAAATCTACAAACTTGATGAACAAAACTATAACTTATAACGTGTAAACAGAAGTAACAAACAGCACTGGTTTTCTTTTAAATAGATACTCTGTAATTGCGCCGGAGATATTCTTGCTCTTAATACTGTACCAAGATTTGCATTTTATATCTACCAGGAGGAGTGTAAAATGGATCTTTCTGCTGGCGGAACAACTCGTGCTGGCACTGTAACTGCTTGCCGTAAATGCAAAACGATTACAATAAGAATTGTTGAGCTAGAAAACAGTAAACCAAGGCTGCCAACAACTATTGGCTGAACTGCATATTGGCAAAGTCGGGCTTATGCAGCAATTGTGGATCAATAGGACCCCTCAAACTTGAATTCCTGCATACTTAGTAAGCGAGAGAAATTGATGCTCGCTTCTATGACAGTCTTATTTCCGAGGTTGACTAAGCATTATTTCCGGGAACCAATTTCCAATTATTCATCACCTTAAAGTAGTAATCAGAGTACCATCGAAATGCTTTTGCCACTGAAATCTACATCAATATAAATAGAGATGTAATCTCCACCAGTTGATTTATCTACAACAAACAATTATCACAACATGACTTCCGAATCCGTATTCATTTCTGGTGCTACTGGCTACATTGCCCAGCACATTGTCAAATTATTGATCCAAAAAGGATACAATGTTGTTGGATCCGTTCGTTCTAGCGAGAAGGGAGAACAATTGAAGCAGCTTTTGAAGTCTGACAAGTTTTCATATGAAATCGTTAAAGATATCGTCACTGAAGGTGCTTTTGACAATGCTCTCAAGGCACACCCCGAAGTTTCTATTTTCTTACACACAGCATCGCCTTTCCATTTCAGTACTGAAGACCCAGAAAAGGATCTCTTGTTACCTGCAGTTAATGGTACCAAGAATGCCCTCAAGGCTATCCAGGCCCACGGTCCACAAATCAAAAAGGTGGTGATCACATCTTCGATTGCTGCTGTTTTCAACCCCTTTGGTCCAAAAAGACCAGCTGTTGTTGATGAATCCGACTGGAACCCTCTGACTTGGGAAGAGTCCAAGGCCAATGCCGTTGTTGGCTACTTTGGGTCCAAGGCTTTCGCTGAAAAAGTTGCCTGGGATTTTATCAAGGATGAAAAGGTTAACTTTGATCTCTCCACCGTCAACCCTGTCTACGTTTTTGGTCCACAAGCTTTTGATGAAAGTGCAAAGGGTACGTTGAACACTTCTGCTGAAATTATCAATGCCTTATTGAAGCTTAAACCTGAAGACAAGGTCCCAGATTCCGCTGGTGCTTACACTGATGTTAGAGACGTTGCCGAGGCTCATCTTGTTGCTTTTGAAGATAAGGCAATCGACCAAAGATTGATTTTGTCGGACGGTAAGTTCACTTCACAGTACATCCTTGACTTGATTCGTGAAAACTTCCCAGAGTTGAGAAGTAAGTTACCTGTCGGTACTCCAGCTACCGGGGTAGAAGCCAGTACAGTGGATAATTTTGTCAACAACAAGAAGTCGAGAGAAATTTTGGGGTACGACTTTATTGGCCTTGAGCAAACCACGGTCGACACTGTTAAGCAAATCCTTGGCAACTATTGATTAGATAAGACTATTTAGTGGAATGAAAAATGATCTTTAATTACTTGTTTAACTCTGGCCTCGAACTGGTCTTTTGTTTCGTTTGCTTTCCATCTCAATCCATAGGCAGGGTGGTTTGCATTGAGAAAAGTTGGCTCTGGACCATCTGTTCCAAAAAGATTTTCTCTGAAGGTGATGCCTTCCCGAGGATAATCGTCCCAGACCAAGCCTCTCTTTCTTAGTTCAGGAATGAGCAACTCAACAATATCTTCAAAAGTTCCTGGAGAAAGTGCATAAGCAAAGTTGAAACCGTCTACCCCTGAAATATCGACCCATCTCTCAATTTCATCTGCAACTTCTTCCGGTGTTCCATAGACAACAACGCCAACACCGCCAACCCCAATTTGTTTGGCAATGTATTCACGAGTCTTCTTTACGCTAGTATCTTCGCCGGGAAGACGTTTTGTCCAGCGTTCAGCAAAGCTTCTCACGGCATTGCTGTCGACCTGGTCCAATTCTTCGTCCCAATCGTATTGACCAATGTCAATTCCTGTCCAGCCACTGAACAAAGCCTGGGCTCCTTTAAGATCAGCATAGCTCTGGTACTCCTTGTACTTTTCCAAAGCCTCTTCATGGGTTTTACCCAATATGGGGGTGATCAACTGGACGGTTTTGATTTCGTCTTCGTTTCTGTTGAACTTTTTTGCAATCTGCTTCAACTCAGAAATCTTACTGCCCAAGCTCTCAGGCGTTAAGCCACTAATGAAAACAGCTTCGGCATTACGAGCAGCATACTCAAGTCCTGCTTTGGATGCACCTGCTTGCAAAATCACTGGCAACCTCTGGGGTGTAGGGCTGGTAATGCTGGGACCAGGTACCTTGAAGAACTTTCCTTCATAATCAATTTGTCGAATCAAGTTGGGATCGGAATAGATTCCCGATTTCCGGTCAATCTTTAAAGCGTCATCTCTCCAGGAAGATAAGAACAACTGGTAGACAATCTCGACATATTCCTGTGCACGCAAATACCGTTCGTCGTGAGGAGGCAAGTCTTGTCCGTTCAAAACATTGCGAGCAGCACTATCCAAGTACGAAGAAACAATGTTCCAACCAACACGGCCATTTGTCAAGTGGTCTAAAGTAGCCAATCTTCTTGCAAAATGGTATGGTGCTTCCGTAATGGTGCTGAATGTGATTGCAAACGCAATATTTTTGGTGACGGCCGCCATGGCAGAGACAACAGCACTGGGCTCGTTGACGGGCCATTGGGCACCCGAGGTAATGGCAGCAGTAAGATTCTTTGGTCCGTTGTAGACATCATAGCCTCCCAACACATCAGCAATGAAGATGGCATTGAACTTGCCCTTTTCGCAGATCTTAGCCAAGTTGGTCCAATACTCAATTGTTGCAAATTGGGCCGATTGGTCCAGGGGGTGTTTCCAGAGCCCTGGAGACTGGTGGCCACTGGTACCCATGGCAAAGGCATTAAGAATCAATGGTTTTCTCTGTTTGTTTGTATTTGACATTCTTGCTTGGAAAAAGAAAACGATTGGATCTATGATATATATGTACTATCACGATAAGGGGCCAAATTGGGTGTGCGTGGCGTTATTGTGGGGTTGTGGCTGCAAAAACGTCATTTAGGCGTTGAAGCGACCCGAAAGCCACCCGACCCGAAGACCGTTATTGGTTGCATCCACAGTTTTACACAATAGTAAATAATATTTACATCAAAAAAGAAAAAAATAATCCGGAACCTAACTCAAACGGGAACCACGGAAAAAAGCTATATAAAAATAGTCTAGGAACGCGCTTTTGGCTTTCTTTCCTGGTAGTATTCAGCCAAGTCAAAGAAATTCTTTTTGTAGTACCTTTCCTGGGTGGTGCGGTTGACTACTTGAAGCCCAAACTGCTGCGAGTAGTCGCCAAATTCCCAGTTATCGGCAAAAGACCACGCAAGCCCACCGGCAACAGTAACATTATCGTGATGGATAGCCTTCAAGGTTGCATCCAAAAATGATCTGTAGTAGACTGATCTCGCCATGTCATACACCTGGTCGTCCAATTCCTTTTCCCCTTCTCTCCATTCGGGGAACCCAAACTCACTGATCAAGATGGGCGACTTCCACGTCTTCCAAATGTAATTCAAAAACTCTCTGTAATGAGCTGGCGTGATGTAAACGTAACTCTGCGAGCGGTAGCCTTCCTTCCAGCCATCTTCTCTGACTTGGGTCTGGTTGACACACATTGGCCATAAACTGTGAGAACTGTTCTTTTGACATGCTTCGATGCCTCCAATCGGTGGTGTCACCACCGTGTAGGTGTATGGGTCAATACCAAAGAAATCGCTGCAGTTGGCAAAGGCCTTCAAGTCTTCCTGACTCATCATGAACTCGTTGTTGACGTCAGTAGTACCGTTGTAGCTCGTGAAGGTATCGATCCAGCTCTGGGGATAATCCTTACCCAAGTAGAGAGGGTTGGAAAAGCTGCCCAAGGAGAAGTCGTTGAGTCTGTTGGCAGCTTCAACGTGATCAGGGTTGCTTGCGTTTTTGGGCACACCAAAGTTGTCGCTGAACTTGATGCCAAACTGTCCCGTGGCACCAATGTCGTTATGGTAGAACTTGTAGAGCTGAGCTGTGGCGTTGACCACATTCTTGACTCCGACGGGGTTGCCAGAATACATCAATGGCTCGTTGAAGCCTACAAAAATAGGTACACGGTCAGCAAAGTGCGTCAACACAATCTTACCGTAGTTGACAAAGGCTTCGACAAAAGTATCATTGGAGTAGCCACCGTTGGATATGAGCGGGTCTGCCAATTTGGTTTTGGTATCGGTGATTCTGATGGGGCCGCTGACAAAAGCCAAGGGCGAGTCAAAATGGGTCAAGGTAATCATGGGCTTGATACCGTAGCTCAAGCAGGTGTTGACCACGTCATCGTAGTGGTCAAGGCCCTGCTTGTTGACAGGAGTGCCAGGAAACACAAATGGAAGGATTCTTGTCCAAGGAATGGAGAAGGAATAATACTCCACACCCATGGCTGCAAGATGAGCAATGTCCTGCTTGTAAAGATAGTAGTTTTCGTTGGTGACAAAGTTTTCGGGCTCTTCTGTGCCCGTCAAGACTTCCATGATGGTTGGAGAACGGCCTTCAACGGCAATAGCGTCTTCGATCTGCGCTGCCGAGCCTGCTACTCCAAACACAAATCCTTCTGGGAACGTCAAATTACTGTCAAAGGTAAAGGGGTCCATTGGAGGCCGCACAAGTTCATCGGTGGGCACTGCCGTGGGTTCAACAGTAGTCGAGTAAAGGCCCGTAAAGGTGTAGCTGTAGAGTTTGGCGTCTTGCCACATCTTAGACCAAGAATAGTTACCATAAGGTTCGTTGATATCGGAAGCCGTCACGGTAGCATTAGGGTCCCACTTCCCCCACTGAGTCGTGGCAGGCTGAGTAGCAAACAAGTGCGTAAGGCTCAAATAAGGAGGAGCATACTGTTGGGGGGTTCCTGTAGGCTTTGGAACCGGTGTGGCGTATCTTGGTTCCGGATCGGCTGCAAAAGTGAAGCGATCGCTCTCGTTTTTGGATGCAAAAACTAACGCAGCATAAAATACTAAAGAAAGATGCTACATTTTTACTTGATTATTAAAGGTATATCTTGTGTTAACGCTATATTTATAGCCAGCAGCTAGTGAGTGGCATGGTGCTTGAGAAACAAACGCATTATTATGTTAGCTCGGAATGTAACGTCCGAGAAATTCCGTTTCGCACTGTGATGTTACAATCTCCCCACAAATTCGGAAAAATCGTCATATTTTCCACTATCACTCAAGTTAAGCCTCCCTTCTAGATGTAACAACGAGGTGTTTGTTGGGAACCCTTGCCATTTCCTGCCAAATAAGGTTACGGATCTCCACTTTTTTCCGGAAAAGCATAATTGTTCATTTAAAATTGTCACATACATAACACCACCCCATCAGTGAGAATGGCCATTGGCAGTTCCATTACCATTCTCCTTCGCAGCTCCATTTCCATTCTCACTTACGGTTCCGTTTCCATTTTCTTTGTCTTCCTCGTTCAAGTATGGTTTTTCACCAAGAACAGTGATTCTAAAGTGGTGACGTGCAACCGTTTCGTGCTGCAAGAAATCAGCAATGGCAGTGTGCAAGAGGAAACGGTTATCCCAAGCAATCACCGCTTTGCCATCAGTACCTCTGTGCTGAGCACGCACCTGGATTTCAGGGTTACTGGTAATATGGTCGTCAAGGAAATTGAGAATAGCGTCAGATTCCTTCTGCTTAAGACCCTTGATACTGTGAATAAAACCCCTCGAGTAGAAGATACTCTTTTCGCCGGTGACAGGGTGCGTTCTAACCAATGGATGTTCCGTGAAATAGTCATCCTTAGCACGTGCAACGTTATTGCTCAACTTGGCCGCGTAGTTTTGGTAGAAGTTGGTATGGATAGCGGTGTAGCTTTCCAATTGCTTTTGAAAAGCTGGTGAAAGTCTTCTGTAGGCCTCTCTGAGGTCAAGGAATACGGTGTCACCACCCGATGGTGGAGCTTCCAAAGCAACAAAAAACGAAAATGATGCTGGATACTCTTCAAAACTGATATCCGAGTGCCATGCAGCGGTGTTGGCCGAGCTTCTAAAATGATTTTCGTACCTAGAACCGTCACCAGCTGGTTTGAAGGTAACCAATAATTCAGGGTGGTCTACAGCTGCAAAACTGACTGGATGGATGTGTAAAGGTCCAAAGTATTCTCCAAAGCTCTTGGCAAAGGCAGGCCCCTTGTCTCTAAAATCTTGATCTTTGAAAATGGCCAAACCTCTTGTTTCCAAGTATAAAGCCAAGTCATTCTTTCCTGCATCGTCCAATTCACTCAATTGAACACCTTCAATCTCAGTACCGAAGTTAGGTGATAAGTCTTCGGTCTTGATCTTCTTACCTTCTGGGAAAAGATTCTTGAAGGTTGGGTCACCCAAATGGCCCTTGTCAGTCTTAGCACCATCAGGGTTCTTAAAGTTGTTGTACTTTCCTGCTTCAGCAGCTTGTGCGGGGATCAAGTATTCGGGATACTTGATCTTCTTTCTTTCCTCAGCAGCTCTTTCCGGAGTTAACAACAAAGTGCCAGCAATCTTTTGGATGGAAAGATGTTTAAGATAAACTGGGTCCAATAATTCGGATCCGTGAGGCTTGTAAGACATGGTTGGAGAACGATGCGTAAATAGTAGAGCTTTCAAGAAAGGAATTCGCTACTTATATGTGCAAATTTCCCCGCTATACATAGCAAAGCCACATTCATATGGCGAGATTATCATAATAGGTTTTAGTAACGATGAAACGGACTTTTTTGTCAAATGGATTTAAAATGATGAAATTTTTATGGGATATTTGAAATTATCGTTCGCACTCGTGGATCCACATTTCCTTTTTGGGAAGTTGCGACATCTATGGCGTCGATGATTAATGTTGCACTTGCGACCCTTCTATTATTTATTTCCGTAAGTAGCATAAAATTCCACTCTTGAACATGGTGTCATTCCCACAAAGATTGATTGGCTCAGGTACGGGCAATAAAGCCGATTGAAATTAATATTTCGGACATAAGCTTTGTTACTAACGTTTTTCTCGGCCATAAGCTTCGGTACTAACGTTTTTCTCGGCCGAGACCGAAACCAGGTCAAAGCCACCACTAGCCGAATGGCACAGGCACGAATGGCACTCTGAGCCTTGTCTTGGCAATGCAGTGAATGACTCGAGCGGGGCTCTTTAAGACACGACTTGTTCCTTGGGAAGTGGTCTCATTTCTATGTCTTGGTCGTGGACAACCTGGCCCAACTCCTGCTGGTCCAACATGTTGTCAAAAAAAGTTGTTCTCAACTCCTTCCAGCGGGTCAGGTAGGTCGAGAGCGCCACCAAGAGGACGCCACTGAGCACCTGCAAGCACCACCACAAGAGGGATGTAGGGAACTGGCCCGTGTACAACCAGACAACGAGTAAGTTGATGATGTGGACGGTGATGGCAAAGTCCCAAGCCAATTTCGATCTGCCCACGATGATGGTGACAAAAAGCACACAGAGCAAGGAATCAAACAACCACAAAACAAAGAGAATCAAGCCCATGGCGTTGTCCAGCGACACCAATTCCCACAGGAAGATCCAGTCGAGCTTGAAGTCGTAGCCGTTCAAGGACGCCACCAAGTAGAAGATGATGACCGCCGACAAGTAGTAGAAGCATTGGAGCACCACAATCTGGAAAAACAACCGTGACGGACTGTTGATGTCTGTAGAAGTATTACTGTTGAACAATCGCGTGTATCCGCCGCCCGTAAACATTGTTTTGCTGGCGCTAGAAGAGTAGTTGGTGAAACGCTACTGATTTTGGCTAGAAAAAAATGTACTAATATTGTCTGCAGAACCCTTCTCTCTATACACTCCGCTCACCTTCTCTTAGCCTTACCCTGCGGTTTGGCCTTGGGGTTTCTCTTCTGGTCGGTCATTCTATCGTTCTTGGTCTTTTTGTATGATCTGCCAGCATCCTCCTTCTGGACTTCGATCCGCTTTCTCTTTTTGGAGTTGACCTTCTTGCCATGCTTGGTCAAATGTTCCATCACCGCCGTCTTGTGCTTCTTCTTGTCGGCTTCAGACTCAAACCACGTTCTCCGTGGCCGTGACTGGATCTCCTTCTCGTGCTGCATCAAGTTGGACGCCTTGGCCAACTCCATTTCCGCCTGTAAGATCTCCTTGGCCTGTTTTTCTTCGTCCAACACCTCTTCTATTATCTCGCCCTTGGACTCGACTATTCTGTTGAGCGCCTCGACATCCTTCCAGTCCACATTCCGTGAAACAGCCTTGCCGCCACTCGTTTTGCTTTCGCTTTCGCTCAACGATTTGATCGCTTCCTTGACAATGTTTCTGTCCGCCGTCGACTCGCCCACAAACGAGATAGATCTACCATCTCTTCCTGCTCTCGCCGTTCTACCAACTCTGTGCAAGTAGATCTCGTGGGTCTTTGGCATGTCGTAGTTGACAACCATCTCGATCTTGGGGATATCCAACCCTCTGGCAGCCAAATCGGTACAGATCAACACAGGAACAGCAAGACTCTTGAAGTCACTGACACTCTGAAGACGCTGTTCTTGCGTCAACGAACCATGCAACTCGCTGACCTTCATCCCCAACAAACCCAAGATGATTCTCAACCTGTGGGCCTGTTCCTTTCTGGCCACAAACACAACAATTCTGTTTTGCTGCTGGGGATCGACTTGCTTAAGCAACTGGAACAACAACGCGGGCTTCAACTGCTCTCTCTTACGGATACGAACAAACTCCTGCACCAACTTGGACGCAGCAGCCTTGGGAGGATCAATCATGATACGCACAGGCTTCTGCAACGACAACTGGATCAAGTCCTGGATCTTGGTGTTCATGGTGGCCGAAAACAACAACGTCTGTCTCTTGTGCTTAGGAATGAGCGACAAGATCTCCGTCAACTCGACCTGGAACCCTTCTTCCAACATACGATCGGCTTCGTCGATGACCAACACCTCCAAAGACTCGATCGAGAACGAAGGCGAGTTTCTTATGTGGTCAATCAATCTACCGGGAGTAGCAACAACGATATCTGGTCTCGATTTCAACTGCTGTTCCTGCTGCCTCAAGTTCAAACCACCCACAGCCAACCCAAAGTTGAGGTTGTGCACAAACTGGCCGAGCTTCTTTCCGACATCGCACACCTGGATAGCCAATTCTCTGGTGGGAGCCAACACAATGACTCTGGTCGACGAGATCTTGGCTGGCTTGTACAACAATCTCTCGATGATGGGGATCATGTAGGCTGCAGTCTTACCGGAACCAGTAACGGCACCAGCAACAATGTCCTTGCCCAATAATGCTATAGGAATGGAGGCCGATTGAATGGGCGAAGGCTTGGTGTATCCCAACTGGGCCAAACCCTTGAGAACAGGACGCGACAACTGCAACGTCTGGAAGGAGGTATGGAGCTGTTTGGTCGATGCGCTTGATTCTTCTTCGTCCGCGTAGAACTCAGCCATGGCTTCTGCCGAGTCGCCTTGTTCTGCGGTTTCCTCATCAGAACCAGGATACTCCTCGTCCATATCGGCTTCAACAGCTTCATCTTCGCTGTTTTGTTCCTTTTCTTCTTCTTCTTCTTGTTCTTCATCGGATTCTTTTGCTCCCATTCCGAAACCGTCCATTGCGAGTTCGTCGTCTTCTTCATCATTTTCTTCCTCTTCATCATTTTCTTCCTCTTCCTTTTCCTCTTCTTCCTCTTCCTCTTCCTCTTCTTCCTCCTCTTCATCCTTTTCTGTAGTCGCCAAATTGACCAAACCACCCTTTCTTCTCAAAATCCCATCCAAATCAACATCCTTGGCGATGGAGTTCCCGTTCTTGTCCTTTGTTTCAACCTTAAAGTCCCACCCGTCAAACGTGGCCGCAGTTTCAAAGCCATCAGCAGCAAACACAAAATCAGGATTGATATCGTCCGCTTCTTCGTCTTTCTCAGGTGCTTCGGTCTCGGTCTTCTTTGCCTTCTTTGCTTTGGTCTTGGGCTTTGGTTCCTCGTCCGAGTTCTCTTCCTCAGACTCGTACACGAGTTCCGTCTCCGAGTCACTGTCAATGGTCAAAAGCAAATCATCGCTCTTCTGCTTCTTGGTGACAATCACCTTGCTTGCTTTCGCTTTGGCCATCTTTGGTAGTGTCGGTGGTGAGTAGCGTGAAATTTTACAGATGAGATGAGCTTCGCGAAAATTGGTGCGCGCGACACCAATATCATTTTTATTATACACATTACCTACATACATACTGGGAACCACGTCTAGTGTTTCAGGCTGCTAACTTGTAATGGAAGTTTTCCGTGACGTCAATCAACTCTCCAATGTCATAGAACTCTTCTTCATCGTCTTCGTCGTCGCCCTCGCTGAGATCAATGTTTCTATTCTCCAACGCCATCAACTGCGTATTCCTCCGGATATCAATCAATGACTCAATCTGCTTCTCGGTCTCTTCAGACAACTGGCCCTTGCCCGTCAACCCCTTCAACATCTTCAATCCGTCCAACCAAACGTACTTGTTCACCGTCGTGTCGGTGTAGAAACTGAGCAATCTGCGCGAGTTTTCCCCAAGCAACGTGATCTTCTCGTACGAAATGGTTCCCTTGATCGAAATCAACCGGCTGTTCTTCTTCTTGTCTTCTTCACCAATCTGCTCACCCACCTTGGTCGACTTGAACTCCTGGATCTCCGCTACCTTGAAAAGCTGCGACTCCAACTCTTCATACGTGGGGTTCGTGATGGGCTTCTCAAGGAACTCCTTGTAGTAAACAAATTGCCTGTTGGGAGACAAAGTGATAAAGTAGTACTTGGGGCCGCTGCTGCGACGATCAAGGTTCCGCAACAAGTTTTCTCCGTGTGACTCGGTGTACACCCACGACCCTTTCAACAACTGAATCAATCTCTGCTCCGAAACAAACTCCAAGACCTCACTCTTCAAGTCCTTGTTGAACTCGGTGAAACGCCCGCGCCATTCCTCTATGTGGTTCTCTTTGATCTTGGTTACTTGCTCGTGTCTCATTTCGTCACTGGACTTGGAAGACGTGATATCCAAACATTCCTCAATCGTCTTCTGCTTCTGGGACATGTCCATTTCCAACACATCAACGTTGGATTCTAAAAGATGAAGAATTCTGTCGACATCAATATCGTTCTCTAACTTGGCATTGGTTTCTTGCCACAAAATCAAACAGTTGTTCATGGTGTAATAAATCATCAACTCCCAACTCAAAATGGAGTCGTAAATGTATGGGTACTTCTCCTTTTGGTGAAAGATGCTGAGCCACAACTCAGTACACTTGTCAATAAATAAATATAACGGGAAGGTTCTGTTGTGGTCACTCATCATCAACTCTTCGTGGAACCGTTTCTTAAAGGTAAAGTTGGGGTCTTTCAAGAAGATCTTCAAGTCCATGGCCAAAAGAATTGTAAAGTTGTCAACAACAAACTTTCTGGGGTCTTCGGTGAACCCTGCCTTGACGTATTCTTCAGGAGTGGCTGGTGTACCGTATTCGTTCAAACTGACTTCCAAAAAGATAAACAAGTTGTTCAACATGGTCTGATGGGAAGTGATGGACAAATCGAAGCGGGTGGCATGCAAGAACTCGTTCAAGTTAAAGTAGGAGACCTTCAACTGGGAGATGGAGTCGATGATGGACTTGTCATCAGTTTCAATCAAGTTCCCAATGGTGCTGAAGTAGGTGACGTGTTTGAGTCTTCCGGCCAACGTGATGATGCCACTGTACTGGAACTTGAGGGCCTTGTTGATCAACTCGGTGAACAACTTGATGGAATTGAACGTGATCTTGTTGTCCTGCAAGTACAACTTGTGGGTGATGATATCGATGACGTCCAAGTATTCGATGAGCGATTCGTACAACGGCAAGTAGTGTTCGAGCAAGTCATCCTTGGCTTTGAAGATGGAGCCGGTGATCAAGATGACGGCGATCTTCAAGATGGCCTTGTATGTCTCTGTGGACATGTTGGTGCTGACGATGGAGAACAAGGTCGAGAAGAGCGTTCTGTCCAAGATGGTGGTGAAGTCGTTCGACACGGCGTCGCTCCCGAGGATGCAGTCCAAGAGCTTGGCCAACACCACAATGGAGTTGACCTTTTCCTGTTTGTCCTTGCCCAAGATGTTTGCACGAAGCGTGGTGGCATAGTTGAGGGCCGTGTGAGCGTCCAACTTGGTTTTGGAGAGGTTGTCTGGGGGGCTAGTTAGTATGGAGGGGAAAAGACGGGCGCGACTCCAATACCGCAATACATACTCTTGCTCAACAACTCGTTGAGTTTATGGTTGATGGTTCTCGACGAATCAGCCATTGTGGTGTGGTGGAGAGGAAGAAAGATGCGTCTGGCACTGAGATCGGTGATTAATTTCAAACGCTCACTTTAGACGAGCATGAAATTTTCTGGTGCGTCAAAATAAATGCCTGAAATTCAGGCGAGGTGGCCAAGCAGCAGACATACGATGGGAAAAGGGGGTGTGGGCGGTGCCTGGAACCAAACAGGAAGGGGCAAGCGAAAGCACCGGGTGTTGCAGGCCACTTTGATGTTTGAGGACCGACTTTTTTGGCCCCATGTGGCAGGGGCTGCGGCGCCACTCTGTTCCTGGTCGCTAGATGCGAATGTGCCAACAAACAGCAGCACTTATCGTGCCTATTTGGGACACATGGTGCAGGTTTAGAAGTAATGTCGCGCAGGCAGAATCTCGATTTAGCGGGTGACGTTTCTATTACGAGAATGTCGCGCGCGCACACGCCACTTGCCGCCGCCTGCCGCCTGCCTGCGGGCCGCGCGCAACATGCAAAACCCCTTTGGCCCACCGCAACCTGTAATAAAATTTTTTGAGTCCTCACAAAAAGGGAACCCCAACTCTTTGCCGTAGCCAGCCGACCATCCGCCCATTGCCACGTTCTCTTGCCGCTCCAATCGCTCCCCAAAGCATTGACTCGACCATCCATTTAGCCAATAGGCACTCTCCACAATGAGCTTTTTACGAAGAGATAAATCAAAGAGCAATTTGAGGGCGGCGTTCGGCATGACTGCTGGCCAGTCTCAGTCTCTGGTCGCTGAGGACAACGACCTCCCGAGACTGCCGACAAACGTTGATTTCCCATCACGCAACCAGCTACATCCCACCGTTTCGGACTCGTGGTCCAATTCCTCTAACCTCCTCAATCTCAACAATCCAAACGACCACGAGGCTCTCTACTCCTACAAATACGACCAGAACCAGAACCAGAACTCGCCACAACCGGAGACTGCGGAATATCCAGAGCCAAATATCACGAAAAGCGACCAAAACGCACAGACAAACACCTTAAAAAACTACAGCCCAGGCTCTTCCATATCTGTCCCTTACAACGACAACTCAGAACAACCATCAGAAATCGATGATATTCCCAAGTCGAATCTCAAAGAGAATTATCGTGGGTTCCATGCCAACAAGCACAAGGATCACTCCAACGTGCCCCCATTGAGCCATCCAATTAAACCACGCTTCAAGAAAAAGGGCAGTTATTTACTAGGCAAGTTGATAAATTCCAGTCGTAAGGATGATGGACTGGTTTTGCATCCTGACGAAGATGGCCAAAAGGCTGTACCTTCGCAAAGAACAACTTCGGTCAGCTCAGTTACGTCTGGACCCCCAGTTGCATCAAACAACCAACGCAAAAGCGCTTCCTCAGCATCTTCTTCCTCCTCTTCCAAGCATAAATTTAGAATTCCTTCCATTTCCGTGGACCACCACTATGGCTACGCATTCCAACATTATAGCACGAAGCCTCGCTACTCAAATGCAAGCGCCACCACGGAATTACCACCCGTTGACGATACCCCAGAGGATATACCCAAAGAAACCAAGTCTCCCTTTGACCTTGATATGAATTTGGACGATTTACAGGGAATCATCAAGTCTCCAGAACAAGAAACATATCACGAATTAACTACTCTAGATGAAAAAAATGACAAGTTTAGCATTTCCAATGCAAATAGCAGTGGTGAAGTTGCAGACAGCAAAACTAGTCAGAGTGCAACTCCTAGACCTATTGGACGTTTGAAGAAAGCGCACTCAACACTGGCTGTGATCCCCCGTAACGAATCCTTTTCAACAATTCCAAAAGTTAAATCTCAGGCCTTCCAACACCAAAATTCTGTCAGTGGCCAAGGAACGTGGAGAGCTCCTGATAGTTGGGACGTCAAGTTTGATAATAAAGTCTCGGAAATTTCAGATTCTGATACAGATAAGGATGGAAGCGATAACGGCGAAGAATATGAGGTCGAGTCCACTTCTTCATCGTCTAGTGCAGCACTGATAACATCACACCACAACAGGAATGACGAAAAAGTGAAGAAGGAACAGTGTTCGTCGGATATTCCTATTCTTTACGGAACAAATAAATTGATGAATAGCCATGCTGATAACAACAATGGTAAGGGTCCAAATCACATTATTCGAGTGTTCAAAGAAGACAACACGTTTACAACTATTCTTTGCGCATTGGAAACCACTACAGCTGAGCTTCTAGCTATTGTGCAAAGAAAGTTTTTCTTGGAGTCGACTTCAAACTACCAAATTTCGGTTTACATTGGAAATTGTGTCAAGGTTTTGGAACCTTTTGAAAAGCCAATCAAAATTCAAATGGGATTGTTAATGTTGAGTGGTTATACAGACGAAGACAACTTGAAGATCATTGGGCGTGAAGACTTGTCTTTTGTTTGTAAGTTTGTCGCGGAAAACATTTTCTTGCGTAACTTAACACACGATGAAGAAGCCATGTTATCTAAAGATTATGTGGAGGTTAACATTTCCAGCTTGAATTTAAAAAACATCCCCATCATATTCCACCAGCATACTTATGAAATTGAAAAGTTGAATGTTGCTGATAATCCATCAATCTATATCCCGTTAGATTTCATCCAATCGTGCAATAACTTGATAAGCATAGACTTTTCTAGAAATGGTTGTTCCAAATTCCCATTGAACTTTTTAGAAGCTAAAAAATTGACTCATTTGAATCTCGAGAAGAACTTTTTGGATGAATTACCTTCCAAGTTCAGTCACTTGAAAAATTTGACTCATTTGAAGTTGAATTCCAACCAATTATCCTTTTTGCCCAAATCTTTTGGCAAGTTGCAAAACTTGTTATCATTAAACTTGTCTTCAAACTATTTCAAAAGCTATCCAGAGCCTGTTAACGATTTGGTGAATTTAAAAGAATTGGATTTCTCGTATAACGATTTGTCGTACCTTCCAGAATCGATCGGTAAGTTGACAAATTTGTTCAAGTTGAATCTTTGCACCAATAAATTAAGCAAAGCTTTACCATTTTACCTCAAAAACTTACTGTCATTGAAAAGGTTAGACATTAGGTATAACCAGATATCCAATGTTGACATTTTGGGTTCTCTCCCCAATCTTGAGGTTGCCTACGCCTCCAAAAATAACATTTCAACGTTTAGCGATAAGATGCAAAGATTGAGACTACTCCACTTTGACAGAAATCCCATCACCAACTTACATTTTGAAAATGTTTTGAACTTGTTGACCATTTTAGATTTGTCCAAGGCCAAAATTACTTCAATGCCTGCCGAGTTTTTAACCAAGATTCCAAATATTGAAAAGATTGTTCTTGACAAAAATCACTTGGTTGAATTGCCAAAGGAATTGGGAAACTTGCACAAATTGGCATTTTTGTCGGTATACGGCAACAATTTGCAATCATTGCCTTCAACCATTGGCCAGTTGACCTCATTGCAATACTTGGACGTTCATTCCAACAATTTGCAGTCTTTACCTGACGAAATCTGGAACTTGAAATCGTTGTCAGTGTTGAATGCTGCATCGAACATTCTCTCTTCCTTCCCTAAACCATCGTTCTCGGTTGCAAAGCGTATATCATCAACTGCCGACTTTAGATTTGATGGTATACAGGAGCTTTCTGCTGATCTGGTTGAAGATGCATCAAATCTTGAACCAATGAGCGAGGGCGATAGTAACCTGAGTGAGAATAGCAGTTCGTTATTGTTGGGATTGCCTAGAACGTCTTCCTCGTTAGCAGACAGTTTATTGTCCTTGGTTTTATCTGATAACAGACTTGGAGATGATTGTTTTGAGTCCATTTCTTTCTTGGTTTCACTCAAGTCGTTGAATTTGTCCTACAACGATTTGATGGAGATTCCCGAGGGGGCAATTAGCAGACAGATCCATTTGAATGAGTTGTACTTGTCCGGTAACGAGTTTACTACATTGCCTGCAGATGATTTCCACAATTTGAAGGCGCTCAAATTGCTCTTTTTGAATAACAATAAGTTGGTGTCGTTACCTGCCGAATTGAGCAACTTGAGCAACTTGCAACACTTGGATGTTGGGTCCAATCAGTTGAAGTACAACATTGCCAACTGGCCGTTTGACTGGAACTGGCAGTGGAACAAGAGCTTGAGGTATCTCAATTTTTCAGGAAACAAGAGGTTTGAAATCAAGCCAGGACATGGTGCCAATAAGGAGACAGGACAGGACTATGACAGTTTGCTTGTGTTGAAGGAATTGAAGGTTTTGGGTCTCATTGACGTTACCTTGACGACCACCAAAGTTCCAGACCAGAGCGTCGATATGAGAATCCGTACCACCGGATCCGAGTTGGATAACATTGGCTATGGTGTGTCTGATTCCATGGGCATGCGAGACTATGTTTCAACGAGAGATGTTTTCATTCAAAAGTTTAGAGGCAACGAAAATGAAGTGTTGATTTGTTCATTTGATGGTAAATATGGACTTCCTAACCAGGGACACAGGATCTCCCATATAGCCAAGGTGTTGTTTGTTTCTTCGTTTACCAGTGAGCTCAACAAGATCAAGTCCGATGACGAGATCCAAACGGCGATCAGAAGAACGTTTTTATCTTTGAATAAAGATATAAACGGAGTGCTTTCTGCCAAGAAGAACCATTCGTTTGCAGCCAATCCGCAGACCAAAGCCGAGTTGTTGACGTTGAACATCCAGGAAGATGTCAAGGCCGGATGTTCAGTATCTGTGATTTATATCAAAGACAAGAAGTTGTACACGGCCAACATTGGAGACACCGAAGCGTTGCTTTCGCGAAACAACGGTGACCATGTTCTTTTGACCACCAAACATGATCCCACCAACAGAACAGAATTTGAGAGAATCAGGGCTTCTGGTGGGTATGTTTCCGGCGACGGGGCGATGGATGGCGACTTGCCGATATCCCGTGGTGTTGGCTTCTTCAATTACTTGCCGCATACGCACTCTGGGCCTGATATACACGAGATCTCGCTAACTTCTGCGGACGATATGATTATCTTGGCCACCAAGGTGGTTTGGGACTTTATTTCGTATGAGTTGGCCGTTGATATCTTGCGGCAGGAGAAGGACGATCCGATGTTGGCTGCGCAAAAGGTGCGAGACTATGCCATTTGCTACGGGGCCACTGATAAGATCGCCGTGACGGTGATCAACTTGGGCGACCAGCGGATGAACCGGCTGAAGTTTGGCTCGAATGCGTTGTACCACAACTTGGGCCGTGAGAACGACATGTACTCCAACAAGAAGCGCAGGGACCGGTTGCAGCTCACGGGCGACTCGTCGTTGAGGCGCTTGGAGGACGAGATCGAGCCCCCCGTTGGCGAGTTGGCGTTGGTCTTCACCGATATCAAGAACTCGACGTTGTTGTGGGACGCGTATCCTGCGCCCATGAGATCGGCCATCAAGACGCACAACTCGATCATGCGTCGGCAGTTGCGGATTGTGGGTGGGTACGAAGTGAAGACGGAAGGAGACGCGTTTATGGTGTCGTTCCCGTCGCCGACCTCCGCGTTGTTGTGGTGTTTCAACGTGCAGCAGAACTTGCTCACTGCCGACTGGCCGAGCGAGATCTTGAAGACGGACCAGTGTTGCGAGGTCACCGACAACCAGGGCAACGTGATCTTCCGGGGCCTTTCTGTGCGGATGGGGATCCACTGGGGCGCGCCTGTGTGCGAGCCGGACGTGGTGACGGGCCGCATGGACTACTTTGGGCCGATGGTGAACCGCACGTCGCGGATCAGTGCGATTGCGGACGGGGGCCAGATCACGGTGAGCTCCGATTTCCTCGCCGAGATGAAGACGTTGCTCACTGTGCACGAGGACATTGTTGCGGAGCGCACGACGATGCTGGACGCGTACCAGGGCAACATGCGGGCGGGCGAGATCATCGAGCGGGAGATCAAGCTGATTGAGGAGGTGGGCAGCCACTACTTTGACTTGGGCGAGCGCAAGTTGAAGGGCCTCGAGGTGCCGGAGCCCATCACGTTGGCGTACCCCACAAAGCTCCAGATTCGGTTTGAGATTTCGCAGAACTTGCAGAACGAAGTTGCGCCGCGCACGACCGTTGTCGGAACGTTACCGGTGGAGGTGATTTACGGGTTGCGCACGGTGTCGTTGCGGCTCGAGAACGTGTGTTCGGCGATTGGTGGCGGGAGTCCTGTGAACGAGAGCTTTCTGCAGAGCTCGTCAGGGATCCTTGTGGAGGCCACGAACCCGCTGTTTAAGGAGATTGACTTGATCGGGCTCTTGAACCACATCGTGACGCGCATCGAGAGCTGCGTGGCGACGTTGGATCTCCGCCAGCAAATGGCCACAGCGAGGGGCGACGGTGGTGTGATTGCCTTTGCCAACGGCCAGCCTTTGGCGGTGGTGTTGCAGGAGTTGACGCAGTTGGTGAGCCATTACCAGGAGTTGTGCGAGAATAAATAATCACTAAATAACCAAATAAATATCACGAAATAAAAAATCAATAAAGATCAATAAATAATTAAAGGTCACAATAAGTAAATAACTACACCAATTGCCACCAATTGAGTTCGTCACTTCATTACACTCACCACACACACCACTAAGATGGAACGCCGCCTGCTGCTCCCGTTTCTATCGCCACAAGTGTCCGGCGCCTCGCAGCCGCCGCCCGCCGCCGTGTGTCCGTGGCTCCGAGAAACCAACTTTGGCGAGACATTGGGCCAGCGCTCGCAGTTCCAGGACTCTGCTGCCACCGACACCGCGTGCGGCCCGCCCGACTTGGTCCACTGGGGCCGCTACTCGGGCCCACGCTCGGCCCAGCACACCACAAACGACTTTGCCAAAACACGCCTGGTCCACGACGACGCCAAGGACGACGGCTACGTGGGCTACTACCACCACGTCAATGGCCTCCGCATGGAGTACTTGGAAAACGACATCGACGACTACGTGTTGGCGCTCGTGGGCATCGAACGGGACAACGGCGCGTACTTCCTCACCACCAGCGACCGCACAAACTCCTTCAAGCGCGACATGGTCGTCACCTACTGCACCTACAACTTGTTCAACAGGTCCGACTTCAAGGCCAAGTACATCATCCAGCTCGCAGGCTCGCTGCTGCGCCGTGTCCCCGTCCACGTCGACCGCTCGTACCAGATCGTGCCCAGTCCCGTCGCCAGCACCTCCAGCTCCGACCAGAAAACACGCAAGCACTTCAACTTCTCGTGGGAAACCATCAAGGGCTTGTCGGCAGCGTACTGGGGCGAGCTCCGTGCCTCGCAGTTGGTCCGTCTCTTTGCCCATCTCGACAACCCGGCGCAGCAGTTGACAGGCCTAGTCTCCTACTCCAGCACCATCGACACCAGGCCCGCGTTGGTGTCCTCCATCCGCATCCTCGTCAAGCTCTTGCCAAAAGCAAGCATGTCCGGGTCCAATTCTGGCCACGGCCCGCCGTCGGCCTGCGGCAGCAAGGGCGACGCAGCCCGCAAGACAAACGCATACAGAAACAACCTCGTTGACACGTTGGTGCGTGTCTGCCAGCTCGATATCAGTGGCGACGCCAGCGAGTTTGCCGTGGCAGAGATCCAGCACCTCTACCCGGACGGAGCATGGGACTACGCCGTCTTGCGCCTCTACAAGGCCCACACCGGCGCCAACAAGGAGCAGCAGTACATCAAACTCATCCACAAACACGTGTGCACCAACAGCATCTTCTCTACGCAGCTGGGGTTGATGTTGCAGGAACAGGTGCGGTTCTTGATCTCCAAGAGCGACTACGCCAGCGCGTTGCTTGTGGCGCAAAAGAGCGTCCAGATCCTCCCGCTCGACTTTGACGCGTGGTACTTGTTGGCGTTGTGCTACATCTTGATCCAGAACTACGAAAAGGCCTTGCTTGTCATCAACACCTTGCCGGTGATACTCAGCAACAAGCCAAAGGGCGACATTGGGTACGTGGCGGGCATCAGGGACTTGTACACGTCGATTTTCATTGACAGATTGCATGCCAACAGCGACGAGGTCATTTCGGAGAAAACGTTCCAGTCCTACTTCCCCAACCCAAAGGTCAGTGCTGCCGACTACAAGCTCAAGTCGAGGGACAGTGTTGTGGACGAAGGGTCCATAGCAAAGCTCTGGCGCGACTATTTCCTCTTCAACCCCAACCTCCGCCATCCAATCAGCGGCAACTACTTCTACCAGTCGCCACTCTTGAACTGCTCGCCGCGAGAACTCGCGTCGGTCAACCCCGCGTTGATCAGGGTCTGCGGGCCCAACTCCGCCAAAAACGTCCTTGCATCGCAGTCGTCGGGCAGTCCGTCGGCCTCGATAATGGACTTTTACCGAAAGTCGACGTGGGGGCGGTGCTACGACTTGCTTTCGCTTCTAGTGGCCGAAGTGGGGTGGGATGCGTTGGTGCAGTTGAAGGAAAAGGTGTTCAAGGTACAGGCAGTGGACGAGGGCAAAACGTATGTGGTCAACCACGCCTCCAAGGAAGACGCACCGGTGTCGTGTGAAAAGTGGTTGGACCAGCTCTTTCTCGTGATTTACGACGATCTTCGGACCTTGATGACGATTGCTGCCAACGACCACGACCAGCAGCACAGCGTGGTTGAATGGGAGATGCTCGGCTTGTTGGGCTGGTCTGTCAAGTATAACCTCAAGGCGTCCATCAGTTCGTTGATGACGAGCATTCTTGGAGCCTCCACCGAGGGGGGGTTCGATTACTTTGGCACGGTTCAGTTGTTGGAGATCTACGACGAGTTTATCTTGAGCGACACGATCGATTCCAACATTGACTTGTTCAACGACGACTACGACCTCAAGTTTTTCAGCAACAAGCTTGTGCTCAAGCTGTCTGAGCACTACGAGGGCTTTGTCAGGTCGTTGGAGGAGGAGTACTTGACGCTCGACTTTGTGCTTCTCCAGTTGATGAAGCTCATCAGCTGGAACTTGCGGTGGTACCAGTACACGCCCAACTACCTTGTGGCGCGGATCTTGACCAAGTTGGTGCTCAAGTACGACCTGGTGTACATCACGACCCACTTCCGGGTTGTTTTTGAGCAGAACAAGAAGAGCAGCGTGGCGAAGCCCAAGGGCTACTGGTTGGGCTCGTTGTTGGGAGGCAGCAGCAGCAGCAGCAGGGCCAAGGCAGGCGAAACATACGAGTTTGTCGAGGACGACACCATTTTCAACTACGTGGAACGGGTGATTGGCTGGATAGATGGATTGCAACACTACAACTAACTAGGTGGTCTTTTTCTTGGGAGCCAAGACCTTCTTTCTCTGCTTGATCATGTAGGTGTAGAGCATGTAGAAGCCGGGAATGTACGTGACAAGAATGATTCTCAACGTCCATGCGTACCATGCGCCGATGGTAGCCGTTGCTTCGTCCAACGACAAGTAGATCATGTAGGTTTCGGAAAACACTCCCGACGGGTACAAGACGTAGAAGGTCGTGTAGCGCAACCAGGTCAACCAGTGGGGCACGTTGCCTGGGGCCCTCAAGTTGGAGGCGTAGTACGAGTATCTGATGATCTCGGTGACGGACCAGCTCAACGACAACAAGATGTAGACCCAGTGGGTGTTTGCGGGCGAGTTGGGGAGAAGTTGGCAGATTCCGTACACCACCAACAATCTGGAGAGGACCTGGGTGGCGGTGGTGAAGAGCGGCGAGCGCACGATGCCTGTAGCTGCGTTGTAGACCTCGACGACGGCGAGCGACTGGATGGCGGTGGTGATGCGGCCCGTTTTTTCAAAGAGGAGCGGCTGGCCAAGCGTGAGGCCCAAAAAGACAGCGTTGAAGAGCACAATTGACCACAACGAGGCAGAGATCGAGTTGTAGGCAATGAGCCATTTCTGGGGATGGGCCATGGTGTGGTGGTGGTGGTGGAGAATTGTTGGATTATAAATGCAAAATGCAGGAAAGTGAAAAGTGAAGAAAAAGTAAGTATGAGTGAAAAGAATGAGTGATGAGTGAAAAGTATGAGTGAAAAGTTTAGTGGTTAGTGAAAAGTATGAAGTGACAAGTAAAAAGTGATGAAGTAATAATTTAGTGGTTAGTGTTGAGTTAAGTAACAGAAAAGAGGTTGTAGAATTGGAGGAGTGGTTTAGGATTTTATCAATTTCTGTATTTTTTTTATAATTTACAATTTTGCACCCAATGTGCTTGACAAATAATTGAACAAACAGCTACAACTATGTTTTTGGTGAAAAGTAAAATGTTTAGTTGATACTTAATATACATATTAACATAATTGATCTCAATGCATCTCATAAATTTATACTGGTTCTAATCATACTTTGACTATGATCTACCATACAGAATACATATATTCCAATTTAATACCTAGTATAGATCAATATACTGATTCTAACTTGAAATCTTAACATAGATTAGTGTACTGATTATTCCAACATAATACCTTGATGACATCAATATACTTAATCAACTTAATAATATACATTAATACACTATTGTTCCAATAAATATTTAACTATAGATTAATATACATTAATATATCTTGATGACTAAATATACTCAATCCTTGATAACTTAATATAGATTAATATACTGCTCTAGTTTGATAACTTATTATACATTAATCAACTTAATAATATACAATAATACACTATTATTCCAATAAATACCTTCTTATACATTAACATACTTAATCAACTTAATCTTAATCAACTCAACTGATACAACACATAACAACACTCAAGGATTGACCCGGCCATCAACGGAGTGACAGAAGCTACACAAAATCTTTCACGTGATCATTACTACTTACATGCTAATCATAGTTGCTCAAAATGGCCCGGAGACCCTGCTCGTCGGCCGCAATCAAGTTGTGGTCCCAATCAACCACCAATGGTGCCCGGAAGATGTCGGCTGGATCGGCAGCATGTGTCGACTCCGCCAGCTTTTCTAGCTCGCTGTTGAACACCTCGTAAATGATGTTGTATTCACCCTCGGTAAACACGCGCGACGGCTCAATGCCCTTGACGGTGACACTGGTGCCGGCTCCCGACTGCTTCTTGTCATGGAGGAACGGGTAGCACTGGCTGAGCGCAGCTCTCGATGCAGAGTCGGCATGGCTCACCAACGACTTGTACTGGTCAAACGTGGGCATTTTGTTTTGCATCAAGTCGAGCTGGAACTTCTCGGAGTTGTGGTCGGCCTTGGACAAGAGCTGGTAGAGCTGGGCCGAGAGCGGGACCTTGGAGTTGTGGAAGATGCTGATGGTGGCAGGAGAGTGTTGTAAGGTTCGGAAAAGCGACATTGGTGCTGGGGGAATGGAGAAACAGCAAATGGCGCTATATATAGCTTATCGGTCGGACTTTGATCCCCGGATCGATGGATGTGACTGCCCCGGGAATAAGGAACGTGTGCGACATGCGCGCGACACGCGACATAAATGTCGTGTGGCGCGCTATTGGTAGGGACACGCTGATAGGTATGCACACGACACCACAGTTGCGCACGACATTTTGCAACACATCAAACGAATGTGTCAGTTCACCACATGTGCCGTTTCATGATATACAAGGGCCGGGAGCCCATGGTGCTTTCAGATCTCCTCACGAAGCCTGCGCACTCCATCATCAACCAATCCTTCGACTCGCGGCTCCGTTTGGACATGCGCAACCCCATCAACGGCGACGGGTTTGGCGTGGGCTACTACTCGGCGTCACACAAGCCGTGTATCTTCAAGGCCATCACGCCTGCGTGGAACAACGTGAATCTCAACAACCTCTCGCTCTGCACCGAGTCACATCTTGTTTTCGGGCATGTTCGTGCGTCGACGCAGGGTGTTCTCAGCGAGACCAACTGCCATCCGTTTTCGTACGGCAAGCTCATATTCATGCACAACGGCGGCATCCTGGCGTTTGACAGGATCAAGCGGAGGCTTGTGAACCACTTGGACGACCGTTTCTTTCTCTACATCCAGGGCTCGACCGACTCTGAGTGCTGCTTCGCGCTCTACTTGGATACGTTGGCGAAGATGGGCCACGACCCCGCGGACCCAGCAGTCACCTTCACGCACGAGGTGCTCCGCAAAGCGCTCTTGACGGTCATAGAGTTGATCAAGGGCTGGCAGGTGCCCACGACAAGCGAGCCGTCGCTCCTCAACTTTGCCGTGACCGACGGCGAGTCCGTGGTGGTGTCACGCTACATCACGTCCAAGACCGAGGAGGCGGCGTCGCTCCACTTCAGCACCGGATCCAAGTTCTTTGAGTACGAGCCAGGCTTGTTCAAGATGGAGCGCCTCAACCGCTCGCAGGACGTCATTTTCGTCGCCAGCGAGCCGTTGACGTTTGAGCGCGGCGACTGGATCTGCGTGCCCACCAACACGTCCATCACCATCACCAAAACAAACACCATCCTCATGTACCCCATTGAGGACGAGTTCTACGACGGCGGGGTGCACGAGAGGTCGTCTGGGCTTGCGATGAGCAAGGGCTTGATGGGGGGCGTCCCTACCAAGCAGCAAGCAGCCACCAACCCCACCATTCCCCCGTTGGTCAACGAGGGCAGAAAATCAGCTGTCTTTTAATGTGTATTGCTAGTCATGAATCCGAATCTACAGACTCAAGTTACCAGAAGTAGGTAACCCATGAGTATTACCATAATCAACCATAATCAACCATAATCAACCATAATCAACCATAAGTATCATTATAAGTATCACCATAAGTATTAGTAGTCAAGCTTAAGTATTAGTATTAGGTCAGCCCATAAGTATTAGTGGTCAACCACAGTAATTAGTGGTCTACCCTCAGTAATTGGTCAACTCTTAAGGTCAACCTTAAGTAGTTGTCAACTTTAAGTAATTAGTATCAAGTCAACCTCAAATATTAGTGGTAACCCATAAGAATTAGTGGTACTCATAAGTATTAGTGGTCAATCCTCAAGTAATAGTCAACCTTAAGTGGTAGCCATATTAATGGTAACAGAAGTATTAATGGTAACCTTAAATATCAATGGTAACATAAGTATTAGGCCAACCTAGTAATTGGTCACCTTAATTGGTATCTTAATTGGTACCTCAATTGGTACCTTAATTGGACCTTATTAGTAAATCAACCCTTACTTGCTGCCCGCGTAAGCGTGGTGCCCGCATTCTGTCCATCAGTTTCGTCAATTTCCAGCTCCGTTTCATCATCATCGTCATCATTGTCGGACGAGCTCGAGCTCGAGTCCTCGCTCGACAAGTCGTGCTCGGGGTCCATGCGGCTGTCGCAGCCGTGCACCAACGTGCCACTGGCGTCGTACAACGAGTTCTTCTTGCGGTACGACGTCCCATCGTCGTTGGGGTCGATGTACTCGTCGTCAGCTGATGGTGCTGCTGCTGCTATGTCTGTGGACGCAGTGTTGGTCAACTGCTGCGACATGTAGTTGGTGAAGTGGTCGTCGTCATCCGAGCCCGACTCATCGCTGTCCTTTTCCTTGTCGTCGTGGTCTGTTTGGCGGTCGAAAACGAGTCCGGTCTTGACCTCCTCGATGATCTCGCCCAAACCCTCGTCAAACGTGTTGTTTTCGTCGTCGTCGTCGTCGTCGTCTCCGCCTCCCAAAATGGCGTTGTACTTCTCACGCGTGTCGTAGAGAACATGGCTCACGTAGTCGTCCCACACGTCGTCCTCGACTTTCGCATCAATGAGCTCGCTGAGCGTGTTGGACGGATAGAGCTGGATGAACTTGACGACTTCCTCGGCTATCAACGTCAAGTGGCCCATGAACCCCAACCGCAAGCCGTTGTGGCTCTCCTCATAGTCGCTGCACAACTTCTGGCCCTCGATGATCTTGCTGGTGATGTCGCCCAAGTGGAACAAGTCGATTGCCAAAAACTTGTTGAACCCAATGTCCATGGACCCGTTCAACACCTGCTGCACAATGTCAAACACCACGTTGTGGAGAAAGTTGTTCCAGGGAAACTTGAAGAACATCAGCAAGATGTTGGAGATGATCTGCGTGTCAAAGAGCGCAATCTTCAAAAAGTCGCCCACCACGGGACTGGCACGGATCTGTTCCTCGGTGAGATTGGCGTTGGCGTGCGGCTCCTCGTCGTCCTCGTCGTCGTGGTTGATTTTGGAGTTGAACGAGTCGATCGTGTCGTTGAAGTACTCGTCGTCCTCCTTGGGCTTGTCCTCTCCCTTTTCGTCAGGAAGAACAATCACCTCGTTGTACTTGAAGCTCACTGGGTCGTACTGCTTCATCTTGTTGCGCAAGGCGTCTCTCTCCTCCACCACGCCAAAGCCCTTGTTGTCGTTGAGGAGCGCCATGTTCGAGCAGTGCAACAACTCGGCGATCAACTCGCAGATCTTGAACCGCTCAAAGCCCAACGGCTCAATCTCGCCAAACGGCATCTTGAGCTTGTTGGACTCCGCGCTGTACGCCTCGTTGACCAAGAGCTGGTTGAAGGTGGCGATGTTGCTGCCGAAAACCTGGAGCAAGTGGCCCAAGTAGATGGGGTCGCGGCCGTTGGGCGGATGCGACTCGAGCGTGATGTACAACACAGGCAAGATGTCGTAGTCGGAGTTGTTCTTGCGGATGATCTCGATGATGATGCCCACGCCGTTGGCAAGTGCGTAGCCGCCCTTCAACATGATGGCGCACAAGGCGTCCATCTGCTTGTGCGACACCAACTCTCGCGTGAGCTCGTTGGGGCCAATGGTCGAGTTGTCGGTGGTGGAGTTGGCGGAGATCGTGATGAGGGCCTTGAGGAAGTCTGCGGCCAGCGACTGTCTGACAAGGGCCACGTCGTGGTCGGGTGCAGCGGTGGTGTCCAACGCCGCCACGAGGTGCGCGATCAAGTCCTGCTGCTGCAAAAAGTCTATAATGCCCGTCGAGTTGTCGGGCTTGTCGGTGGAGATGAGCTTGAGGAGAAAGTCCATCAAGGGCGGGTTGGAGAGGTGGTTCATGAACTTCTGCACGAGGTTGGGCTGGTTTTCGATGAGGAACGTGATCATCTCGTCGCACTTCATGTCGAGCAAGTGTTCCATGATCTTCATGAAGTACGTGGAGATGCTGATGGACAAGGGCGTGGTGGTGTCGAGCACGGCCCACAACTTGTTGAGGTTGTGCACGGACTCCATCACGGTGTCTGTGAGCGACCACACGTCGGCGCTCAAGATCTCGACGGCGATGGTCGCTATGCGCGAGGCGCGTTCCTGTGGTGTTTCCTCGTCTTCAGCGTCCTCAAACTTGTCATCATCATCATCATGTTCATCATCATGTTGTTCTTCTTCTTCTTGTTCTTCATCTTTATGTTCTTCTTCTTGTTGTGGTTCTTCTTCCTCTTTATGTTCTTGTTCCTCTTTATGTTCCTCCTCCCCCTCTTTGGCCCTTACCCGCTCTACGTCCCCCTCCGTCACCACCAACTCCACCAACATGCCCAACACAGCCTCCTCCCGCAAAAACTCCAACAACATCGGGTTGTTGGAAAGAAGCTCCTGGAGCAAGTCCTTCTCGTCCAAGAGCTTCAAGCACACGTCAAACGCGCTGGCAAACAGCACATTTCCACTCTCACGGTTGATGGAGTAGTTTTCAAGCAACGTCAGGATGTTGGAGAGCGACGTGAAGCCGTTGCTAAACTTCCAGAATGACCCCGACATGTGTTTGGTGCCGCTGGCGTTGCTGATTAAAATTTTTCGGTGAAGTTTTTTCCGACACAAAATTCTTCTCCTACAAACCAATAGTCACCACCACCACTGCCATGTTCCGTTCTGCCGCACGTACGCTCGCGACCGCTGCCCGTGCGGGTGCTGGCGCCGACCTCACGCCGTTGAAGCTCAACTCCAACGCCTCGGCACATCTCTACGCGGTGTTCCGCCTCCACAACATGCCGTACCTCGTCACCAAGGGCGACACGGTGTACCTTCCGTACAAGCTCAAAAACGCTGCTGTGGGCGACCTGGTGGTGTTGAACGACGTCACCACGTTGGGCTCTCCGGACTACACATACAACAACGACAAGGGCATCGATCCCCAGCTCTACGAGTTGCGGGCCAGTGTCACGGAAATCACCCGTGAGCCGTACTACGAGGTCTACAGAAAGAAACAGCGCTGCAGAAGACTAAAGACGTTTCCAGTGGAGCCCCACCAGACTGTTTTGACTATTAATGAGTTGAGAATCTTGTAACCACGAGCGAAGCTAGTGGTTACAAGTTAAACACCAACGAGCGACACCAACGAGCGACACCAACGAGCGACACCAACTCGCTACGCTCGTTGCTGTTGCAACTCTATGGAGACTGTAAATAAATAATGTATATGAGCGTGGATTTGCTCGTAATCTACGCTGGTTAGTGTTCTTATATCCTAATGTTCAGGTAATGATCATAATCTCATTACTGTGAGACTTGTAACACCAACGAGCGCAGCGAGTTGGTGTTCTTAGATCATTAAACTCTCCTCCGCTCGTTTGTGTTCTCAGATCAACTCAACCACGCTTTGGTGTTTGAAATCTAAACTCACCAACTCTACGCTTGGTGTTGAAAACATAATGTTCATAATCACCTGCTGATAGAGATGAATATTGTTGTAGCATCCTGCATATAACCAACATTTATAAACCTCTTTAATCAACGAAATTGGAACATTTTGAAACAGGAAAAGCGTCAATCGCTTAGTAAAACTGAAGAGAGCAAGCAGAATTGGTTGTTGCGTCTTTTGAATCCACTTTTATTGCTTTTTCATCAGGGTTAAATTGCTGATGTTTGCGTACTGCATATAAAATTGGATATTCCTCTATTTCTTTACTATTATTTATTTGGATGTCACTGTAAACCTCCAAACTGATTTAACTGACATTGTGAACCTCAACTATTCACTTTCTTTAGTTAAATAAACTGCGAGGATAATAAAAATAATCAAAAATCCATGCTAATTATATTTCTTTAATTATCTCTTTATTTTTGTTTTTATTAATATAATTTTAATAAATTAATTGTTGGGAAAAGTACAAGAAAGAAAAGAACCGTGCTGTAAACCACAATGCAACGTCCTTGAAGCATTAACACCAGTGAACCAACATAGAAATGATAAGAAACCTAAAGCAAATAACAGACACCTAATCTAATTTCTAACAAAGAATTGTTTAACATTTTGCAATTAGCTTTTAATTTTAGAGATTTCTTATTCCATTTTTTAATATTCATGCAAAGCAATTGGTTTAGGTGCTCTTCTCTTGTAATTAATGAATCGCCCAGCGTAAAGTAATTGGTTCATTGAGTAGAACTAGAATGGGTATTGATTAGAAGAAAAAAAGAAGAAAAAGAAGAACCAGAATGTCTTAGCATTAGTTGATTGTAATACCTAATGTTGCCTAATTGTTCAGAATGTTCTGTATATTCACTATGTTCAGAATGTTCAGTAGTTCAGAATGTTCATATGTTCATGACTACACCAACTCGCTACGGTTGTTGGTGGTAAAGTTCTTCGTATTGAACCTGATCGTTTGGCCCAACCGCGTGTTTTCAAAGCGAAACTGCCCATCCACTGCCATGAACGGATGGCACAAGAGACTGCGTGCCGTGGGCCGTTCCTCTGGATCAATCACAAAACACTGCTTGATGAAGCTTTTGGCATCGTCAGACACCAAGTGCTCGATATCTTCGGGAATCGGCGGCGCCAGCTTCGTCTTGCCAATCTTGTAGATGGCACTGATCACCGCCTCGTTCGACCACGGCCGTTTGCCCGCAAACATCTCCAACACAACACACCCAAGCGACCAGATATCCACCTTGGCACTGTACCCTTGCTTCTTGTTCTCCACTATGCTGTCTATGACCTCCGGCGCCATCCAGAAAACCGTTCCTTGCATCGACATCTCCGCATTGTTGACGTAGATGTCCTTGCTCTTCTTGGAAATGCCGAAATCAGAGATCTTGCACGTTCCGTCAATCTCCAACAAGAGATTGTCCGCCTTCAAGTCCCGGTGGAGAATCTTGTTGCCGTGTAAATACTCCAACCCCAAGAGAACCTGCTTGGTGATGTACCGGATCAACGGCTCCTCAAACCGCCCAAACGACTTCATGCACAGGGCGATCGATCCTCCCGCAACATACTCCAAGAACAAACTGTGGATGTTGCCGTTCTGCTCGTACCCAAGATACTGCACGATGTTCACGTGGTCCAAGTCCTTCATCGTCTCCACCTCCTTGTGGAACGCATTGATGCCCTCCAGCGACTTGCTGTGGTCAGGAGCAACAACAACCTGCTTGACTGCAAGCATCTCGCCCGTGGTGACGTTCAACCCCAAGAAAACCGCACCAAACGACCCCCGTCCAATAAGCTCACCCTTGATCCACGCAAACTCAACACACTCCCCGTTATTCTTGCGGAGCTTGCTGACAAATCCCTTGTCGATCTCCGTCGACGTCACCTCAAACACCTTCTGGCCCCACATCTTGGTGTTGGAGCGCGTTAATCCCACACTGTTGCCGCGACTAAGCACAGAATTGGCGGGCGAAACGGTGTTTTTGCCCAACATCGTCCGCCGTGCCTCGTTCGCCACTACCCGGATCGTCTTCATCCGCCGGTTCAACTTGGGCGCCTGGTTATCGCCATAAACAACCTCATCGTCGTTGTGGTGCACGGGCGAGATGTTGGCATTGGAAAACGTCCGTGAAATCGTCGGTTTTCTTGACACATTGACAAGCGGAAGCGGAGTCGGCGTGGCTGGAAGATCCTCAATGATTGGCTTGTCCAAATTCGTGTAGGGGAAGTACTTTTCAAGATTGTCGTACACTTCTTCCACGGGCGGTCTGACTCTCATTTTGTTGATGGGCAAATGGGGCTGCAGATTTGCACCCACGGGTTTCATAAAGAAATCGTCTTCTGCAACCGGTTTCTTCTTGATGGACTTTACAAAAAACTCATCTTCTTCTTCGTCTTCGTTCTTCAAAACAGGCTTGACAAAGAAATCCTCATCGTCATCGTCATCACTGAGCTTCTTGAAGGCCCTCGACGCATCAAGCGCATTGTATGACGGCACATTGTCGAAGAAAATGCTGTTTTCCTTGAACGCTTCAGCATCGCGTGTATATGTCGACCGAATGCTCGTCCGGCTTCGGAGCGACGTCTCTCTCGACACAATCGAGTTGGATTTGCGCCGCAAAATCGAATTTGTCCGCCTGAAACTCTGGTCTTTCTGCAATGGCGGCGGTGGAGCTGCTCGTCTCGCAACAATGGCCTTTTCTTCGGCCCTTCGCTCGGCATCTTCCTGGCTCTTCGTTCGGATAAACAGCGGAGACTTCAATGGCAACTCTAGCTTGCTTGTTGACGTTGGTGTATGTTTGGGGTCATCTCGAAACGTCATGAGCGTAGTGGCCGAAATGGGCGAGCGATACTCGGCCACAGACGAAGAGTAAATGTTGGGAATCAATTTGGGAGCCTTGGACTCGTACGGCGACTTGCGTCTCTTGTCAAAGTCGATTTCTCTTCCTTCCCTTCGTATCACCCTGAACGAATTGTTGGAAACAGCAGAATTCATGGAAAAGGCAGACGTTGGCGTGGGACTTGACCGTCTGGTATCGCCAATCTGGCTCGTGTTGATCAGCAATGTGGGAAGTTTGGGCGAGTTCTTGGGTCCTTTGTTCATGGGGAACGGGAGTTTAAGTGGGAAATGCGGAGTGGTGGCCTTGTCTCGGCTGGGAGGAGAAGCAATCTCATTGATCTTCGTAAGTGCTGGAACCTGGTCCTTGAAATTTAGATAGTCAACTTTGTTGTCATTCAATCCTTGCAACAAATACTGCGGTGTGGCAGGATATCCGTGTCCGTCTTCGCCTCTGAGCTCAAAGGACTTCAGGTCCGACGACGCAGTCGTCGCAGCAGGAGAACTGAGCTCCTGCTTTAAGTAAATCTTCTGAAGCCCCGGCAGCAGCAAGGCCGTCACGAGAGTATCATCAGGAAGCGCAGTGCCTTCTCGTGCATTGAAATCGGTGAGGTGAAACGAAATCATTCCGATATTCACCATCCTCGCAGCATCAATCAACTGCTCTTTGACATCAGCTGCTGCTGCCATATCTATTGTTTTTAAAATAACAGGAACAAACAGACAGTTATCTTTGGTAACAAGGACCGTGGTACCGTCCGTGGGCAACTTTTGGGGCCAGCAATCGGTAGGGATCGACTGCTCAACTCCACGGATCTCAATCTTTGGGATCGACATGACCAGTTTCGTATCGGACTCTTCGGTATTGAAGAATTCCTCGGGCGATTCAACCAAATGCGCTTCCAAGGAGTGTGTGCTTGCATTCTGCTGCTCGGTGATGATTGCATTGTTGACAGTTTGTGGAATCATTTCAGACGGCGACGTTTCGACAATGGGACTTGTCTTTATTGGTTCTGCCTTGTTCCTTTTAGCACTCATACCACTGCTGCTCCTGTTGGAAGAGGCCGACTTGACAATCTCAGCCGCTCTATCGCCCCCGTATTTCCGCAATGTATTCATGAATCCACCCTTCTTTTCGCCCTTGGCCAACCCTGTGCCCGACTTGGACTTACTTTTGGTGCTTGGACCGGTAGTTTCTTCGCTTAAACTCTTTTTGCTCGGTAGTGGCATGCTGGAGGTCGAGGTAGAGCTGTTGGGCGCACTGCCAGACTCCCTGGACTCGGTTGACGTTGTTCTGTAGTGTTTTCGGAAAAACTTGTGCGATGGAGAAGGTGCCACGTCCTTGGACTTGTAGTTGTTGGGATCCACGTACGAAAAGGGCCGTTGCTTGACTGAGGGCACACTAGGAGTCAGCCCTGACGAGAAAGAAAGGTTCTTTTGGAAGATGGGCGTGGATTTGCGGTATTCTGCTATGTTGGCGGTGGTTGCTGGTGACGTAGACTCTCCAGACCACTTGCGTGCATGTTGCGTACAAAGCTCTTCGGCCTCTATATCGGCACGTAGGAGATCAATAAAACGGTCGATGGTGTTGAATTCGTTGTCCAACGACAAGTACTTGGAAAACTGGTTCCAGATCATCGAATCCTTCTCGAAATTGCCCAACTCGAGGAACCGGTTACCTGAGATTTCGTTACGGCGAAACGTTTCCTTCCACGAGGCATTGAAGTTGTGGCGATCCAACCATTTAAGCACGTTGGCGATCAGCCACGTATTGCATGTGGTGCTGTGTGCTGTTTGGGTATTCATGGCGTACTTGACGAACCGCTTGTCCTTGTTGGCCATTTCGGACGTGATTGTCGATGTCGAAGAGGCAACAGACGTCTGTGATGTTTCGGAGTTGTTTCTATAGTGTTCCTTGGGCAACTGGCGGGGCATCGGCAAGATGTCTGTTTTGTCATCGAGCTCGAGCGACGTTCTGGACCGGGTATAGTCGCCTATGATGGACCCTATGGGATTCAGGACGGGCGTGTTCTCTGACCCTGAAGTGCTGGGCGACTCTATGATGGGACTGACAAACTCAGCTGGGAAATGGGGCACTGCAGCTGAAGCCAGCGGTGCTGGGGTTGCTGAGACGACAAATTCATGGACAGAATCGTCGTGTTCGGAGAAACTAAAGTTTCCTGGCGGCGTTGAGGCACGCAAGTTGGCGCCGGTATCGACTTTGAGCTGCAGCAGCAGCGTGGATGCTGCCCCCGTCCGGAAATTGAAGTCGTTGGTACCGCTTCTCACAAGATCCCGCTTGGTAAAGTCCTGCGAGCTGAACGACGTGGGGAGCCTCGGTGGCGTTTCCATGCCAGCCGTGCGGGGGTTGACTACGCTGTCTGAATATATGCGTGATGTTGGCCGGGACTTGGGGCTGTCGGTGTCGCTGCTGTAGACGCTGAGGCGAGAGTTGTTGCTGCCTGCGACAAACGGGAGCTTGATGCGCGGCGTGTCGTAGGCGTTTGGCCGCTTGTTTTCCTCATACAGGCCCTGTCGAGAGTATGGCAGCAGCTGCAGCATATGTATGGCCTGTGCTGTGTGGTAGAGGTGGGATAAACAGGTGACTACACCAACTGTGAGTTTTGATCTAAATATAAAAAGATGGGCCAGGGCACGTACGCGCGCTTGGAGCGGTGTCAAAACAAAAACAAAAGCTATAATTACCAAACCAGTTTCCTTCCACATCGCGCCCGGCTGGCCATGAGTAATGTCACATATCCTCTTGAATGACCTTCTCCACAAGACACTCAAGGATCTACACACGCTTCATGTTTTTTCCGGCGCCGAATCCGCCTACGAGGCGCTCTTGACGTCGACCATCGCCAATGTGCTCCAGCTCCTCAACTACAGCGATAAGCGCTACTTGCTGCTCCAGTTGTCTGCTACTACAGGCCTGTTGGACCTTGTCTACTATGTGCTGAAGAACCAGTCCCATACGGTCAACATTGTGGAGTACATCAAAACCAGCGCCTCGCAACACACAGAGTTGGTCCCCGACATCGACTCCATCAGCATTGCCAAACGAATTTTCACGCTTTTGATGAATTTCGACAAGAAACCAGCCCGATTGAAGAACTCGTACGCCATCATCATCCAGAAGTTTTCCGAAATGGTGGAGTTTTTCATCAAGTTTCACACCGAGTCCGAGGCCAAGTTGGTGCTGTACTTGGCCAAGTGCATTGCATACGAACTCAACTTTTACCACAATATCCAGAAGGAACTAGAGTCGAATCTTGAGTTGAACAACGAGGACACAGAGAATATTGTGGAATACCTCGACACTTTTGTCGATGACCTGAAAGAAGAAGACAATTCCCTCTTTATTTACGATACGCTGGACAAATTTGCCAAACCACTCGAATTTTCCAGCAACAACGAGGAATTCAGCCGCATCTACCAGCTTCTTTTGCGGATTTTCACATTCAAATCGGGACGTTCGTACGATATCAAGAAATACGTAAAACTCATGATAAAAATGTTTAAACGACATACAAGCTTTGAGTTTTTCGAATTAACTGATTTCAAATACAAAGAGATGAAATTCAATCAATTTATCAATTTTCTTACCCTTGACCACAGTCAACACGGCATTGTGATTCTACCACAACAATATAAACACATCAACGATAAAGTTATCCTCAATATGGAAATATTTCCCGAACTAAACATTACCAACTTATACAACCATCCGCCTGAAAAGCCAATGAGTGCCGACAAATTGACATTACATCCATACTCAAAGGAAGATCAAGTAAAGATTATCATTAACTTGAGCCACATTCTCCCCATTCTTAATGAGTTTGATCTCAATTTCAACTTGCGATACGTCAATACTTTCAAGCTATACCTTCATCTTTTCTACGACGAACTACCCACATATTCAACGCATACAGATCTAGAATACGTCGACAAAGTGGTACAGTTGGTGAATGAAATTGTTGATTACGAGAATGAAGAAGATGATGCCCTGGGATCAGATATCAAAAGTACCATCCTTCACTTTTACGACTTACATACAAAGCTACAGAAACTGAATTTATCTGACACAGGAGTGTCTATTCTTATGAAGATTGCTGTTGTGGAAAATGAAAAAATCACCATGTTGAAGAGAGAATCCCTTCAAAACTGGAGAAACAAAGTCCAGAATGTCAAAGTGGCTAACGAACGTCTTTATTCCTTTTTATCAAACAGACAGCTGTCAATTTTTCGAAAGTACTTACAACTTTGGTTTGCGAGACATAAAAAACTTATTGAGTTGCAAGTAGAGACGAGCTACTTTGAAGAGAGAGAGTTGATGAGAAAGTATTTATTGAAATCAAGGGATAAAGTCCAAAAACTTGAAAAGATATATTCACAAGCAAATTGTATTTTTCAGAGACGTCCTTTTGAAAAATGGCTTCGAAAAACGCAACACCTTAAAGAAAGCTACAACCAAGCAATTAATTACGACAATAGCAAACTTGTTCAACTGACTTTTCAACTTTTTAGTCAGAAGAATGAGTATTTGCAGGTGATTAAGAATGAGGCCGACATGAAAAGGATACAATACAAGGAGTACCAAGATACAGAAATCAAGACTTTTTACTGGAAGTTGTGGTACCAGAAACTAGATACATCCGGCACCGCCCAAAGTGTCATGGACAAACTAAAGTTGTTATCTAAAAAAGAAAGAGCTCATTTAACCACAAACTACTTCCATGTCTGGAGGAAGGTATATCAGTTGGAAGTTTCTGCTAGAGAGGTTGAGAAGCGCAACAATCTGTATTTATTGAAATTTGCAATGAAGGAGCAATGGGTAAAGAAGTTTCGCTTGCAACAACTAGCTGACCTGTTTAGATCTGGCAAAGATTCTGCCATCAGTCAAAAAATTCTCAGTCAAATGCAAGCAAAGAAAGAAATCAATCAATTGGCCCGGACATTTGACCGCCAAAAGGCATTGGCTCGAATCTTGAAGGATTGGAAATTGAAAGTTGCGTCAAAACAAGCAAGTGTCCATAAACACGCCCAGAAGATTGCGTTTAAGAAGTGGATGACATCATACCAATTGCAAGCACATTCCAAACTTATCTATAAAAGTGCGTGCAAACGTGTGTTTGACAAGTGGAAAGTCAAGTTGCAGAGTACTTTACAGTTGCACAGAGAATCAGAAGTGTACTATCACGAAACATTAACCAAGAGGCATTTCGATGTATGGAGATTTGTGCTTGGAAATGTCCATGAATTGGACGTTATTGCACTACTGAATGTCAAGGCCAAGTTTTACAAGAAGATGATTATGAAAAAGGGAAATATCGACCAGCTTATGAAGAAGAAAAAGGCCATTTCGGTGACCCGAAACTTCAACAATGCAATTTTGCTTCGAGCCATTTTAAAGCAATGGAGAAACAAGTTTTTGCAGCGGAAGGAAACGACCTTGAATCAACAGGTATACGATTTTGATGCCTTTTATATCAATCCTACAATCAAAAGAAGGGTGTTTAACGTGTGGGTTGACAAGTATAATGATCAGATCAGGACACAAAACATCTTGAATCAGCGCTATGAAGGTTTTAAAGAGGCTACGGGTACGGTAAGAGTTATTTTCAACCGCTGGAAAGCGCTCAACAATGAGCAGAAGAGACTTGTTGCTGAAGCAGAGCAGTTTGAAAAGTCGTTGTTGGCCAAAAAGTTTTTGATCATCTGGTATGATCAGTTCATCAACAAAGGCGTACATCTCCAGGAAGTTTCAAACAACCACATGGACAATAAGGAGTTTAGGCAAGCACAGGACGTGCTTCGACTCTGGCATATGAAATATATCAAGATCCACCGTCGGAACCAGCAGAGCTGCGATATATTCATTGAGCGGTCCAATGCCAACAAGCTCCGTGCCATGTTTGATCTCTGGGTGTACAAGCATCGCGAGGGCAATGCCGACGATAGTTTTGAAGAGGCCAACACGAGCATGATCAGTAACCCGTCGCCTCTTGCGAGCAAAAAGTCGTATGATCCCAACAGGAGCTACTTGTACACGCCAATCAAGCAGGCTGTGTTCTCTACACCGCCACGGACGAGAACCAGTCCGTCCAAGTTGGGAGAAACGACCCAACGAGTAAAGCAAGAACGGATTGATGCCTTACGGAAACATCTCGGGAGAGCTGCCAAAACGACATCCACGCCACGAAAACCACGTTTATCCAAGCTGGAACTACAAGAAAGCGGCCGTTTGATTCGACTTTCGCCACCGTCGAAGCCATACACAGGGATAGTTCCGCCTGCTGCTCCTAAATTTGAGCCTGTTTCGGACTTTTCGGGGTCAACAGATCTCTTCTCCGAAACCAGAACGGCGTCACTGACGACGAAAGCTACGCGTCGTGTGACGCCCATTGTATTTCCAATTGAGAGTGACTTGGAACCACAGTTTTCTCCTGTCAGTAAGTTGAAGGAACGGATGCAGAGCCGGCGGTACAACACAAGTTTCTAGCGTATTTAGTTAGTATTTGGTGATGTTTTTTTGGTGATGATTTTTGTGCGACTGAGTGAAAAATTACATCACCAGCAATGAATATTCCCTTATTGGTAGTGGATTTGGACGAAATCAGCGCTGCAAATGGCGCCACCAAAGCGCCAGTGCCACAAGCAGACACGTACGAGGCGCCAATTGGCGGAAAACTGTCGATGCCGACGCCCGGCCGCAAGATTCCCATCACAATCATCACGGGGTACTTGGGGTCGGGCAAGTCGACGCTTCTTGAGACGATTGGCCGGACGTCCAACAAGAAGCTTGCGATCATTCTCAATGAGTTTGGCGACTCGTCTGTCATTGAGAAGTCGGTGACCATCAAAGATACCGAGAAGAACGAGTCGATTCAAGAATGGCTCGATCTCGGTAACGGATGTCTCTGCTGCACCGTTAAGGACAACGGAGTGCTTGCCATCGAGCAGTTGGTGGAGAACTCGAAGGATAAGATCGACCACATTCTCTTGGAGACCACTGGCATTGCTGACCCAGCACCCATCGCCAAGATGTTCTGGTTGGACGAAGGATTGGCTTCCAACATCTACATAGACGGCGTGGTCACGGTGGTGGACTCGCAGCACATCTTGACGTGTTTGGATGACGTTGGTGGCCACTGGCACAGACAGAACAACCATCTTTTGGACACAGAGGCCACACCAGACGAAATAGAGGCCGAGCAGACCAAGTTGGCCGAGGGAACGACCACAGCACATCTCCAGCTCGCGCTTGCCGATGCCATTCTCATCAACAAGATCGACAAGTCCACGCCGCAGCACACCGCAGCCATCACACTGCGCATCCGTGCCATCAACAACAACTCGCCCATCTACACCACCAGCTTTGGCGACATTGACTTGGACAAGATCTTGGATCTCCATGCGTACGAGGCCACCGACAAAATTGCGGCGCAGGTTGCTGCAACGACAACAAACGGAGACATCTCGTTTCACGACAGCCGCGTGGCCACAGTCAGCGTGGAGTTCCCGTTCTTGACAGATAGTCTGCAGTTTGACAAGGTAGAGGCCTTTATCCAACATGTTTTGTGGGAGAACGACGTCAACGGTCATCGCGTCGAGATCCATCGGCTCAAAGGGTTGTTGGTAGAGAAGACTCAAACTAAGCCCGTTGTCAAGGTCATCCAAGGTGTGAGAGATACCTACGATATCATAGAGGGAGGAACTTTACTTGAGGGCGTTCACGAAAACAAGTTGGTGTTTATCGGAAAGGACTTGGTCCATGCCGATTTGGTGATGGAGTTGCAACACTTTCTCAATTAGGAAGTGCGCGCCGCGCAGCGCGCACAGTCAGCGCGAGCATTTGTGGTTACTACACGACCAATAGACAAAAAATTCATCGTCGATATACAAGTAGGCATCGTCGACCACACAGCACCAATGTCTGAATCCGAGGGCAACAAGCCGAAAGAAAGTGCTGGCACGCATACCACAGCCAAGGTCAAGAAGCAGTGGAAGAATCCCGCGCTTCGCATGATGGGAATCCCGCGGTTTTCGCTCCCATCGCGCAACTGGATGATCTTCTGGACGGTGTTGGCAGTGACCGGAGGCGGGATTGCTTACGACAAGTACGAACAGAAGAACATCAGGGCCAAGTGGATGGATGCAGTCAAGGAGATGAGCACACAGCCGTACGGTAGCGACAGATTGCCGCGCAAATTGACCATCTACATCGCGCCGCCGCCCAACGACTTCCTCGACGAGTCGGTCAAGTTGTTCCGCAAGTACATCAAGCCTGTGCTTAACTCAAGTGCAATGGACTACGAGATTTTCAGCGAAACAAGACAGGGCGATATTCGTGTTGCTGTTGCTGAGAAGATGCGTGCATTGCGTCGGGCCAAGATTGCCGAGGCCGAGGCCAAGGAGACTGAAGCCAAACAGCAGCAGTACGCCAAGTCATGGACCAAGTTCTTCAAGGATACGTTTTCTTTTGGCAGAAAAGAGGCTCAGGCGGAAACAGAAACGACTAGCAGACTCGAATTGTACGAAGCCAAAGATGTTTTGGGCTTGTACCAAGTGTTTACGCCCATAGAGCCCAAAAGCGACGACCAAGTCACCGAATTGGCAGGTGGAGTCATTTGTGTTGGCCGTGGTGCCTATAAGGAGTACTTGACGGGGCTTCACGAAGGGTTATTGGGCCCATTGGAGAAACCACAGGAGTTGATTGACGAGGAACAAAGAATCAGAGAGGAGAAGCAGAAGCAAAAGGAAGAGGACCAACAAGATGACGACGATGATGAAGGGAAGAGAGAACCGGTTACCAAGTCATATATCCGTCCTGAAGCGTATTCGGCTGCTGCATTGGCACCAGAGCTTGATTTTTCCACCACCATCACCGAAAACGGAGTCCCTGTATTGTTTGAGCAGCCGCTCTACGTGTTCCCCGTACCCAACCTTCTTGGGTTCCTTAAGATGCCGCAGAAAATCTACCGTTTTTACACGAAAAGAAGATTGGCCGACGACTATGGGTCGAGAACAACGGCCGTGGTCCACAACAAGGTGAGGCCATTTAAGGAAAAGGACGTTTACCAGGCCAAGGAAGAAGAGTTGGATTGGCCCAAAAAGTGGGTTGAGACCGGAAGGGAAAGAAACTCCGAGTGGGTCCAGGAGTTGGTGGTTGATCCACGCATCACTACACGGATGAAGGTGTTTGATCCAGAACTTTAACTAACTGTACATAAATAAGGCATATTTCACTTACTTCCTCTGCCACAAGGTATAGTTGTAGACAAAGTCGCCTTCCACGATGTTGGATTCGAGATCGGCAAGCCCCACAAACTGCTCCAACTCCTGTTTTGAGCGTTTTTGCCATTGAGAGTCAACATCAGCGAGCCCAAACTGCAAGAACGTATCCAGCGGAACAACCGTGGCTGGATCCACCGTCTCAATCTCAGTGACCAACAAGTGGGACACTGTTGCTTCCTTGACCAACTCATTGTAGATTTCTGCACCTCCAATGATAAAAATGCGTTCGATCTCCTTCGACATCGCGGCAGCATGCTTGTTCAACTGGACGAGCGACGTGGCGATGGAATTGGCCTCAATCACGCCATCGCTCCGTGTTTCGCCAGTATAGGACCGTGACAACACCACGTTGATTCTGTCAGGCAACGGCCGGAACTTGGCGGGGATCGACTCCCATGTCTTGCGGCCCATGACAACGGCATTGATCTTATTGGCGGCGGTTGTGCGTGTCGTGACGTCCTTGAAGTACTTGATTTCCTTCTTGAGACGCCACGGCATCTTTCCTTGGTACCCAATGCCGCTGTTCTTCTTAAGAGCGGCCACAATTATCGCTACCGTCGGCTTGGTTGAGGTCATGTTGATAATTACTTGAATGGTCGAGTACTGCAGGTAACCGACTGCAAAAAAACAACATACACTACAACTTCTACTCCTACACTTCTGCTACAACTTCTTCAGTTAAACATAATACTAATACACAAAGATACTAACACAATTAGAGAGAAACAATCATCGTAATATACAAAAATCAGTTACTTGGCCTTGGCCTTGGTGGTCTTCTTGGGTGCGGCCTTGGCAGCAGCCTGCTTGACTGGAGCCTTCTTAGCAGGAGCCTTCTTGGTGGCAGCAGGCTTGGTCACTTTAGCAGGAGCCTTCTTGACTGCAGCTTTCTTGGCTGGAGCCTTCTTTGTAGCAACAGGCTTAGTCACTTTGGCAGGAGCCTTCTTGGTAGCAGTCTTCTTAGCAGGAGCTTTCTTGGCGACCTTATCCTCTTTCTTTGGGGCCTTTACCTCTTTCTTTGGGGCCTTAACTTCTTTCTTGGGAGCCTTCTTGGTCACCTTGGCGTCCCTGATATCCTTAACGCCAGCCTTTTCCTTCTTGGCCACCTTGACGGGCCCCGAAGGGCCCTTGGGCTGCAAGAAGTCGCCAACATCAACGCCCTTTCTCAAGGCAGCGTTGAACAAAGCATCAAAGTTTGCAGCCTTGATGTTATAGTTGGACTGGACGTACTTCTTCAATGCCTGGCGTCTGCAGCGTTAGTATTTATCTGAACATTGAGGGGAGAAAAAGTGGTCACGGAAAACTTACGAGGAGCCGTTTCTTTCTTTAAGGGTAACAATAGCGGACTTGATCATGTCTGGAGTTAGTAAGAACAGATTTAACACAAGGAACAGCTGATTTTTAACCCTGTTGGGTTGAGGTAATTGCCATGATTGTGATTGTTGTTATTTTAAATGTTTTTTTTGGTTGATTGTTGTTGTTCATAGTTGGCAAACCTCACCATCCTCATATACGTACCCTTGTAGGTGATCTTGGGAGCGGAGGCATCTGCAGCCTTGGATTTGATTTTGGGAGCCATAACTAATGTGGTGCTAAAACAAACTAATTGAAAATGGGGAATTGGTCGTTTTTAAATCACAACAAATAAATAAATAAATAATTAATAAATTAATGTTCGCGGCGGCGCGCGTAGCCAAGTCGCGCGCGCGGGAACAAATACTGTGCTTAAAGTTAATACCAATCATAATCGTCTCACTACTATACATCTATATACACTAGGACAGCTCAAGGACAAACTTCGCTTTCGTTCCACTGTTGGTGGCTGTCCTTTTCAAACAAACAACGTCTGTCCTTGTCCAACTCGACAAAATCAACGTCTTCAACAAACAACGCAATAACGGCAAAGTTCTTCATGCCGTCCTCGTCCTTCTTACCGTCCACGCCTCTGCTGATTGAGTCCATCAACTTACGGCTCTCGTCCGTCAAAGTGTCCAACGGACTTGGTTTTCTGAACGACTTCTTGAGCGTCTTGGACAATTGGTTCCATTGTCGGGAGATCTCGAGGTTCCATTCTTCCGCAGTGGGTGGTGCAAACTGGAATCGCGTCATGTCGTGCAAGTTTGTGTAGGAGCCGTCTGGTGTGGCCTTGAGAATCTGCTCCATCAACCGTGGCGAACAGAGACTCGATGCAATGGCCTGTTCTTGCACAGGTACTTTATTTATGTGGTGGTTGTGGTTGTGGTGATGGTGATGGCTATGGAGTTGAAGGTCCAAGGCGTCGTCATCACAATCTTCGTCGCTGTCGAAATCGGAGTCCAACTGCTGGTCTCTCTTTTTGGTGATTTCGTTGTTGTTCTCCAAGATCTTCAGGGGCTGGATCAGCGACAAGTCAATGACTGGCTGGTGGTGGTTGTCCAATATTCTTGCTCTGCCGCGGAACCGAAACTGCTTCTTGATTTTCTGAAAGTAAAACACCGCTTCGTAGACGTCATTGTGCTGCAACTCGGCGTACTTGGCCAGGCGCTTGTCTGTGGTGCACGTCAAGATGTTGTTTGTTTTGTCATCAAACAAGAAACCACGGTACACCAAAGTTCTGTTGCGGGGGAACCCGCTGGCGTCAATGGTGGCAAGCTGGAACGAAATAAATGGCGGAATGTTGTTGTTGAGTGAAAGCTCCTGTTCCATGCACTGGTTGAATGCAGGCACCCACGGCGCCATGTACTGAAACTGAAGCATATATAGGGATTTGCAGAGACACAGGTGGTTCTAGGAAATCTGCAGACGTCGGTGCTGGAGCCGTCGGGCTATTTATTTAATTTGTAGGCGTCAAAGTCCTGACAAAATTTTTTTTTTTTTTTGGAAATTACCGAGCGGATCACTAGGAGCACGGAGCGTTTAGGGGGACGGAGGGGGAGTGGCGGCGGTAACGGTGGAGTTAAAGTGGGAGAGCAACGTTTGTAGAGGTGAGACAAGCTGTTTACAGTGAAATTGACCAATAGGAACGTGTGAATGGGGCCCCAAATCCAAATCGTTCTTTGTCCAAAAAGATACGCCCGACTCGAGTTTCGTCCATTGCAGTAATTGATCTGGTGACACTTCGCTAGCGCGGCAGCGGCGGCAGCCCACGAGGGCACGGCAGGAAAGAATAAAAGGTTGTATGCAGGCACGTGGAATGTTGTACTGTATATAAACAAATGGTATGTTTTGCACATAATTCAAAGGCCATTCATTTATATGCATGAATATCGGAAAGATTATCGGAATCGAATTTCTTGCCGATTGGCTTAGTACAAACTAACAACAAAAAATCAGCTGAACCTCCAGATGATGAATCTTAGGGCAGAAATGTTGTAATAAGCGAAACAATATTTGGAACTGAAAATAAGCTCACAAAAAACAGTTTTAAACTTTAAAAAAATCTCTTCTTAGTTAACTATTCCAATTACTTTTTTGAGTAGCTCTTCGCAGACTTCTTTTGTTTCTTTTGGTGTTTGTTTCTGTTTTTTCTGTCACTGATAACTGTAAATATCTTGGCTTTTTCTAGATGTGCCCAAACTACCAAGCTTGCTACAACAAACGTATTATTTTGTGTGTAAATGTGTTGGGGAGTGACCATGTACGGCTATGCGACCAAGTACGGCTATATTGTGTCCGTGCAGGTGCCGCGCCGGTACGCGATGAAAATCTTCTCAACATAAAGTCGCAAAAAATAAATGACTTGAAACGAAATCTCAGATTCGTGGGGTTGTCAAAATACTTAGTTACAGACAGCTCCACACTTCTTCAGCTTCTACTGTATTTCTACAACATCTCCACATCCACACTTCAACAATTTTACATTTTCTCAGCTTTTTCTTAGCTGGTCAGCTTTGTTTCTATTCGTTATCATCATTTCCGCACCGTTTCCGGTTAAGGGCCCATTGGCTGCGGCAGCAACTTTATTTTTAGTCCGGCTCTGCATACAAACAGCCGAGTCAAGGCGCTTACTCTAGCACACTCACAGTGGTGTTATTTATAACTGGCCGTATCTGCCGTGTTTATTCCCTCATTTATAGTTCCACACGTTCCACCTTAACACTCCCTTTTTATACCCTAACCACTCCACACCACTCCCACCCATGTCTGTTGACGTGCGCAAAACCCTCGCCAAATGGGTCGCGGCATGGCTGCACTTTTGGAAGAACCATCCATGGACCACTATAGGAAAATGGGCCCGTTCCCAATGGGCCATCATTGGGTTTTCCTTGTTGCTCAACTTTGTCCTCACCATCGTCTACTACACCTTACCGCTATACCCCGTAAGATCACTCAACACGAACATCTTTGTCATCTTTGTTGAGGTCCCCATCTTGGTCAACATGGTAATCCAGCAGTGCTACGGCCAATGGTTGGAATCTGCCGCACACGATATCCAGATCTGCTGGAAAATATGGCGTAACGTCTTCTGGGTCGGTCTCGTCATCGTGGGGGTGTTCAAAATCATCTACGCCATCCTGGGCGGCGTCGAAGACCCGTTGAATTTGGGCTGGTACATTTCCAATATCGTCGAGTTTTCGTTTGGACAAAGAGTGGTGTTGCTTGTGTTTCAAGTCATCTCGCTCTTGTGCGACATGTTTGTGCTTGCCACTTGCTGGGCCAAAAACAGACGCAGTCAGCTGTTGTTCTTCCTTGTCCATGCATTGGCATTTGTGCTTGGTCTCATCAAAATCTTCCTTTGCGTCCGCAATGTCCAAAAGGTCAGTCGCTACTTTGGCATTGTCTTTTACTTTATCGTGGTCGATACCTTGACCGTCAGCGGTACTTTCATGGGCCTTTCGCTCATCATTGTCCTCAGTAACCGCAACAGACTTTCCAAAATCATCAGTAAACTCATCACCATCATTTACTTCTACTACACTGTCATTATCCTTTTGGAATTATCCAAAGTGGGACTTGCTATTGGCTCAATGTCCAGGTTCCATAAGGGTTTCTTTAAAGACATGTCGATTTTAAATGGAATCTCGGTGGTGGTTGATATCTTGATATTGGTCAGTGCCAATATCTTTACAGCTTCACCCTCTCCAGAGCTTTTGATTGAAAAGTTGGACCTCAAAAGCCTCAAACCAAACCAAAAACAAGCCTATGCCAAATTGATCAGTGCAAACTCCAAGGCTAATCCAGGTATCAGTGGCGAAGAAATCATCTCTTTAATGGAAGCTTACTGTTCAGCAACGTTACCAGACGTTGAATTCTTTGTTCTTCGTGTTTCCAAGGCCAGTAGCGAATCGGGTGAATTGATGTATGAAATCAACACAGCATGGAAACACTTGGACGAAGAACTGAATATTTTCGTCAAGGAAAACGAAAGTTCTCTCCCACAAGATGTTCTTGAATCAATCAAACCAATGTCCAAGAATGCTAGAAAGAAGGCAGCTAGAAAAGCCGAGGCCAAAAAGGAGAAGAAGAAGGGTGCGGTTCCGTTCCCGTTGGACGATATCAAGACCGAGGATGACTTTGAAGATGAAAAGATCTTCTACAACAAATTAATGACAACCGAGGCTCTTGTTCTCATGACTTTGGTCCGTAACTACGAGCTTACCAGCACCTTAACAGGGAGATTTGGAAAGTTACTCACCAACTTATTTGGCAAGAACTCGTGCAATAAGTTATTGTGTATCAACCTTGGGTTGTTAGGATTCCACTGGCCCTTCCGTCGTGCCACATTCTACTGCAGTTCGACCAAACATACTGTGGCCAGAAGTGCTGCTGTGATGCGTGCTATTGGCAGGTGGAACTACAAGTTGAATTCAAAGGAAAGATGTACGGTGTTGATTGACCCAACTTATGGCGGTGACTCCTCATCAAAGGCAATCACCTTTGCGGGCTGGAGCCAAACGGTTTTACCCTCGTCCAATATCATCGACTTGAGACCTCACAAGAAAAAAAGTGTTCAGGAATATTTCAAGGCCGTCAAGTATCGGGCACAATCAGAAGCCTTTTACAGAAACAAGGGGGAAGTCATTGAAGAAAAAGACTTTAAGGAAGAGCTGTGTGACTTGGCCATGGATCTCTGGAAGAACATTGCCCTTTCTCACGAAGAAAACGGCATGACATCGTACTTGGCTATCCCAGACAGCAAGTTTGTCCGTACACTTGGTACTGTTGCCAACGAGAAGAAGAGCCGGTCGTTACTCTTCCTCAAGGTCGAAGGTAAGGTCATTGCTTCGTGTATTCTCTTCAGACTTGGTGACACCATCACTTCAGATATTCAGGGCTTGGATCACGAAATTGGCAGACAGTACAAGGCATACTTTGTCATGATGGAAGCCGTCATTAAAATTGCATTGGCCGAGAAGAAGAACTTTGTTGACTTTGGCCCCACAACCGATAAACCCAAGCACGATATTGGGTGTGAATCGGTTGAGTTGGTTGGAGGAATCACTTCACCTTCAGCCTTGATTTCCCCTGCTATTAAGATTGCTGCCAAAAAGGTTAAGGTTTAGCTGTATTATAGGTAATAGAATGGATAATAAGTAGGTTGCAAAATCGTATTTTTTCCGTATAGGGCAAGTTGCAAATCCTGCATAAAAGGCCATGATAAAAATCCATCTAATAAATTTATCATTACATTCTACAGTAACAAACATGACTTGCTTCATCACCACAGGTCTGTTGGATTCAGAACATGTTTCTCAGAGATTGCAAACAATACTAAAACTGAATCCCTTTTTTGAACGGGCTTCAATCATCACGTCTAACCCTTTGGACCTCGATGTAAGTCCATCGCATCATCACGTATGGCAGGACAACCTTGCAGAAGTTGTCTCAAAAGTGTTCGCCCTGGAAGCAAACGTTTATCTTGAAGCACTTCCACACTTTCAGCGCAATTTCGATCCATTGTTGGAGTATAGCGACACGTTCACTCTCTACAATACCAAGGCTACGTTCTGTCTCACCACCAAGACATACCTGCAATGTCCCGACTTGTCCAAGTTAGCAACGGTCAAAAAACTCAACCACACCAAAAAGGGCCACGGTTCCAAAGTACACGCATCCCATAACTATTCCATAAGATTTGAACTCAAAAACACCATTCCTCCTGAAATATTGTTCATCTTCAATAATTTCTTCCACGATTGCCAGATCAAAGTAACAGCATATGGACAGGTACCGTTCTCTTCCGAGACTTCAAAAATCACCAAAGAACTTGTTGATCCTCGGCTCGATCTCAGTCCGCTTTTGCATGAGCCCGACCTTGATGACTTTTACGAATATCTCGTCTTGTTGCACAGAAACAGCGAGCAATTAATCCCCAACCATACAGACTCCTTTATAAGCACGTACCAAGTGCCTTCTTCAACACAAGCATCCACTCCTACGCTACAAAGATCTGAGATCAAAAACTTCCATTCTGGAATCATCGCTGATCTCTTGCCAAAACAGTGGGTCTCCATAAGTTTGCACTCCTACAAAAGACATATTCTCATCTACAGATCGGGACAAGTTAGAGTATGGGACGTTACTGGTAATTGAATTTCCTTACTGGTATAATGTACATTATACATATATACATGTTGAATTGAAAGAAGTACAATAATAAATACAATCGGGTCATATCTGTGTGTGTGTTTTAGCTTTAGTTTTTGCTTTTGTTTTTAAGTGAAATCCCGAAACAAGTCATCCACCTTGAAGGAATCGAATGCTCCTAAACCGCTTCCAAAGTTTCCTGGGATGCCTCCAAAATTGTCTGGCATTCCATTCATGATGTTGAAATTTCCAGAATCAATTCCATAGCTATCGGAAGGAGTTCCCAAGTGTATTGGCTGCTCAGTGGCTACTTGTGACAGGAATGGAGCGTACAAGTCATCCTTATTGGATACCTTCACATTGCTGGCCTCCAGCTCCTTTTTCAACGACATCATTTGTAACCAAATTTGATCAATTTGATCATTCGGTACATACTCCTCAAACAAGTTTTCACTTGAAGTTGTGGAGACCGAATTGAGCGTCCCCATATCTTTGACATCGTCTGCCGCACATTGCCCTTGTTTATAGAGGCAATCCATCTGCGCTTGTCTGCTTCGGGCCCGAGCGTTATGTTTGACCTCCTTTACTCTGGCCATAGACTTTTCGAAAATGGCAATCAATTCTTGCAACATGGTGTCGCTAAGTTCAACCCCCTTATCAACATGAGATGCACTTTTCAGTGCATAAAATTCTTCATCAACACAAATAATCAGCAAAAAGTTATGAGCTTTAGTCGTTCTCCAGGAATAATAATACCTGTGACTCAATTTGGCAAGATTCTCTCTGAAAATCTTGGTGCAAGTGCCAATCAAATCGTTCAACTTAACAAGTAAGTCATGATGCATTTTGTAGCCAGGATCTTTGATCATTCTGGCCAGGTGATCAAATTTGCCTTCCTTTTGCAAAATAGTATGCTTTGTTCTGATGAACATAGCAGCCAAAACAATTAAAGATTTATGGTTGGCCAGTTCTAGACCAGGTGTAACCATCAAGTCGGTAGAATCTTGAAATATAATATGACTGTTCTCCAAAAATTCGTAGTAAAATGGCATCAAGTCATGAACAATAATAACCACCATCTTTTTGAGGTAGTGATAAGCAAGCTCTGTGTTTTTGATCTTCTCGTAGTGATTGAAAATGAAAAAGAAAATGGTCACCAAAAAGAAGTTCGATTGGAAATAAATCTTTAATTTAAGAGTCTTTCCAAAAATCAGTGTTGGGGTAGTCGCTGGTTTCAGTAGTATGTTTCTCAACAATCCGTATTCCTTGACAAAACGAAGCTCAATGTAATCGAGTTTTTCAGTAATATCCATTATTCGGACGCGCCCCCGCACATTCAATATTAATTTCATGAGTGAATTCAAGGTGACAAATATACCATCAAAATTGACGTATGCTCCACAGGTGGCTTTTTCTAGGTCGACGTTGACGACATTTTCGTTTCCCGGTTTGTAAAATGGAATTTTGGTGTCAAAGTTTTCTTTGTTTAGTGACACTGTTGTACCAAGGGCTAAAGAATTGGAAAGATCCGCCAACAACAAATGGTACCAAATTTTTCTACCAATACTGTTTGTCTTCTCGTCATTGCAAACGTCAGCGTAATTATCGGGTTCACGATTTAAGCCCAATGCGTAGGCCATATTGATAAGCATACCAACAAAGACAATGGAATCGCCACCGTCAGTTCCATCACCGTCTTCTGGAGCGTACTGGTGATACAATCTGGTCAACATTGCCAATTGCATAATGGATAAATTTATACTTCTTGTCAAATTGAATTGATTCAAGCACAGTTGAGCCACTTCAACAGCATCAATATCGATGGGGTTGTTCAATAAATACTTCTTTTCTTGAGCTTTCGGCGAGGGATCGTCAGTTGATAAATTGGCCTCATTGATGGTTGCAAAATTTGCAAATAAACTTAAATAACTGAATCTTAAAATAATGAGCAATATTCCCAAGTGGGCAAAATCAAGTTTTCTTTCCACTCGTACTTCAGTTATTACCTCTTCCTCATTCAAATTTTCAGGTCCAATCAACTTGAGAATTTGCTCCTTGAAAACAACTTCGTCTACGAATGGCATGAAGGGATAAATATTGGTGAAAAATCGTTTATACAACAACCATATCACCTTCCTTTTCGGTAAAACGAGTCTGATCTTTTCCACTAATTCCAACTCAGCATCCAAGCCACCTTGGTAGAACAGAAGTCCTAGCCACATAGCTCGTTCGTTAATGTTTGCCTTGAGTGCATTGACCTTGCCATTTTGGGAGTTGAGTTGTTTTTTGGATTCTTCTGCCGTTTCTTTAAACAATTTTACATCATTTAGTCCTTCTTCAAGTTTGACCTTTGCCGAAAAGTCCTTTTCAGCTTTGGATGATTGCTCATTAGACAGATAGACGCTTTTCTTTATGTCTGGGTCAGTCCTCTCATGTATATATTCCCAGAGACTGTTGTTGGCAAAATCGACACGTAGTAACGAGAGCCAAGACAACGGGCCAAACGAACGTCGACGGATTGGCTCTTTATCGTATATGGAGGTGTACCCTTCGTAGAAGTTGATGGTATCGTGGGGCGAACTCACGGGATTGAAGCCTAACAAACTGTTGATGTCTGCTTCTGTAGGGAAGGCGTCATGGGAAGGGTTGGTTGGGGCGGCAGTGGAAGCGTTGAGGATGTGTTGAGAATGATCTATGGAGCCGTTCAAAGAACTGGACGCTGAGTCAAAACTATGGTGCAGGCCCTGCTGGGTGGGACTGGGTCTCGGTACTGTAGAGGAGGGATCGATGACATGGCAGCCATTTTGGGCAATATTGGAAGGCAAATTTTTTGGTGGCGAAGTATGACTCGTATGTAGCACTGGTTTCTGGATGGCGTTGACCGATTGTTCGAGATTAAATAATTTCTGTTTCAACTGTTCTAGCTGGTTCTGTGCAGTGATCTGGATCAGGGAGTATGGCTGCTCGGGTATGGACGGCTGGGTTGCGTCCTTGGGCTCGTTGAGTGGATCTGAGTACACACAAAGGGGGTTGCCGTATTTTATACAGGCAGAGCAGGGATTTCCCAAGTCACATTTGACCTTGCGCCGTTTACAAAAGTCACACACTCTGGTAGCCCTTGCTCTCTTGCGTCCCGACATTTGACGTGGGATGTGCGGTGTGTGTGTCGCGGAATATGGCTGCGGGTGGTTTTTATCAAGCGCTTTTTGCCTTCGCGTATGTTTGAATTGATACGGCGTAGGGCTGCGGGTACGCACACGACCCGGTCCCAAATAATCAGTCGTTCTGAAAAGGAGGGGGGAGACAGCAGTCTGAAGCAGCAACATGACTCATTTGATGTCGAAGGAATTTGTACTACAATTGATCCAGCAGTCGCTCCAGGAGTTGGGGTATCTGCAGATAGCCGACGATCTAGAGGTGGAGGTGCAGAAGAAGCGGCTTTCGCTGGCCGTTCCCTCCGACCCCACACACACAAAGCAGTTGGAGACACTTACGTGGTTCCAGTCGCAGATCAAGGCTGGCGAGTACCAAACGTTGGACTCGTACTTGCAAACGGTGTTTGAGAATGCCCAGGACGACTTTTGGCAGTTGCTTTCGCCCACCAACCACCCGAAAGCCGCTGTTTTGGTTGTTCTTTATTTGGTCAGACGAGTCCACTTTCTTGAACAAGTGTTGGGAGACACCTCCACCCAGGAATCATTGATAGATTACTTGAGACAAAAGATGATGCCACTACTTGACGAATCGGCAGCAAACCTGGAGGAGTTGAAGAACCTCTTTCCTTCAAACGTGTTGGTCATCTTGACAAGGGAAACCGAGTCCAATCTACTCATGGGACTAGTGCTGGATTATCCGTTCCCCTTGACTGCAGTGCTATCCCCAAAGTACCTCTTCGGTGAAAAGGTCCTGGCTGCAGATTTGCACTCGTTGCGCAACCTCCTCATCGATACGTTTCTCAAGGACGTTTTCAGACTGCTGGTCCGCTCGAATGCCTATGAGAAAGTGTACAACATCCCACCCAACTCTCTTGAGGATTTGATCAACCAGGCAGCAGTGTACCAAAGACTACAGAATCCGTACCATTTACCTGCGAGAACATTGAATGAGGAAGATGAACCAGCCGCACAGCAAACCTACAAAGCCACACAGTTGCCAACAAAACTACTACATACGTTGCATGTGCACAATGACGAGGTTTGGTACACTCGCTTTTCGCCCCTGGGCAACTACATGGTGACCGGGTCGTTGGACGGCAAGTTGGTGATCTATGACGTACACAACGACTTTAAAGTATTGAAGATTTTGGAGTCCACAAATGCATTGGATGCGCAGACGTTTGTTCCCTTCACTACAAAGCCCACCAGCGGCAAGGCCAAGGCTGTTATTTACTGTGCTTGGGACCCCAACGAAGAGTACTTGGTGAGTTGCTGTCTCGACACCGTTGTGCGGGTCTGGAGTATAAGCGAGCTACACAATCTCAAGCGTACAAAGAAGAGAATCACCAGATCTATGGAGGATGCCGATGTCAGTCCTGGCGAATTCAAACTCTACAGCTGTTTCACTCTTGGGCAGGATATCAAGACGTGGACGTGTGAGTTTCTTCCTCAGTCCAAAAACAAGCCACTGTTCATCATTGGTTCTCCAGACAAGGTTCTAAAAGCGTTTGATGTTGATGGAGTGGAATTGTTTGACTTTTACGGCAACACTGAAGACCAACACAACGAAAAGGATGTCCAGATGACGGATGCCGTTGAGCCAGGAGACGAATACGACGAAGACTTTGGCAAAAACAAAACAAAATCGGAGTTTCTCGACAAGAAGTTGGAAAACAACTTCAACAGAATCAACGATTTGGCCATCACGCCAGACGGGAAGGTGTTGATCACCGCAAACAACGACCGACAATTGCATTTCTACCAAATTCCTGATGTGTCCAACAACGAGGCCACCACCAAGCGCATTGTATCGATCAATTTAAGAGGACGCTTGACGTCCTGCTCTGTTTCTGCCAGTGGAAAGTATCTCTTGCTCAGCTGTGCGCCCGAGGAGTTGCAGGTCTGGAACATTGCAGGTATTAGTGCAGGAGAAAAGCCCTTCCTTTACAGAAGATGCATTGGTCACAGTCAATCGTCGTACATTGTGAGGTCAGCCTTTGGGTACTTTGTTGAAAAGACCGAAGAGGAGGAGTTGGTGCTCAGTGGATCTGACGATGGCTGCATCTACATCTGGAAGCTACACACCGGACAGCTTGTCACGCGCGTTAAGGCCCACGAAGGCTTGTGCAACTCTGTATCGTGGAACACCCGGGGAAAGGCCAGCAACACAACTGATTACGGCAAGCTCTGGTGTTCTGTTGGCGATGATAAATTGGTAAAAGTCTGGGGAATGTAGAAGGTGTACTGGAAATCCTTTCGTTGAATTACTAAATAGCTACACTACAATTCATCGTGTTCAATCTTTTCTTCTTCCTCTTCGTCGTCAGCTTCGGCTTCGGCTTCTTCGGCAACTTCAGCAGCTTCGGTCTTCTTCAACTTGTGGCCGTCAACACCATGGGCACCGCTTTCCTTGACAAAGTTGATCAAGTCGTCCAACTCTCTCTTGCCGCTAAAGACAATAGGCGTTCTCAAGCCAGTCTTTTCGTCCAACTCACCGTTGGCTGGGTATAACAACAAGGTTGGGTAGCCTTCAATGTCAACTGGAAGATCAACGTCGTTGCTGGTGTGTTCCAACTTGGCAATGACAACCTTGGACTCTGGGTTCTTGGAGTCGTAGAGAGCAGCCAATTCTTCCCAGGTTGGAGCCAAGTTCTTACAGTGGCCACACCATGGGGCGTAGTACTCGACAAAGATATCCTTGGACACGTCACCAACGATACTTTGATGGTTGTGGCCAACCAACTTGACCGAATCAGAAGAAGCGATTTCTTCTTCAGTAGGCAAATCCTCAGACTTGACGATAGGAGTCAATTTGTCGGCAAAGAAGTCGGCCACAAACTGCTCGATGGCTTCGTTGGTTGGGCCGTTAGGGAATTCGGTCTGGTTGATACCATACTTCTTGTTTTCTTCAACCTTTTGGATAGCAAACAATGGGGTGATTTCTGGGTTCATGCTGATGATTTCAGCGTGCTTACCGTACAAGGAAGCGTCCAAACCAACAAAGTTGATTTTGCCTCTGTATTCCTTGCCCAACTTGTTGAACAAAGGAACAACAGCTTCTCTTTCTTCGGCATTGTTGTAGAAGTAGTAAGCAAGAGGCAATGGCGACGACATGTAGGTCATGTAAGTGTTAGCATTGATGTCACCAAAGAGAGGAACGGACTCGTTCTTGACGAATTCGGTCAACTTTTCAGCGGTGAGGTCCTTTTCAGAGAGGATGGCTACGTCTTCGTAGCTGCCTGGGTGAACAACAAGGTAGGTGGAAGCCTTGGAGTTGGTCTTAACCGATGGGAACGTTCTTTGGACTTGCTTGATCAAAGCAGCATCGGCGACCGAGATAAAGGTGTGGTCCTTTCTGCCCAAATTGGCCACCTCTTCAAAGATGTCGCTCTTGACGGTAGCAAACTCAATCACAAATGGCTTGGTTTCGGCCTGGATCAAACTGACGAATTCGTCAGCGTCTTCAGGGACGGAAACGGCAGGCAACGAGGCTCTGATCATGTGTTCAGCAATGCCAACAGCTTCTCTTGGGCCATCGTAATCTTCAAGGAACTCAGGGCCTCTGGCAATCTTCAAAGTTGGGTAGCCTTTGATGCCGTGTTCCATGCACAAGCCTTCTTCTTCGGTACAGTCGATCTGGGCCAACTTGATGTCTGGGTGGGACTCGTTCAACGAGTCAGCAGCCTTGGAGAACTCTGGACCCAAAATCTTACAGTAGCCACACCATGGAGCAAAGAACTCAGTGAGCACCAATGGGTTTTCATCAAGGAAGCTCTTGAAGGTGTCGGCGGTCAACTTAACGACGGCCGAGTTGGGGTCAGCGGCAGCTTCGCCGTCAGCAGGACCACCGGCCGAGGCCAATGTCACGACGGATAATAAGGTAGCCAAAGCTTGTGTAGAGAATTTCCAGAACTTCATGGTGGTTTGGAGGAGTAAGTAAAGTGGACGATAATTCACACACGAGTTCAATTATTAATACTAATTTATGAACAGCGTGTCCGGAAAAGGTGTGCACATAGACGCACGGGCACGCGCACATTTCAAGTGGTACTAAAAGGTTACCAAAATTACCAAGAAAGTGGTGCAGTTTAGCCATAGTGACTTGTTGCTACGTAGCATAGAGCTGAGGGTGTCAGTATAAATATCTAAACGGTTCAAAAGCCTATGAATTCGCGCCACGAGCCCCACACGTCCATCTCCACATCATAAATATAAGCCATGCTGTGTCTCAACGAGCTCTGCAAGTACTGCGGCTGGTAGTCGTAGATCAACATCACCAAAGCCCACGTCAACACTGCAAAGTACTTCCACGACTTGTTGTACACTGAAGCCTTCAACTTCTTCTGCTGGTTGGCCGTCAAGTTCTTGTAGGCAATGGTATCGCCTGCGTAGTTGCGGAACTGCGGCTGCGCACAGTTCAAGTACTGGTCCAATAGGATCTTGCCACCAGCAAGCATCACGCGTGAAAAGCAGTACAACGTAATCTGGTGCGTGATCCCTGGATGGAAGTACCCAAAGTGCTGTGAATAAACAACCCACGACCCCAAGCCTCCAGCAAGAAACTTGATGAGTTTGGTGTTTTTGGGCCCAAGCAAGCGGTCCTCGGCAAGCACACGACATGTCACCTTGTACAAGACAGCAAACGCCGCCAAAACTTCGGCATGGTTGGCCGTCGCCTTTAATACCAGCTTGAGACGGGGCAACATCGGTCCCGACCGGTACAACAAGTTGATGACTAGCGCGTGCAGAAACCGGATCTTGCCTCCGTATACTATTCCATTGCGTGCGGATTTGAGGATCTCGAGTATCGGCCTGTAGAGCGGGTTGGTCAAGATATCCATCGTGTGTTGTGGGTGTTGTTGGTATCAAAGTATGGGGTAAAGGAGAAACGATGGGAGCGAGCGCGCGACATTGGAGGTGCGACAATGTCGTCGGCTGAAAGCAATGGAGGCGTAACACGATCTGATTGGTCTAGAGGTGAGATAATCTCCAAAATGCTTGTGACTACAAAATTTCCTACATGATTTGCTAGATAGGCTGTAATTTGGGTATGACTTGAGGTTTCGGGCCTCGGTTGGAAGTGCGGCTCGGTAGTCCTCGGCGTAAAAATTAAATATCCTGCATATAAAATTAAAACTGTTTTCTTGTTTTTGGTTGGTACACGTCTTTTAATTATCGCGCTACGATGTCAGACTGAGTTTTACGCAAAATTCCCGACTGTGTAATTATACGTCCGGCACTACTCGTCCGACGTGAATAGTCACTGGCATATTTAAGTTACCGGTGCAATGGCCAAAGAAGAGGGATGTGTGGAACACACCAGGAATAGCCAATCATACTCTTTCCTTTTTACGCGTTTTTTTCCAATTTCTCCGCGTGCTTCACGTCTATTGGTTCGTTTTCTAGCCCTCGCTACGAGCCGAAACAATAGACGGGGCTGTAATGTGCCCGTTGACACTATTTCTATACTTCTACACATACCAGCAAACAGAAACCCTCCAACTGTAGCCAGCAAAACACAGACCATGGACCAATCACGATAGAGAACAGGAGTGCTGGCGGCCGCTTGCAATTCGCGTGCGCGGCTGCGCTGCGCTGTTTAGGCGTGCATCTTCGTCTCTTTTGATCTCACCTTTTTGTGCCCATGTCAGAAAAAAAACTGCAAAGTGAGAGAAGAAAAAAAATTTTTGGTGGTATGAAAATTTATTTGGCAATTGATCATTTTTGGTAAATTATCTGTTCACCACTACGAAAAGTCGAGCTGCCCACAGTCAAGTTTGGTCTCATTAAACGCACAGTTTTTGTCCCGTTTAGTGTAATTGCATTCCTGTCCTCCTTTGCTGCCCATATTCAAATCGAAAGTTCTTTTCTTTAGAACAAAGTGGTTACTACTCCCGCCAGTACCTGAATTCCGGACTCTACGCTTGCCCTGTTCTGCTCATAGCTAACTGCCGTTTTTTGGTCCATCATGTCGTCGACAGTTTCATACGCCAACATTGCCGCCAATGGCGCTACCGATGCCAAAGCATCGCCTGCTGAATCTGCTTCCAGCGCCGATTCGGCTGCCGCTGCTGTTTCTGTCCCTTCCACAGAGGCTGCTGCTGCTCCCGCCGACGCTGCAAACGCCGAATCCGATGCTGACGCCGCTGTCGAAGCGCCTGCTCCAAAGAAAGAAAAGAAGACGTTGGCTCCTGCTCCGGTTCCGGCCAAATCTGCTTGGGGCGCTGCACCAGCGCCTGCTTCAGAAGGAGAGTTTGTGGACGACCACAAGTGGCCCACGCCCGAGAAGGGCTCGCAGTTGGTCGAGAGCCAGATTAGCACCAAAAACGCGCAGCAGAAGTTCATCAAGCCCATCACGACAAAGTGGGTCCCCATCCCCGCCAAGGTCACGTTGCAGAGCAATAGAAACGGGGCCCAGAAACAGTCGAGAAACAGAAAGAACAAGCCTGCTTCTCCCGCCAAACAGGCGCCCTCGCAACCGCAAACCCCAACCGCTTCGTCGTCTTCTGCACAAAAAAAGCCTGTGCCTGCCATAAGTAAGAAAGACGAAGAGTCCCCCGACTCTCTCCTTGCATCAACCCCAGCATTTGTTCCTGACTCAAGTAATGTCCCTCCAAACTACCAGCAAAACTTCAACCAATACCAAAAGTTCACGCCCAACGGAACTCAACAGAAGAACTTTAGACGTTACAACAACGCCCAACAGGGCCAGCAGTTCAACAACCAAAAGAGATACACCCAAGCGCCACAACCACAACAGCCCCAGGGCGTTGTTGCGCAAAACGGATTTTACCACCCACAGCCATACGTACAGAACCAGAGCTTCAACAACTTCAACAACCGCCAATTTAGACCCCAAAACGGCCAGTACAGACCGCAAAACAGAACCTCCACCTCGTCGGCTTCGTCGTCTTCCTACCGCAACAACTCCAACGGTTTCCGCAACGGCTCCATTGGAGGATACCCACCAATGGGCTTGCCAGGCCTTCCGCTTCCAGGCCAAGTGCAGATTCCGCCCCCAATCTCGCCCAAACAAGACCCTCAGCAGGCCTTGGTCCAACAAATAGACTACTACTTCTCGTTGGAAAACTTGATAAGGGACATCTTCTTGAGAAAGAACATGGATGCCGAAGGCTGGGTTTCGTTGTCGTTGATCTTGGACTTTAAGCGTGTCAAGATCATCCTCAACGGGATCCAGAACTCGATTGAAGAGAACAAGGAAGAAAACCTCAACTTGATCATCTTGGATGCCGTCACCAAGTGCGAAAACTTGCAAGTGCACTACATAAATGGCAAGAGTGTCGAGACTGCCACCATTGAGGACGTCAACTTGAGGGTCAAAGACAATTATGACCAATGGTTGTTGCCTGCTGAAAAGTAGGCTGTCGAGCTGCTTGTTTTGTCTTTGTTTCCTTTCTTTGTCACTTTGCATCTCTAGTCTTGTTAGGTCAAGATTGGATTATAGAAGAGAGAATAACGAACAAGCGAGTTATTCTCAAAACACCTCAACAGGGAATAACAAGCGAAGCGAGTCATTCTCAACTAAACGAGCAATCAGAGAATAGCGAGCAAGCGAGTTATTCCTCAACTCAACAAGAATCAAGAGAATAACTCGCTCGTTATCCTCATAATGATGTTTCAATACGCTACTAAAACTACAAAACCCAAAAAAAATTGTCCTCAAATTAATCTGTACATATTGTTGGTCTTTTTAATTTATTCTATATATTCTTATATACTTTTTTGATAATCTGAGTAACAGCAAAGCGTTATTCTTTTACGAACTTTCCGTAAGAAAAGTAGAGAATAACGAGCAACGCGAGTTATTCTCTTGACACCTCAACTCAATGAGAATCAGAGAATAACGAGCAAACCTCACTGAACGGCAATGAAGAGAATAACTTGCTTGTTATTCCTTAACTAAACGAGAATCAGAGAATAACTTGCTCGTTATACTTCAACACCTCAACTCAAAAGAATAACGAGCAGAGAATAACTCGCTTCGCTCGGTATTCTCTTGCTCGTTATACGTACGAACAACTCCCCATACTTCTCCTGGAAACCCCATTAACATCCCACACCAAAATCCCGCCCTCCTGGCACCCAATCACAATCTTGGACGTATTCCCGTGGGGACGACACACATCCACGCCACAGAGCTCCATTTCGCCCTGGATGTGGTAGCTCGACTGCTGGTACGAGTCCACGACGTAGTTGGAGTACTGGAGATAGGCATCGTCTGACGAGACCGAGGACCGGTGCAGTGGCTGCTCAGGCACGTCGTAGTCCAAGCTCTCGTAGACGTAGCGTAGATGCGTGTCGATATCCGCAAGATCGCCTTCGTCAGGAGCAGGTCCTGAAGCTGCAGCTGCTGCCTGTGGCTGTCCAGCATCGCAGTTCCAGCGTGGACAGTGGAGTTTGGGCGGTGGAAGGTACTCGGACGAGTCTTTGCACGCTGGCTGCGGCGGAGGCGTGTAGGCAAAGTCCTTGAACAACTTGGGGTTGACGTTGGCCAAGTAGTCGTAGTCGTAGACCAACGGCGCCGTGAACTCGATGCCATCGCCGCTGTACACACCCAACTGCGTCGGGCTCTGGTCCTGCTGGTGGCAGAGGTTCTTGAACTCGGCAAACTGCTCCAACGCAAGCGGCACCACAATCACCAGGTGGTCCTGGACGTTTTCCTGGCTCAACAGGCGCAAGTCCAACACATGCACCCTGCCCACATGCTCAGAGACCACCAACAAGTCGGCCAGGTCCTGCTGGGGCGCAAACTTGCACGTACGGAAGCCCCCCGACTGGTGGCCCGGTCTGGTGGACTTGATCTCCACCAAGGGCTGGTTCCTGTTGATGTTGCGCAAGTCGTACAACAAACAGGTGCCGTCCTGGAACACCAGCGAGAAGAGCTGGCCGTTGGGGTGGTACGCGAGCCCAAAGCCGTACTCGTGGCCTGTTTCGATGGTGCTGATGGCACTGCTGCTGCTGCTGCGCGGATCCACGAGAAAGAGCTGCGAGGAGTCGCCCGATACAGTCAACAAGTCGCTGCACGGGTTCTTCACCACGTTGTTGAGGCAGGTGTTGGTCTGGCACCGGATTCTGCGCGTGACGGCGATGGTGTCGCCGTGGATATCGAGGCAGTACAAGTTGCTGTCGTTGTTGCACACGTAGCTGGTGTAGCTGCTGCTGGACGCCTGGTGGAGCAGCACGCTGTTGTTGATCATCTCGCCCAAACGAACGGTCTTGGTGATGCCCAGCTCGACGCTGTGGAACGAGAAGAGGCCCCTGCTTATTCGTCGTGGAGCACTGCTGTCCACGGAAAGCACGGGGTTCTCGAGGTTCTGCTGCAATAGCAGACACAGACTACCCATGAGGCCACCCACCACCACCAGGCCCGCCGCTACGTCGAAACACCGCGGCTCGTACTCCAACGGCACCAGGCCCCTGCGGCTGGCGTCGAGCGCCGTGCGCTTCACTCCGTCTTTCTGGATATAATACAACGCATCGGTCGCCGTGTCGTGCTTGAGCAAGTCACGGAGCTGCCAGTGCCCGATGTGCGGCTTGATGTTGGCGATGTACAGCGGGCTCGGCTCGAGGTACTGGTGCGCGTGGTAGTAGTTCTGGAAGCACTGGAGATAGCGGTTGTTCCGGTGCTTGTGCTTGCGCTTGTTGTCGTGCACGCGGCTGCCGGCCTTGGAGGCTGCACTGCTGCGTGTGATGTCTATTGTCATGGTCAATGTGGTGCTCGTACATTCAACTGTTTCTGGTAGCATGATCCTTGTCTCCTTCTGAAAAGTCCAGGGCTGCTGTGCATTGATTGCGGGGGTCATCATGGTTACGGTCCCGGAGAAAGAAAAGCAACGCCAGGACCTACGTCCTGGGGTGCTTGGTTGCTGTTGCTGTTGCTGGTGCTGTTGCTGGTGATGGTTGCTGAATGTTGCTGAATATTGGGCTGCTTGCTGCATGTTGTTGCATATTGCTGCACGTCACTGCACGTCACTGCACGTCACTGTATCCTGCATATTACATGCACTGCATATTGCTGCAAATTACTCTTTTGGGAAGTATTATCTATATCATCCCACTCAAGGTGAGTTTCTCTAAAAACGGCGGAAGGTCGTCCTTTCGTATCTCTATCACCGAACTGTCGAAGCTGTCAATCCGGACCTTGGCCCCCGACGTGTTGGCGAGCTGCTGGAACGCTACACTGAACGTATTCAACCGCGTCGTCACCGTCGCGTCGTGCATCTCCTCGGGACTCTGCTTGTTCTGCACCATCCGTGCCCGCGCAGAGTTGTCCATGCCGCGTGGATACTTGGGTGCAAGCCCGATCACGAGGTACGTGTCGCTGGCAACGTCCAAACTGGCTGCAACGAGCGGTTTGAGCGACTTGTTGTTGTTCATAAAGTCCAACTCGGTGATGTTTTCCAAGAGCCAGCCCCCTAGCTTCGAAAGCATCAACGGGTTGTTGAATATCTTGAGATCGGGAATCGCCCCGTCGTTCAACACACAAAGTCGGTACAACCGCAAGTTCTTGATGAGTTTGCGCTCCAACAACGACATGCCCGTCCGAAAAATGATCTGCTGGATCTGCTTGGCGTGCTCCAAGCCCTGCACCAACAACTCGAACCCCTTGGGCTTCTTGAAGCTCGAGTTTGCTGCTACGTTTGTGGTGGAATTCAAGTTGAGTGCGTCCCACGACGACCAGAAGTTGCGCACCCACGACTTTTCCTTGCGTTCGATTCTCTCTCTGATTTTCTCGTCCTCGTCCTCGTCATTCTCGTCGATATCCTCGTTGGTGTCCTCCGTCAAAAAGTTCTGTTCAAGCTCAAGCAACGCCGTCAACAGCTCCACACACTCCATCGCCGACAACTGGCCCGTGAACCCAAACGTACGCACAAAGCCATCACGAACGATTCCCTCCAACCCGTACATCGGAAGGTACTTGTTGAAGATGGACGGAAGTTGTTTCTTGACCCGTATATCCATGTAGAGCCACTTTTGCTGCGCAACGGCCAACGATACTCCCATTTTGGCAAAGAGTTTGTGGAGTTTCTTCTTGCCGTCTTCGGTCCACAAGTTCAACTTGGAGTTTACGTGGCTCGAGTAGAAGAACGAGTCGTAGAGCGTCCAGTGGCGCAAAAGAAACAAGTGGTAGTCTCGCTCGATACTCAAGGATGTCGAGTCGGCGGTCTTTTCGGCATTGTTCCGCATAGAGTTGGACGAAGGGTTCAACCGCAACACTTCGTCGCGGAACACGGGCTGGAGCTTGTCGTACACTTCAGGATAGTGGCTGTCAAGAGATGACGTACCAATGATTGCAAGCCACAAGTTCTCGAGGCTCGTTTCTCCTATGGACGAAAGAAATGCATAGATGGTTGCCGTCGTGGCGGTCATGATGGTTGTACCTTGGCTGTAGTATGACTGGATGACGTCCTCGTGTTTGGACTGCTCGACTCTGCGCTGCTTCCTCAACTTTTTCAACCTGCTTTCCTGTTTTCTTCTCTTTCTGTTGGCTGTTTCCTCCGAATCCTGCGAACCAAGAACGATTTCGTCGTCGCTGTCGATTTCCTCGTCGATGTCGTCCTGTTCCGAGTCCTGGTCTGTACTGTCTTCATCCTCCTCGTCTTCACTGTCGTCCTCAACAAGCTGGTCATATGCACGCTTCTCCGTAGCCAAGTTGGCTTCTATAAACCCATCGTCGAAACACACCACCATCGACGACCCAAAGAGATTATCGAGGTTCCACGGTCTGTGGCCGTCTATTATGTAGATCTTTCTGGTCAATGCAATGGAGGGTTCGTTGGTGAGATCGTCGTTGATGCTCGTGTCTGCTGCCAAGGTGTGCGTCACAAACTCATCGGGGTCCACCTCGAAAAAGCTTTCCAAGTCCAACATGGCGCCACACCCAACAAGAAACACGTTGGAGACCTCTGGATCGAGCTTCGAATAGTGCGCTTTCAAGTCCGTGTAGCCCACAACGGGGATCAATTGGTACTGGATGAGTTCCTTTCGGAGAAGTATGCTAAGAATCTTGGAGGCACAGAGCGAGTCGATGTCGAGACACGACACAAAGATGACCAACTTGCACGTGGAGTGCGATAGAGACGTTCGTTTGATCTCGTTGAATGTGTGCGTGTACTTGTCGGGGGTTATGTACATGGTGCTCACCTAGTTGTTGGTGTTTTGATGGTGAGATGTGAACGCGTTAATTTCGTGGACTGCATATAGGACGTGTCAGACTAACCTGTAAAAGACGGAATACACTAGCAAGAGAATAAGGAACATTGAGAAGAGTGAAGAGATATAAACATGTTGTGTTTGAATAGATAGAGGCAAACTTGTGTGTTTTGTAGTGAGGTCGTTTTTTGTATGATCTATTCCAATTCTTTATTTTGCAAGAAAAGGGCGTGTGGCGTAGTTGGTAGCGCGTCTGCCTTGCAAGCAGAAGGTCATTGGTTCGACTCCGATCTCGTCCATTTTTTTTTATTTTTTGGAAACCCAACCCGTATATTTTTTCTATAAAAATTGTCAAATTAGATGTTGGTGCTGAAACTACTATTTTATACTTACATGTATTAGATGTTATATGATTATTTATTTACATTATTGTTTACTGATGAGGTTCTTAAATTCTTATTACTTTACTAAAACAAAAAATATATATTAAGTAAAAGTACCGTGAGGGAAAGATGGAAATAGAATAATAAAGAGCAGTTCTTAATATATAAATATTTATTAAAGTATCGTCCCCAATTCCTTTGGAATGTGGGGGATAAATCCCCCACGTTTTTTGCTGCGCCCCCACAATCTTGCTGTCGACTCCAGATTTTCCCCCACATCCCCCACGCCCCCACACATTCAATCTCATCGCGCGCAATCAACGTATAAATAGCCACGCGTCGTCACTCGTCCACCACAACCAAACATGCAGTTGCATCCAGCGAAATCAGCACTGGACGTCACGGTGGTAGCGGTGGCCAAGAAGGAACGATGGCTGTTCCTCCGCAACTTCACCAAGAAGATCGAAGAGCGGCCCACGCCGCCTCAGGTCTACAACTGGCGCATCTACGCCACCACGCTCATGGCAGCGTCCGCAGCCATCATCATAGGCTACGACGGAGGCTTCATTGGCGGCACGGTGGCGCTTCCGCTGTTTGTGGCCGAGTTTGGCTTGCAGAACGCCGCCCACGCCAACACGGTCGACGCCAACGTCATCTCGGTGTTCCACGCCGGGGCTTTTTTCGGCGCCTTGTTGTCGTACCCCATGTCGTTCGTGTGGGGCCGGCGCCTTCCGTTGATCGTGGCTGCGGCCCTCATCACTGCTGGTTCCGCTGTCATGTTGGCAGCCAGCCAGCTGGTCGGACTCGGGCCGATCTACGCCGGGCGTGTGATGGCCGGGCTCGGAGTCGGGGTTCTGACCAACTTGACGGTGGTGTACATCTCCGAGGTGGCGCCGCCCGCCGTGCGGGGCCAGCTCATCGCGTGCTACGAGATCGGGTGGCGCATCGGCGACTTGGTGGGGTTCTGGATCGCGTACGCCGTGGACACGCACGTGGCGCCAGGCAAGAAGCAGTGGCTCATCCCGTTTGCGGTGCAGCTCATCCCCAGCGCGATGTTTCTCGCCGGGAGCGTCGCGATGCGCGAGTCGCCGCGGTGGCTCTTCCAGACGGGGCGCCACGACGCCGCCATGGCCAACTTGACGTGGTTCCGCAACCTCCCCGCGGACCACGAGTACATTCTCCACGAGGTGCAGCAGGTCCAGGACTCGATCGCAGCGCAGCGCCAGCGCGTCGGGCTCGGACTTTGCGATCCGTTCGCCGAGGTTTTCGTGCGCAACCGGGCCGTTTTGCGGCGGCTCGGCGTCACGTGCGCACTCTTCCTTTTCCAGAACTTCTTGGGCATCCAGCTGATCAACTACTACTCGCCCAAGATCTTTGCCAGCCTCGGCGTGCGCGGCACCAACGCCACGTTGTTCTCCACCGGCATGTTTGGCGTGGTCAAGTTTGTGTGCACGTTTGTGTACATCGTTTTCGTGGTGGAGTCGGCGGGCCGCCGCCGCGCGTTCATGGCGTCGCTGGCGGTGTGCAGCGGCTGTTTCTGGTACATCGGCGCGTACCTCAAAATCTGCGATCCGACGCGCGCGGGCGTGGGGGACGTGGGGGCAGGGAGTGGGGGCCGTGCTGCGCTCGCCTTGATGTACGTGTGGATCGCGCTGTTCATTCTCGCGTGGCTGGGCGGCCCGTTTGTCGTCGGCAGCGAGGTGTTTGACCAGAACATCCGCTCGTTTGTGCAGGCCATCAACGCCGCCGTGTCGTGGGTGCCGATTTTTCTCATGTCGCGCTTCACCGGCGACATGATCGCCGCCATGCACTACGGCATCTACTTCTTTTTCGCCGCCATCGCGGTCGTGTCGGTCCCGTTTGTCTACTTCTGCGTGCCCGAGACGCGCGGCATTGCGTTGGAGGACATGGACCGGTTGTTTGCGCGCGGCTTGAGCGCGCACGCGGCGCACGGGGTGGTTCTCGCTCAGGTCCGGATGCAGGCAGACGACGTGAGCACGAAGGGATCGGTGAGTCATAATGTATGAGTATGAGTAATGTGACGTGGAATAGACGGAGCTGAAGTAGATGAAGTAGACGCTACACTTTAGACGCTACACTTTAGACCTGATACTTTAGACCTGACACTACGACGCTGACACTGACTTTATAGACTGATATAACCACCAGCTAGCTGGTGGTTAATACACTCACCGTAACCACAATAACAATAACCAATAAATACCTACCGAACATTTTGATTCCCCACAGGGTTTGCCACCCATTTACGAACTACGCGATTAGTAATTGACTCACAGAAATACGAAAAAAATACTGCGCGGCTGCTATAAAAGCCCTCCCTGTGCACTGTGCATATCACCACCATGTCGCCTTCACTAAAGAAAGTAAACTCCACTGCCGAGTCCACACGCTCCGTGGCCTCGCAAGAATCGCTCTTGCTGCAAACAAAAACCAAATTGAAGCTGATCTCGGCCAAGTTGCGGCTGCAAACGCAAAAGACGCAAACGCAAAAGACGCAAACGCAAAAGACGCAAACGCAAAAGCCGCAGCATACCAAATTGTCCACCATAACTGAAGTTCTCGCCTTGCGAAGCTGATGTCTTTACCAATCGCTTGACGCTTTTGAAAATGGTTAAGGTTCAGTTCTAAATTATTATCATCATTATTTATTATTTATTCATTATAATTTCTTAACTGATTTGTTTGTAATTATGACTGTTCAATTCATCTCTTGTTCCCTAAATTGACTGATACTTGCTGTGGCCGCAATTCCCAATCGGGTACTTTGCATCCAACGGTCGCAGCTCGGGGCTTAATATTATATACAGGTGGATGGATCAAAAAATATTCATGCCTCGACAGATTGGGTGATTCCTAGACAAGTTGGCACTCCATCTCTAGAACTGTAGCATGATTCTTGTACTTGATGTCGTTCCATCATACTAGCTACGATATTATCAATGCTGCATTTCCAGACAAAAATTTCATGCGCCATGCACCATGCACATGCACCATGCACATGCACTATGCACCAACATGCCGAAAGAGAAGTGTGCAAATTCGTAGGCACGGTGCATGAACCCTCTGTTACTAGGATTCCCTTGTCTATAAAAGGAGGGCATCCCCAACTTTTTGACCGCCAATTGTGCCCCTACTATAAAGACTTTGCAGCCGCCACCTGTATACAAGGGTCCACATCATGCGCCCGCCGCCCCGCGCTATATAATGAGCGGAATCCGCGGTAACTTTGCACAACCAATGGAAGCGCCCGCACCGACCACACCAGCGACGTCGAACGCAGTGCCGCCACAAACGCTTTCGCCAGTATCTGATTCGTTTGACGATGAACTAGACGCGCTTGACATGGTTGCGGAGGACGACGACGACGACGAAGAGGAGGAGCCCATCGCGTACGCTTCGCAGCTCGGCAGCGCCGTCAGCTCGTCCATTTCGGTCAACAAGGTCCACAAACGGCTTTCGCGGTCCGATGCCGACTCAATTGTGGGCGGGGACCTGCTCGAGAGCGTCTATAGCGAGAAAACGGCTGTGCAATCGGCCGCTGGAGCTGCTGCCACGGCAGCGCCTGAGCCTGGAAAGAAAAGTCTGCCGCGAGTGTTTTCGTTCTCGCTTCCGTTTGGCGGCAATCTCTCGCTGATCCGGTCGAACATCTACAAGCAGATCTCTGCGTTCAAGTTGGAAGGGCTTCCGCTCATTGGCAATAGCCACGACGAGGCCAAGGAGCAAGTGCGGCTCAAGTTGGAGCGCCAGCAGTCGATCAGCACGGTGGAAGATGCGGATTACTTTAAGAACGTCAAGGGCACGGACGGGGCACGGATGCGGGCTATTCGGTCGTCGCTAGCAGCCAATCTCAACGAGTTTTTGCCGAAAAAGGACGACGAGCCTGCGGATTCCGTCTACAACCAGTTGGACGGTAACATTGTGATTATGGGAGGGTACCGTGGTTCGATTCTCCGTGATTCCAAGACGAAGAAACGGGTGTGGATGCCCATCAAGGCCGGGTTCAAGTTGCGCAAGATCAACCTTTTGCTTGGGCCGCATCAGCAGGACGAAGTCAAGGCGACCGATTACATCTACCCGGACGGGGTGCTCAAGAACATTGGGCCCATTGACATATGCAAACGGTTCATCAAGAAGTTGGCCAACGGCAAGACCAATGTGCGTGAGTTTGGCTACGACTGGCGGCTTGGCGGCGACCACGTTTCGCGGCTCTTGGAGCAGTTTCTTGCCGACATTCACGCTGAAACAGGCAAACCGACGTTGGTGATTGCCCATTCGATGGGCGGGCTCATTGCGCACGGCGCGATGCAGCGCAGTCCGCATCTCTTCCGGTCGCTTGTGTATGTTGGCGTGCCGAGCGAATGTCTCAACATCTTGGGACCGATCCGGTACGGCGACCTGGTGATTCTTTCAGACAAGATCTTGACGGCCGAGACCAACTTTATGATGCGGTCGAGTTTCCTCTTTCTCCCGTTGAGCGGCCGTGTGTTTGCCAACTTGGACACGAACGAGTACTACGACTTGGACTACTTTGATCCGGAGACGTGGGTCGAGTACAATCTCAATCCGTTGGTGGCCAGTCGGAGAAAGGCGTACGAGGCGCGGGAAAAGCATCTGGACACGCTGCTGTCGTTTCCAGCGATGCAGATCTTGAGCAGTCGTATACGGAGCTACCGACTGCTTTCAATCAGACGCAGAAAAGACGACGACACAACGGTCGAACAGGTATCGAGTCCGGGCCTGGAAACGCTGCTGCTGCCGCTGCGGACCGTTGGGCTGCTGCACCCCGTGCTTCTGGACGACGAGATCTACGGGAACCTATCCATCAGCTTTGAAGACGCGTACCGCTACCTTTGCGAGACCCTCAAGCTGACGAAGGCGTACATTTTGTCCTTGAACTACCGTGAGGACTTGGAGGCCGAGTACCCGCCGCTCGCTGTCGTTTACGGTAACGCTGTGCCGTCAGTCCGCGGTTCTAAGGTCCACGGGCTTCAGGATATACGTGACGGCGACTACTACAACTTCTACTACGGCCACGGCGACGGAGTCATCCACCAGCGCTGGTTGATGCCCGAACGCAAGGGCTTTGACATGTACGATGCGGCTTCGGGCCGTGGCCACATTGTCGGCAAGTTTGCGAGCCGGTCCGGGCACGTCAACTTGATGACGGACTTCAAGACGATGGGGCTAGCGCTCCAGGCGGTTCTTGATGCCGAAAAGAACTGGAAACAGCGTATAAATAGAACCAAATAGTAAAAAATAGAATTTGGACCGTATGCAAAAAAATGCGCAAACCCGGAATCGAACCGGGGGCCCAACGATGGCAACGTTGGATTTTACCACTAAACCATTTGCGCTGAAAAGCTCCGCGACGGGGAATTGAACCCCGGTCTACCACGCGACAAGCGGTAATTCTAGCCACTAAACTATCACGGAATTTCGTAATTGATAATTTTTGTGTGCATTTCTGAGCAATTTCTCATAGAATTATTTTTTGTCGGCAAGACAATACTTTTAGTTGTCTTGCAGAAAAATGTCAGCATTTGCAGGTTGGTGTTTGTATGCACTTTGTTTGGTCAGTCAGGTTGTATAATGCTCTTTGTTTGATGATAGATCATGAGATTTGATCAATCTGGTGTGTGATTTCGTTGCAGAAGGTTTCTGCGCCTTCATGCACAGTACCTTTAGAATTTTTTTCGATCTCCTATTTGTGCATGATGCATGACATGTCTAAATTAGGATTTTGTCAATTGCAATTTCTAGGTTCTTAATCATAGTTACGTGGTACAGTAATCTATTGGATACTACAGCAATCGCTATAGTAGTCAAGGTTTGTAGTTGTCATCTGTGACAATTGCAGATCACTTAAATGTCTGCGCTTGCAGATTGTGCATGAAAATGTCTGCATGTGCGGATTTGCGGCTCGCTAACTACACTCATAACCGCAAAAAAATAGCGCACTACCAAGCAGTCGTCTGCAGACAGCGGCGTGAATCGGACACTGCTGCGTTCAGACACCCGACAATTTACTTGTACAGTACACATGTCCTGCGGATCCACACCAATTCTGCTGCTGGAAAAACGTGCATGCAGCACAATGGACGCTGTTCCTGCACCAACCTTCCATGCATACAAACAAGCTTTTAGACTACAGGCGATATTTTTTTTGTCTGTACTCTTGATATACACGACTTCTCTAGCAATCCTTCTCTGGCTTGCAGTAAAAATACATAGTTCTATTATAGCCACAACGGCCCAAAGGCCTATTTTTCGTCCTTAACGGACTTCTCGGCCGTCGTCGCGCCGGTGCTGCCCGACTCCGACGCGCCCGACGATGCTTGTGTCGACGCCTGGCCCGGCAAGTACTGCTGTTGTTGCTGCTGCTGCTGCTGTTGCTGTTGGTTCACGTAGTTATAGCTTGGATAGACGGGCTGTGTACCGTAGTTGGCGTAGCTGCCGGAGTTGTAGGGGTAGAACTGGCCCGGGCCCGCGGCGGCCGCGTAGTATGGTTGTTGGTAGCTGTATATTTGTTGTTGTTGGGGCTGTGCCAGGTACAGGCCCGTGTCGGGCTGCAGGGGCGATTGCTGGGCGTTGGAGGGTGCCGGAGTTGCCTGTGCTGTGCCGGTGGATGCGGCTATTGTGGCTGCAGGTGGTGCAGCTGGAGCTGCAGGTGCGGCTGCAGGCTGTGCGGCATTGGCTGTGGGTGCTGCAGGGCCGGATGCAGACTGGTTGTAGGGCTGCAGATACGCTGCATAGTATGCTGCAGTCGATGCAGCGGAAGACGCAGCCGCAGCCGGTGCCTGCGTTTTGACACCTACAGCTGCAGCTGCAGACGCAGACGCACCACCTGCACCACCTGCACCACCTGCACCACCTGCAGCTCCACCTGCAAGCGAAGCCGAGGACGCATTGGCACCTGCGCCTGCAGCTGCAGACGCAGCTGCGGCCGGCGTGACGCCCGTCTGGATCACCCGCTTAATATCACGCACAAAGAGCGGGTACAACAAGTCCACGATGCCCTCGCGCTGGGCCATGGCCAACGCACGCTCAAACGGGATCCAGACCCCCTTCAAGTGCATCGAGCCGATCTTGACCACATGGCGCACCTTTTCCAGCTTGAGAATGCCGTCACGGCGGCCGCGCGTCATGCGGGCGACATTGAGCAACTTGGTGCCGTTGATCATGTTGTTGTCTGCGCGGCGCACCACCGACACGTTGTTGGCGTCCACCTGGTAGCACAAGGTCTTCTCGTCCTCCCACATGGTGGTGGTGACGCGCGGGCGGATTCCGGACGGCTGGTACTGGCCGACGGCCGAGTTGGGCGTGGCTGCGTCGCTTTTGTCCGCCGCCGCGCCGTACGCGCTGGAAAACGGCTGCAACTGCGGGTACATGCTGTAGTTGGCGTACGGCGGGAAGCGGGCGTAGTACGGCGCGGGAAGCGCCAGCGACAGCACCAGCGCCTGGTTCTGGCTGGCCAGAACGCCGATCTGCGGGTTCTGGGCGGCGCTGCCCATCTGGCTCTGTGTCTGCTGTGGTTGTGGTTGCTGCTGGGGTTGCGGCTGCTGCTGTGGTTGTTGGTTCTGGTTCTGCGTCTGGGTCTGGTTTTGTTGATTCTGGTAGTAATAGGACGCGTACGGCTGTGCAAACTGCTGGTACCCGTTTGAGTAGGACGCCGCAGCGTCGTGCTGGAAGCTCCTGAAGTCTTGTGCCATGGTGGAAACAACACACGAGTCTGTCCGTGTGGATGTTGATTCTCTTCGTTGAGATTTTGCTTTTTATTATTTTTTTTTCGCCCGGCGCTTTTGTCACCAAAAAATTCCGACAGAAAATATCCCTGGCCAAAAAATACCTGTGGCCACGCAGCGTGCGTGCAGCGTGCGTGCAGCTTAAGTGCAGTGTGCGTCGCAGGTGTGCGTTCAGCGTGCGTACCGTGCAGCGTACCGTGCAGCATGCGTCCTGTGCAGCGCCGCACGCGCGCGCGCATGAAGCGCTAGCTGCATCCGCCACTTCTCCCTGCAGCGTCTTATGCATTACGTCCGCGCAAGGAACGATGGGATGTGCATGATGCAAGGTCCGCGCGCGGCCACCATTTCCACACCACATCGCTCGTCTGTGCCGCGATACCAAAAGCGATAAGTGCGGCACCCCGTCCTGCCTAATCGGGCCACCCTACAACTGCCCACACACGGTTGTCTGAAACACTTACTCGCTTCGTATCTCTGGCCGTGCGGCCTATCTCGCGCGCATCACTACTGCGCCCTCCTAAACCTTATTGCACTGCATGCATCGAAAATAATAATAATGATACTGCCTGTTCTTGCATGATTGTCGGCGCTTCGTGTCGGATGAATTTCACGTCGCTCGCAGCGGTGCCGTTTTGTGCCACCATTATTTTTTATTCCTCATCTGCTCAAAACCAGATGACGTGTTTTCCTCAGCGTTCCACACACCGTTGGTGGCTGTTTCTGCGTGCTCTCTGTTGTCTACGACCACCGCCAGCCTCAAATAGGGGCTATACGGCGCCGAGGCGCGGAGCAGTACACCCGCTGCGCATATGCCGCGCGCGCAGCGCTCGCCCCTGACGATGGCTCTGCGGTTTTCCCGATTGAGAAAAATTTTTTGTCTGCGAAAAAGATATTTGTCTGCGTGTCCCTATTCGGACACCGACGTGCCGTTGCTCTTCAAACACGGACGGCCTTTGCGCTCGAGGCGGGCGTGTGCAGCTGCAGAGTCTCGAACTAGATTATTATTACGCAAGGAATATCTTAATCTGGAAGCGACTCCTGGTTCTGGATCGTTTAGCCCCGGAACGCGCATCCGTTCGCTGCATGCTGTACCGAAAACGCACAATCGGCGCCTCCCGTCATTCTTGAGCCAAAATAAACTTTTGGACCTGCTGCATGCAGCGTTTCACCTGCAGGGATAAAAAAATTGCGCAAACCCGGAATCGAACCGGGGGCCCAACGATGGCAACGTTGGATTTTACCACTAAACCATTTGCGCGTTTTGTGTGAAGGAATTGGTTCCCTGCGCACTCAGTTCGGTACACATTCCCACTGGTGATTACTGTCGTATATTCTAACTACGGCAAACTGCCCCTGTACAACTCCTCAATGATGGTCTTGTTCACGATGGTTTGGCGGACGATTCCCTGGACGTTTTCGGGAAACACACGACCGTACCAAACGGCCTTCTTTTCGTCCCGCGGAAGATAGATGACGTTGCCCGCGTAGGCATGGCCGCCGATATGCGACACCAACCCCACCTCGACGCTGTGCAGGAGCTTCTCGACATCTAGAACTCTGCCAAACTCGTTCTGTAGCAACGGAGCGATGGCGCCGCACCGTACGTCGCGCTGCGTGTGGCCGCAGATCAAAACGAGATCCTTCGGCACCGGAGTCTCGGAGTACGCAAACTCCGCAGCTTTGACAGCCACAGCAGCACTGGCCTCCTTCACAAAGGGGTTGTACGCTGGCTGCGGCGTGTAGTTTCCAGGAACCAAGAACCGGCGCACAAAGTGCTTCGTATCGGCGAGCTGGAACCGGATGATCTTTCTGTCGGGGTAGAGGTAGACCAACTGCTCGTTTTCCAGAAGCCGAAAGCTGTCAAGCGTGCGTCTGTGGTCCTGCAAGATGACGTTGGACACCAAAACGGGATGCACGGGGCTCAACTCGGCCCGTTTCAACGCGCCGATCTCGGCCGGCAAGGAGCGGGGCACCAACTCGATTTTCGACGGCATCGTGTCGAACGAGCCAAACCCGTGGCTGAGCACCATCAAGTGTTTCCACGGATCGCTCTTGGTGCCGTTCAAGTTCGTTTTGTAGTCGATTTCGTGCGTTGGTGGGAAGCTGGGCTGGCAGTGCGTGCAGCCGGTGTCGTATTCGGGCGGCGGACACCGCAAAACGGTTCTGGTGACCAGTGACGTGTACCTGCGCCACATCAAGCTCCGTGACATGTTCTGTGCATAGATAATGAGATGGAGATAATAAGATGAAGTTTATAGGTGAGTGAAAAATCGCATCAACGAACCCAAAAGCCGGCCCGAAAACGGCCCGAAAACGGTTTTTCGGCCCGACCGGCTGCAAAATAATTGACATAAATACTCTACATACTCTTGTTCCACTCGTCCTTCAACCTCCAGCCCTTTCTCTCCTTGTCCCACACACAGACCTCCCTTAACATCGACCGCATCAACACCATATCGCTCTCCCGCTTCACCGAAACGCCGCAGCCCGCCAATATGCGGTTCGACGTGCTGAACTTGTCGGGCTGCGCCGCGAGAAACTCCACCAACTTGGCGAGCGTCGCTTCCCTGTCGATACCAGGACCGCTGCTGCTCGTCTTGGTGCCGAAAACCGTGTCCTTCACCGTCTTTTTCTCCTTCAAGTCCTGGAGAATCGACACCGACGACATGTCCCGCGCCTTGGGCCGCACCCGCTTCGGCCCAAACTTCCCCGCGAGCCCAAACTTGCCTGTCCACGTCGGCGTGCCGATCTCGTTGCGCCTCGCCACCATGCGCGAGCGCTTCAACGCCTCTGCAGCCGCACTGGCCACCTTGTTGGCCTCCTTTTCGACCAATGAGATCTCCCTGTTCTCGGACTCGATGATGGCGTCGTGCTGGAGCGCGCTGTGCACGCCGCTGCCCGCAAAGATGCCGTCCAAAAGGCGTGTTTCTTCCTGCTGCTGCTCCTCGCCGGCCTCATACTGGTCCAACTTGGCCACGCCCATGATGCGCGCTACTTGGTACAAGTCGTCGTCGTTTTCGTGCTTTTTCTTAAGTAGAGTCGTCGGCCTGCGCTGCTTCCCGGTCCCAAACGTCTTCTCTGCGCCGCTGAACATGTCGCCCGTCTCTGTGCCGGCCTCGTTCTGGTCCCCCAACGTGAACAAGTCGTGCAAGTCGTTCACCTTGAACAAACGGCGCTGCTTGGGGTCCTTCAAGATCTTGTTGGTCAAGAACGTCTTGAAGATCTGCCGGTGGTAGATCTTTTCTTCGATCAGGCCCGTGGTCATCAACCGGTAGATGGTGATGTCCTTCTTCTGGCCCAATCTCCACGCCCGCTCGCGTGCCTGCATGTCTGTGGAGGGGTTCCAGTCGGGATCGTAGATGATGACGCGGTCTGCGCCCGTCAAATTGACCCCCAAACCGCCAACGCGCGTCGTCAAGAGGAACACGCTGAGCTGCGGGTCCCCGTTGAACGCATCCACCAACGCCTGGCGCTGGGAAATGGGCGTGGCGCCGTCCATGCGCAAGTACGTGAAGCTTTCGGCCACAAAGCGCTCCAAAATGTCCAACATCTGCCGCGTCTGGCAGAACAACAACGTCTTGTGGCCCTCCTGCTGCCACAAGCGCAACAAGCTCGCCAACACCTGCATCTTGCCGGACTTGGCTGCGTCTCCGTAGTTCTTTTTGCGCACGTCGCGCTGCACCAAGTCCGGATGGTTGCAGATCTTGCGCAAGACATCGACGCCCATCAACACGTTGCGACGGCCCCTGAAGATCGAGTCCAACTCCTCGCTCTGCAAGAACTGCTCGTAGAGCTGCTGCTGCGCGGCCGTGAGCTTCACAAAGAGCACCATCTCGTTCTTCTTGGGCAAGTCCTGCGCCACGTCGCTCTTGAGCCTGCGCAACAAGTACGGGGCGATGAGATCGCGAAGCACAACGGCACACTTGTAGCCGGTCTGTACCTGCACGTTGGAGGCGTTGGCGTAGCCCCCCATGTTGATGGGGACCGAAAACTGCTGCTGGAACACCGGGAGCGTGCCGAGGCGCCCGGGAAACACAAAGTCAAACAACGACCACAACTCCACCAAGTTGTTCTGGATCGGTGTGCCCGACAAAATGATGCGGTTGTACGTTTTGAGCTGCTTGCACGTTAGCGAGATGGCCAGGTCGGGGTTTCTGATCTTGTGGCCCTCGTCCAACACCACGTAGCCCCATTGGTGCGGAAGAATGTGCTGCGCGTAGATCCGCAAGCCCACGTACGTTGTCACAAGGACGTGGCCGTGGTTCATGACGCGCTGCACAATCTCCAGGGCGTTTTGGCTCGCTCTGGACGCTGCTGGGTCGAGTTTCTCCGTTTTTTCCGTCTTTCCCATCCCAGAACCGATGCTGTGCAAGATCACGCAGCGCAACGGCGGCCACCAGCGGTGGAACTCGTTCACCCACTGGTTCAACACCGTCGCAGGCACCACCACCAACACAGGCTTGTCCAAGAGCCCCAGGTAGTGCATGCCTGCAAGAAACGAGATGATCTGGATGGTTTTGCCCAAGCCCATCTCGTCGCCGAGGATCCCGCCCGACTTCTGCGTGTACAACTCCCACAACCACTGCACGCACGTCTTCTGGTAGTCAAAGAGCGAGGGATAGATGTCTCCGGGTAAGCGGAAGGACTCGTTCAACACTGCATCGGCAATGGTGGGGTGCGGCTTGAACCATTCGTCGGGGGAGGAAGTGGTGGAGGCTTCGTTACGAAGGGCTGACCGTCGTGCAACCCAATCTTTTAGTCTGGTTTGGTACACCTGTTCGTCTCCATCGTCAACATTACGAACCTGTTCTTCTTTATCATCATCATCATCTTCTTCTTTATCATCTTCATATTCATCATCATCATCATCTACTTCTTTATCATCTTTATATTCTTCTTCGTCTTCTTCTTCTTCATCACCTTCTTCTCCTTTATATTCATCATCTTCTTCTTCTTCTTCTTTCTCTCCATCTCCATTTCGTTCACCTTTATCAAAGCCCGGCGCCCGCAAAAAAACATGGCTCTTCCCCTCGTCCTGCTGAAACGTGCTCTCATTGCCAAAAGCCGTGATCTTTCCTGTCCGCATCAAAAACTCACGCTGGCTTTCGCCCGTAAGTTTGCCGTTCTCGCCGCTCTTCGCTGCCTGGAGCTTGCGCTTGCTCTCGTCAAGACGGGCGCGGATCTCGTCCACGTCGCGCTTCCGTGGCACCAACTCGTTCTCCTCAAACCACAGGATCTCGTCACGGAGCTGTTTGCGCACGCTCAACTTGGTTTGGGCGCTGTTGAGCTTGTCGTGGAGGCTGCGGAGGCGCGTGGTGGTGCTGTTCAACGCCTTGACGGCTTTTTCCAACCGTTTCTCGTCGAGTTCTGCATCTTTCGCTATGAGTGCTTCGTTGGCCCGCTTGGCGATGGACGTCTCCAACTGGTCCTGGTCCACGAGCTTGACGCCTAATGATTCAAGATCCATGATTGCGAAAGTAAAAAAGAAAACGATCACGAACACGAGCGAAGCGAGTGTGAGTGTGAGTGTGAGTTAATCAGGTGATAAGAACAAAATAAGTGATATGTAAGTGTTGATTAGTGTTGATTCAAGATGATGTTAAGGTTAAGGGTTGAGTTTGGTGCTGATAAGTTATTCATGTTTTATTATCTCCCTAATATTACGAAAAGCAAGAATTATAGCAAGAAATAAGTAAAAAAGTGAGAACTGGTTAACTGGTGAAAATAGATGAACTAGTTAAGAAGCAGTAAGGTATAGTAAAGTAGAAAAGTGCTAGTAAAGAACTAGTAAACTACTAAGAAAGTACTAGTAAAGAACCAGTACAAACTGGGAAGAACTGGCAAAAATAAGTAAGAACTAGTAAAAAAGCTCCTGAGAACTAGTAAAACTGGTAAAAAATAGTACAAATAAGTAAAGAATTAGGAACTAGTAAAGAACTAGTAAAGAACTAGGAGAGTATTAAGAAAGTACTAGTAAATTACCAAGTAAAGAACAGGTAAACTGGTAAAAATAGGTAGGAACTAAGAAAACTACTAGTAAACTACTAAGAAAAGTAATTGTAAAGAACTGGTAAAACAGGTGAAAAAGTAAGAACCACTAAAAGTAATAAAAAAAGTAGGAACTAAGTAAGAGCAAAAGCTGGTAAAAACTGGTAAAAGTAGTAAGAACACAGTGACGTGCAATCTGGTCTGCTTTCTGGTCTGCACAAAGAAAATGATTCACGCTACAAAATGTCTTGTGACGTTTCGCTTAGAAAAATGGCAGGACGTTACATACCCAAATCATCATGTTGATTAGATATCATAAAGATTTAAATCTTGGCATTGCTAAAAGGAGCAAAAAAAGAATCGATCTGACGACTCCAATTCATAGCTACATCCCAAACCATGACTAGTGCTTATCCTCTGTTTCGCTCTGATATGCGCTAAAGTATGCGAATTTCTCGTACATTATTTTTAACTTCTAGGCAAGACTATATAAAGACATAAATTCCACTAATTTCAGTTCTACACAGATGCCTACGCAACAAAGACACGCTTGGTGGGCGCCATATAATTTTAGTGCAGAGCCTGCAAGAACCAAAGACGATCGCTTGATTGGAGATATCGTCAACTCGATCATCGAGAAGCCCCAGTGGACCACCAAATATAAAGACCCCACCATTTTTCAGAAATGGAAAGATGAAATTAAACACCAATTCGCTTCAGAAACAAACTTTATTGACGCCATTATCGAGTATGTCTTTAAAGAAGTGGAATGGATTGACAAGACCCAAAGAGAAACCCTCAGTAACAAATTTAACATTGCGGTTCATGATAAAATCGTGTACTCTGACCAAGTTGTTTCGGACCAGATAAGAACCCGATTGATTGAAAATGTCAAGAAATTCTCCAATTCAATCGAAATTGATTTTCATCCAAACTCAAACGACCAGGTCATTGATTTGGTCCATCCATCGCTATTTCCGGTCCAATACGGACAAACCCCAGTCATCAACGGCGACAATGTATCGGTCGTACAGCACACCGATGTTATTCCCGAGGTTAAGAAACATGTCATACCTTATGGGATGTCCGAAGAAAACTACTCGATACCGAAAGAGTACCAATGGTTACCGGCAGAAATGAAATGGAACAACGGCTTCAAATTCAACTCGTACATCAACAATTTGGACCCACTCAAAAATGCCAGTCTCTACACCAACATAGAGGATGTGTTTAATGCAATTTTGCCTGGATTGGAGTATTCTTTATCGAGATATGCGTCGGAACACCACTTACGAGTCTATATCCCCAGCGGGGGTGACATATACACTGAGGAGTATCGCGTAAAATTGGAGGAGATCATTGAGGAATGTTGTGAAACTGACAATTTTGATGCAGTTGACGAGTTTGAACGGTCAAAAAAGGATTACTTGATTGACTTGACTCCCAGTTTTGGACAAGGGCCAAAAAATGATGTTTCAATCAAGCTTACTGACTTTGACAAGGTCAAGGTGATTGTAAAATTGGCAGATATCGAATTGACACCGGAAAAACCATCGTATCCTGGTGGAACATGGCACGTTGAAGGGACACAATATGAAGACATTGTGGCGACTGTATTGTACTACTACGACGTTGAAAACATTTCTGAATCTCGTTTATCTTTCAGAGTTGACTTTTGTGACCCTGAATATGAACAGGATGACGACTTTATCTGTGAAGAGATTTATGGTATTGCCGAGGGGGATAATTTGACTCGAAACCTTGGTAGTATTGAAGCAAAACAGGGAAGAGTGGTTGTTTTCCCCAACTTTTTCCAGCACCATGTTGACGCATTTGAGTTGAAAGATAAGACAAAGAACGGCCATCGTAGAATACTTTGTTTTTTCATTGTTGATCCCCACAACGACAAGGTACCTTCTTCAGCACAAGTTCCACCGCAACAGAAGGAATGGTGGGCCGATTCTCACTTGATAGACCACATTATTCCAGACAAGGCCATCCAACAGAAGCTTTTGGCATTGAACGATGGTTCTTGGATTCAAAGCTTAGCAGATGTAAAGGTAGTAAGGGATGACTTGATGAAGGGACGGACTTATGAAATGGATGATGACGAAGATGATGGTTGGGGATTCAGTCTTTGTGAGCATTGACCGTTAATTTTGCAGCCGAAAAACATGTTCATGAAATAAATAAAATTAGCCTTTTTGCCAGCATTTACACGTTCAACAAGTAAAAGGAACGGCATTCAGACGAAGAAAACTGTGATGCTGGCTCAGGTCGATATACTGAACGAGAACAAATAAAATTTGCACTTGTGTATGCATCATCATATCAGCAACCAAGACCTAAATTCTTTCTCAAATCGTAGGAATTTTTGAGTTATAACCACTCCTAGTTACAACAACAACAATTTGTTTGACCAAATTGATATCTGGGGCAGTTTATTCCTTTAGTCCTTCATTTATTTAGACCACAATCTTTGGCAGTCTCCAAAGTGTGCGTCGAAAACAAATAATAATAATGACATTATATTGAACTACCTTAATGCCATCATCATCTCTAATATAAATTCCAATACCATCAACATAAACTTTAACGACCCAACTTAAACTTTACATATTTTTACCAATTTATTTAAAAACAAGCAAAGAAACAGAAAAGAACAGTCAGGAACGTTTGTTGATATTCATTAATAAAGTAATCATCTTTTGAAGTAAGCATTTAACATTCAATTTGATAGTCTTTACAGCAAACCAAATGTTATCATTTACATTTACTGATGAATCCAATATCTGCTTGTAAATCTCGATTAAAAGGTTTATTTTCATCTGTTGGTGATACTGGTTAATTGTTTTTATTTGACATAATTACGGTATCTGACATAATTTCTGCTATTTTGACATTTTTTTAATTGATTGCAAAAATTGTAGTTGTCTAATAATTTCCATCATATTCGTTATTCTTTAGTTCAAATATTCTCACAGCTAATGCATCAAGAATACTAGAGAATAATACAACTACATAATTAGGCTCAGCGTGCTGATGCAAAAATGAAATGAATTAACTATGTAGAAGTAATGAACTCTATTCCCGCTGCAACACCTGTTTCTGCAACTCTTGCAAACAGTCACCGTAAACCTCTTCATCACCATCGTTCACCAACTGCTTGGAGTTAACCTCCAACTCCTCCACCACATTGGTGCCTCTCCCCACGCCACGTCCAAGTATCCTCAACCATTTGGCCTCGCCCTTGCCAAAACACATGCTGTACGCCTCCCCACGCTGGTTGGCTCTGGCCGTACGCCCCACACGATGGACGTATTCACGCGAGGAGTTGGGCAAGTCGTAGTTGACAACGTCTGTGATGGACGAAATGTCGATCCCACGAGCAATCAAGTCGGTAGCTACCAATATGTGCACCTTCTGAACGCTGAACTCCTTCAAGATCTTGTTCCTGACGGCCGTTTTGTTGTTGGTGGAGTTCATACACGCAACATGGACTGGCTGTGGTGCAATTTTGCCAAACAAGAGCTCCAACAACTTGGCCAATCTCAACGAGGCCTCGTTCGACTTGGCAAAAACCAACACGTTGGCCAACTTGTTCCTCGACATCAAGAACTTGGCCAAGATGAGCGGCTTCAACGACGATTTGCTCGACCCAAACTGGAGTTTATACTCGGATAACGACGCTGGCAAGCTGAACATCTCGTTCACCAACTGTTTCTGGTCATTGACCACCACCAAACGGGGCTGCACAAACTTCAACGCAGCCAACTTGCCGGCATCGGTGGTCAACGTGGCCGAAAACACCAACTTCTTGACGTCCACACGCCACTGTTCAGCAATGTTGATGTTGCGCTCGAGATGCCCAATCACAACACGACACCAGTTCTGGAACAGCTGGTTCAACAACCTGTCGGCCTCGTCAATGACCAAGTACTGCAAGGCCGCAAGATCAAGCGAGCCGTTGGTGATGTGGTCGACCAAACGTCCTGGGGTCGTGATGACGATGTCAGGGACGTTTTTCTTCAATCTCTCGCCTTCTTCACGGATGGAAAGGTCGTTTTTCAAGCTGGCCACGCCCAAACTCGTGCCCTGCGCCAACTGGACAAACGTAGCTTTGACCTGACTCGTCAATGGCTTCGTGGGAACAAGCACTAGCGCCCGTACGCGTGGAACCACGCGCGTATGCAAGCTCTCGACAATGGGGATCAGATAAGCCAACGTTTTCCCGGAACCGGTGGCTGCGTTGACCAAAAAGTCGCCCTGGGGATCGGGCCGGAGCCTCTGCATCCGCATATCGTCGAGTAGAAGGCCCATCACGGCGATCTGGACCGAAAACGCCTCGATAAAGTTGAGTTTGGCGAGGTTCTTGAGCATAAATGGCGAGAGTCCAAACTCGCTGAACGGCCGTGTGTCGCTTGGAGACGCATAAATGGGCCTCGTGAGCCAGTCCAAGTTCTTGGAATGGGCAGAGGTCGCCACCAATCGCTTGTCTCGTGGCAATTCGGGCTGCGGCATGGGCGCCAAGTCTTGCACAACTTCGTTGTCATCGTCAGAACTTTCTGCATCTTCAATCTCCTGATCTTCTGCTGTTTGTGGTACTGATTTCTTGAACTTCTGGAAGATGTGGGAGTGTTTGGAGATGTACTCGGGATCGGGATCTATTTCCATGTCATCTTCGTGTTGATTGTTTGTTTCCTCTTCATCATCATCATCATCTTCTTTATTATTGCTTTCTTCTTCTTCTTCTTCACTTTCACTGTCACTTTCTTTATTTTTCTTGGATGTGTCTGGTTGTTCTTCTGCTTCACTCTCGCTCTCACTTTCCTCTTCTACTTCACTCTCGCTCTCACTTTCACTTTCACTTTCACTCTCAATCACTTCTCTTCTTCTCTTTAAACTCACAGCCCGCGCACCAACAGGCACCAGCGCCGTGGGATCAAAACGGGCAGCGAACATCACTGGCATCTCATCGGCCTCATCGTGTTCCAAAAGTAGTATGCGACGTACTGTATATAGATATTACTATTTTAATATTGCGGCATGGAGTTTTGTTCTATTGTACGAAGAATTCTTCAAAAGTGACGAAAATTACTGCGAAAAGCGTCCACCATACCAAATCTCCCACTCTAAACCACCCCAACACATCTCACATCCCCTAACGGCTCATTTTTTGCCGTTTGCGCAGGGCCTAAATCTCTCAAGGCAAGCAACCTGCATATAAACCCTTTTTTATCTACAGGATATCACCAAACCACTGAAAAATCTCAACCAACCAACCATCAACCAACAGACTCCCCAGCAGAATGAGAGCCGCTGTCGCGTTAATGAGAAGATCTGCCTGGAAAGGGCCGCACGTAGTGCCGTTACCAATTGCCGAAGCCATCAAAAACGGCACGCCGATCCGAACCAACGCCAGAAGTTGCACGATCTTGCCGCAGTTTGTCGGGTTACAGTTCCAGATCCACAACGGAAAGGAGTACGTGGAGGTGGAGATCACCGATGATATGGTGGGGTCCAAGTTGGGGGAGTATGCTGCCACCAGAAAGAAGTTCTTGTACAAGTACTCGAAGAACTAGTCATGTATATATTGAATGAATGTGTTATATCTATCACCAGCAGATGCCAGAACTAGCCACGGTCGCTGGAACGGGGATTGAAGTCGTCCATCCGGGCCTGCCGCAACGCTCCTGTACGGTCCTTGACGGGCCAGCGGCCCCAGCCGCTCAACCGCACCACCAACGCGGTGGCATTGTCGTCTCCGCCCACGTACTCGACAAACTTGATGATTTCGCGTGCACACGCCTGTGGCGTGGCCCGCTGGTGGCCCACGCCGTTGAAATGGGCCATCACAATGTCGCCAATCTCCTGGTCCGTCAACACATCGGTCACTCCATCTGTGCAGAGCACCAAGAAGGCCTCGTCGCCGCCCATTCCGCCGATGGTCAAGTTCTTGATCTCGCGCGGAGTCATGATCTTCAGGATCAACGCCGAATCGCCGATAACGTGCTGGAAAACGTCTGGCTCGGCCGAAACGCCCATCTGCTTGTAGTTGACATCGCCAAACGCCCGCGTGTTGGCAAGCGCAATGAACCGCTCCTCTCCAAACGAGTCTGTCATGAAGAAATTGGCCGCAAAGCGCCGCAAACGCAGGGCCTCCGCGTTGTTGGACGGGTGGTGCGCCTCCGTCAACGCATGGGCCTCGCCCGTGCGGTCCACCACTATCGCCTTGGTGTCCCCCACATGTGCCACCGTCAACTTGGCCACGGTGTTGCGCTGGAAGTAGTACAGCTCGGCCCCGGCGTCGCCGTGGATCGTCTCCAACAACACAGATGTACACGTAGAGCCAGACAGATTGTCGTCCTGCTCAAAAAACAGGTAGTCTGTGGCGAGAAACAGAAGCGGAAGCCGCAACTGGTAGTCGTCGGGAGCCACCGCGACGTTGGCGAGCTCGAGCGCCGGCCTGCTGGCAAGCTGCGCAAACGTCTCGTCGCTGTGCTTGAACCACCGCTTCCAGTACCCGCCAATGTTCTTCCAGTACTTGCGTGCCAACGCCGTCTGTGCTTTTCCGTCGCGTACCAACGCACCGGCGTCCTCTATGCGCCGTGCCAACTGCTCGGCAAGAAACGTCGAGCACTGGTCGCCGCCATGCCCGTCAAACACACTGAAGTTGAACACCGTGCGCCCCTCCACCTCCATCACCGCAGCACTGTACCGGTCCTCGTTGTACATCCGGTTCACACGCAGCGTGTAGTGGCCCAAGTGTGTCGGTGCTTTGAGGAGCGGCACGCGGAACTTGCCCACTTGTGGCGCAGCTGCCGCCGCTCGGTCCACGGGAGTGAATGTAACTGAACCAGAAAGCCGCCGCTGGGCACACGGCCCCAATTGTCGTTTGAGCATTCGTGGTGGTGGTAAGTTTGGGGTAAGCTTTTGTCGTAGTTAGTCGTGCGAAACACAATATGTAGGGTAGTGTGGGAATTAAAAACAAAACATTGGGTAAGATCCGAACCGCAGAAGCAAAAACAAACACCCGGACCGCAAACATTTATTGAAAAAACACCCGGACCGCAAATTTATAGTAGTAGAGAGTCGTGCAAAACACAATTATAAAACACCCGAACCGCAATTTGTGCAATATTCATAAGTAGTGCTTTAACCAAAACTGGGAAAAAATCCGGACCGCAATTCTGTTGTAGCAAAGTAGTGCAAAACACAATATCTTAAAGTTCTATAACCGGAAACCCGGACCGCAATAATTAACCTCTATATTACAACACCAACTCATTCTCATCATCATCATAGCTAAAATTATCAAGCGGTTCGTCCTGGTATGCATTCCGGAAAAACACAGAGTCCCGGATACCCGAAAAAGCGCCTCCAAGCCGCGTCCACACCGAATTGGGCGCTGGTGCCGACATTATTGACCGGTTCAAGTGGTCCAACTGCGAAGCAACGGCTTCGTCTTCATCACGATCGATTCGATTGACCAAACTCTCGTGGAAACTGCGTCTATTGTTTTCGTAATTTGTATTTGCAGCGCTGGCCAACGTAAATGGCCTCAAAGCACCGCCAGCACCGACGGGATCGAGTCTTTTTGCAATCTCACGTTGCACAATTCGTTTAGCCTCAACAATGGGCACTTCACGGCGACGGATGTTCAAGTTTTCGGCGTCAGTGGGCTCATTTTCGTCATCTGAATCAAAAAGCGTCCATGAATCGTTGAAATCACCAAGACCCAACCGTTTCTTTAAGCGGTCGTAGACATTAAACGTCGTCAACACCACAGGAATCAACACAAAACGCGGCAACCAGTTGTTCAACATGTTGAACAAGCCCGTCAAGTGGATCGACTTACCGAACCAGTCCTCAAACACCGACTGGCGCGAGATGAACAACGTGATAAAGTTGTACGACAACGGAATGGTCAACCGGGCGATGTAAGTAGCGTAGAAACACGCAGAAACGGGATCGGACCGGCGTGGCACCAAGTGGTACATGTTGTACACCTTCAACTGCGTCAAGGAGGTCAATGCAGCAAACAACATGTACGAAAACACGACGCTCGACACCACCAACTGCAAGAAGCCGTGGTCATGGATCCCTGTGGCGTACACCACGACGTTGATCAACGAGAGGTTGGTCAGGTGGAAGAACTCGGACTCGAGCACCACAAAGGATGCGGCAAACAACACTACGGACACAGCACGGCTGGCAAGCGGCCGCACGTAGTAGAAGTAGTAGAAGTTGAGCCTGGGGGACATCAAGTAGCGGTAGTTGTGCATGCGAAACGTCAATTCGTGGCTGTTGCTGGTGCTGGCGTTGGCTTTGGCTGCAAGAATGTCTTCCAACTTGGAGATCTGGACGAGCAAGTTGTCGAATTCCGCCTCGTGAGCCGCAAGTCTGTTCAAGTTCTGGTTGAATGACGCTGTGAGTTTCGTCATGAACAGATCAGTGACCTGCTCACGCGCAATGGTGTTGGTGGGGTCTTGCAAGTACTGTCTCTGCATCAGTTCCTTCAAGTCGCCCGGGATCTTTTCGTAGAGCTCGAAGATCCAGTCACGGAAGCGGAAGTCCTGTGGAGAAGCCGACGTGAAGTTCTTGTGCAACACGAGAACACGCAAAATCTCCTCCTTGACGGTGATCTTTGTATCTTCCAAGGCATCGACGAGTTTCGGCACCTTGAAGTAGTAGTGGTTCAAATTGTGCACCAAGTTGCCCTGGATCCAGCGGAGCCGTGGAATTGCCACAAGCCCATGTGCCATCAACCAGAGCGCCAACACCAACGAGTAGATGTGCGACAACGCGATGATCATGGCCTTCAAGTGTGCCAACGACAAACCCACCTCCAACATGAGGTAGACGGCTCCTGCGACTGAGACAAGCAACACGGCAATCTGGAAGCGTATGTTGCGCTTGACAGCGTCGACCAACTTGTTCCAGCGGTTGTGGTGGCCCGAACGGTAGTACTCCTGGATCAACGGCAAAAGGAGCCATGTCAACAAGAAGGTCGTCCAGTAGTTGATCTTCCACAAGTACAAGATGACCGAGGAGTCGAGATCAAACCACACCACGGCCAGGTCGGTGTTGTGCAGCACGTAGTCAATGGGCAACAAGAACACGATCGACACGGGGATGAACACCGCAAGTGTCACCGGAACCAGGAAATACGCGGGGTATTTGCGGAGATTGATGTGGTACTGGATGCCGAGGAACGAGAACACCAACGAGCTGGCATAACAGAGTGCTGTGGCAGCCCACATGTGGAAGAACTGGTGTGGTGAGTTGGTGTTGTTTATACTGGGAGCTAACCTGTAGGTGAATGGTTAACATGTAAGTAGTCAGCTCTGTAACATGTAAAGCAAACAGCTTAACATGTAATAAGTTAGCCTTATAATCTGTAAGGTAAACGGTTCAACATGTAAATCAATCAACTCTCTAACATGTAAAAGGCGCAGCTTTTCAACCTGTAAATCATATCCGTTATATAAAACAAGATCTCCACAATTTATGGCAGCAAAACTACGTGTTTACCATTCTTTTATCAGCGCCAAAACATACCTAGCATACCAAATATCTGTACTTCGAATCTCTACAACCACAACCACAACCACAAAAACAATCCATGTCCGAAGTTTCCGACAAACCCAAAAAGTCCGTCGGCTTTGCGCCCCTCCCCGTCGAAGACCTCAAGGAACACCACCAGAACCTCCGCAAAAAAGAAGAGCAAATGCTCCAATCAAACCCATTCCACAGGATTCCACCAGAATTGGCATATCTCCAGCAAAAAGCCCCCGTTCCCAAACCACTACCGCTGTTTGTCAAGAAACCCGCAGCCTCCGCCGCCAAATCGCCGGCAGCGCCGCCCCTTGGCGACTTGAAGCTCCTAGCCATCAAGGACTTCTCGGTGCAAAACAAAGAGACAGAACTAAACTTCCACTACCCGTCGATCGAGCGGCCCATCGCCGCCGCTACCATCTTGGTCGACATCAAGTACGCGTCGCTCAGCTCGTACGCCACGGCCAAGATCTCCAAGTATCTCTACAACGTCAGCAACGTCAAGGTTGGGTTGGGCTACGGGTTTGCTGGTGTTGTGGCCGAAATCGGGTCGGCTGTCACCAGCTTTGCTGTTGGCGACACCGTGTTTGGTCTCGTGAATCCTGCCAACAGAAAGGGCTCGTTATCGACGAGTTTAGTGCTCAATCCACAGCGTGACGTTGTGATAAAGGTCGATCAGGCTGTTTTGGAAACGCTAGAGGCCGTTGATGTCGAGCTCAGGTTCGATGACAAGAGCCAGAACGACGAATTCGGGATCGATTCCGACGAAGACAAGCCCGAAACTGATGTCCAAGAAGCCCAGGCCGAAACCGAGCCCAAGAAAAAGCTGAGATTCTCCATTGCACGCCAACTCACGCCGTTGGCGAAGTTGACGACGTTTTCTCTTGACTACTGTCGGGCCAAGCAGGTGCTTTCGCATTTACGGCCGGGCCCCACTGCAAATGTCCTCATCAACGGTGCAGACACCAACTTGGGCCTCACGCTTGTCCAGATGTTGAATTCGACCAAGACATACAGCTTCACCAAGCTCAACCTTATCCTTTTGATCCGCGAGCGGAGTGAACAGTACATGAAAGCTTTTATCAGCCGGTTTTCCAAGGGCCAATACTACGACCCCTTGGTGATCAAGAAGATAAGTTTGGTGACGTACGATGTGATCAACGAGGATCTCGTGTTGTCTGGCGGAAAGGTGCCTGTGAACTGGAAGAAACCCGATTACTTGGCATCGCAGATCATCGAGGCGATCTTCACGACACAATACTACGATAACGACAACTTGATTGACGAGACCAACGTCAACGAGTACAAATTGGACTTGATTGTCGATATTGTGGGCAGCAAGAAGTACTTGCAGACGTCATCGATCCAGTTCAAGAAGCTCGACAGCTTGAAGCTCTCCATTCATAACCACACCAATGCGCCCCTTGCCAAGCTCTTCAACGGTGCGACAAACGAACCGTTTTTGGTCAAGCTTCTCAAGCCCAAAAAATCTGCCTCGGCGTTCGTTTCGGCGTGCAGTTTTTCCGTCGTATTACCGTCGTACCACATTGACGAGTTGCTCCCCCACACCGAGCGGGGACTCAATCCATGGACTGGAGGCTGGACATCCAACTTGCTCAACACCATGACGGCGTACAACTACCACGACGAGTCGGAGTTGCGGATCGAGGAGGCGTGGGTCGCCGAGGGGTTGAAACTCGTGCTCGATGGACAGTTGCAGGCACGCATAGACGTTGCTTTGGACTGGCGCAATGACTTAAAACGCCGCATCAAACGTCTCAAGGAACACGACGGCCATATAGTGTTGAAGATTGAAGACTTTTGATGCAACATGACCTGTCGACTATATGCAGGAAACCATTATTTTAATTATTTTTTATGCGCGTGCATGTAATGGCGATCATACGATTGGCTGGAGGATACCGATGGAGACATTTTATAAGAGTCAGACGGAAAATACCGGACCATACGGGTCGCAGCAGTCCCCAGGATTCTGCCGTGTTTGTTTTGCAACCTCGTTTAGTTATCCACGGAAAAATGACCAACTTAAATCAGGAGACTTTTTCAAGACAGAAGCGGGTGCAAATAATATAAAACGATGGGCCAAATCGTGCCAAACTATCATCAATGTTGAAAAGATTCCTTAACAAGACTTTTTTTAGAAGCATGAGCACAGCCAAGCAGATTTACACCGTAAGCGAGCTTAGCGAGGCGCAGAAGTCGATCATCCGAGCCTCTGTTCCTGTTTTGGAGCTGTCGGGCGAGCTTTTGACCAAGACCTTCTACCAGAACATGCTCAGCAACCATGCTGTTGTGCGTCCGTTTTTCAACCAGTCCGACCAGAAGTTGATGCGACAACCCAAGATTCTTGCGTATGCGTTGTTGAACTACGCCAAAAACATCGATGACTTGACACCGTTGCTTGCGTTTGTGCGTCAGATAGTCGAGAAGCACGTTGGTTTGCAGGTGGAGCCCGAACACTACCCCATTGTGGGCGAGTCGTTGTTGAAGACCATGGTGGAGCTTTTGGGCAAAGAAACGGCCAACGACGAGTTTTTGGCCGCGTGGGCCCAGGCCTACGGCAACTTAGCGCAGATCTTGATCAATATGGAGCACGAGCAGTACGAGGCGCAGCCATGGCACGGGTTCCGGCCATTTACTGTCACGCGACTTGTGGATGAGTGTGACGATGTCAAATCTGTTTATTTGCGGCCCACGAACGCGGGAGAAACGATTGGGGTTCCGAAACGGGGCCAGTATGTATGTATCAGATGGAAGGTGCCTGGAGATACCGAAGAACAGAGCCGAGAATATTCTCTTTCGGAGTTCCCCACCGCCAACGAGTACCGCATTTCGGTGAGACGCGTTGCGGGAGGCAAGATCTCGGGCTACATCCATGAACAATTGCAGGTTGGCGATGAGTTGCAGGTTGCACCGCCAGCAGGACAGTTTGTATACCACGAATCAGATAAAAAGGACGTTGTGTTGGTGGTTGGAGGCATAGGGATCACGCCGGTGGTTTCGATTTTGGAGCAGGCGTTGGTTTCGGGGCGCCACGTGACACTTTTAAACTGCAACAAAACGGTGGGCCTGAGACCCTTTCCGCAGTACTTGAAGCAGCTCAAACAGACGTACGGCAACCAGTTGGTGATTAGAGAATATTTTTCAGCCGAAGCGGAAATTGGCAGCGGTGCGATTGATTTATACGAATTGCGTCTGCTTGGCAAGCAGGACTTGGCGTTTATAAACAACAGCCATGATGTGTACTTGTTGGGGCCACGTGGGTTTATGAGGTTTGTGAGGACGGAATTGGCAGGGCAGAATGATGATATAAGACTCGAGTTCTTTGGGCCGACCGAAGTGTGACATTAAATCGGGGATATCGGAGATAGCCGCGGGCTCGCAACAAAATTAAATAAATAAAAGACCTGAATTGAATCTGATGAATAAAGTTAAGGTAATAAACGAATAACGAATAAAGTAAAATTGAGTAAAGTTGAGGAAGGTTGAATAAAGTGTGTGAATCAGGGCTTGGGCCGGATTCAGGGTGCGGCGCGCGGTATTAACTCCGTGCTGCATGGTAACTCCGCGTGGCTTAATTGCCCCGAGAAAATAAGCGATATTATTAGTAATAGGAGGGGTAGTGGCAACACGGTGCCGAGGCGGCATTTGCCACCGGGAAGCGGTCGGGAGCGCGGGCCGAGGCCAGCATCTATTCGAGTGTGCAACAAAGGAATTATTTATTATTGGACCCTGAACGTGGTGGCAAAAGAGACGCGGCAAAGCGCCGGCGGAAACGAGCCCCAATTTGGCCGCGGCAAATGGCAGCATTTCCAGGCGCGCGCGGCTACAAGCAAATGCGATTATATAATAATCATTAATAATATTAACCCAGCGCCTGTGACAGCGCGGCGCCTGGGCGGTTCTATACCAGAGCGGCAATGGCATGGAAGAATGGAACAATGGCATTTTCCGACATGTGGCCGTTCATGTTGAGATACACGGGCCGCAGCACCTTTTTGTTGACCAACTGGATCAAGGTCGAAAGCCGCGTCTGATCGGCGGACGGCGCCAACTGCGTCGTGTACGACTCGATGCTGTACAAGTACTCACCAAACGCAGCATTGTTCTTCTCGTTGATGTACACAGTCACAGGGGTCCGTGGCGCACCATGCAGCGTCACCACCACCACGTACTCCACGCCGTCCACCACAAGCTCGTGTATGTTTTGCATTATTAATATTGTTGGTGGGAAACAAATGAATGACGCACATTTTTTTTCCGCAAGCGGTTTTAGCTTTTTGCGCGCGCACGCCCGCATATATTTATTTTTCATATTTTCTAACGGTTTTGAGTCAACCAACAGATACGATCGATCACTAAAAATACCCTGGGTTATGTGTATATAGAGGCGCCGTTCCGTGGGTTTTCCACCGGCCAATGCATTCAGGCTCGCCATTGGGCCAACCAGAGCACGCGCCTTTGCTGCCCCAGCACCTCATTGACTCCATCAACGCCTGTTTGTTCACCAGCTCCACCACCGGCTCCTTCCCGCTTGTGGTGAACATTTTCTACCAAAACACCCACACGCTCTCCCACATCCTTGAGTTAGTGGCCCAAACTGACTTGCTGGCGGCCGCAACCACGCTTCTAGACTCAATCCACGTCAAGTGCTCAGACTCAAACAAACACAACATCGACGCGCTCCTCCACAAGCTCCACGCCGCCTCCATTGCCTTCCACTTGGACTACGCCAACTTCCTTTCGCATCCAGGAACGCTCTTTGTCAAGAACCTCTCGGAATCGGTCGTGTTTGCCTCCAAAACAGACTGCACCGTCGTCCGGCGCCAGGACCCTGAACATCCCGTGTTTCGCTTGTTTGACGAAAAGAGCCACTTCAAGTCCCTCCGCGAAGTCAAGCTCTTCCACGGCGAAATCAGCTCCGTCGTGCCATGCTTCGCCATCGTCAAGTTCGATAACTACCTCGATGTCGATGTTGTCTTGTCGAAGCTCAACAAACTCACCCCCAACCCGCTCAACGAGAACAAAAACATCCCTCTCTACTTGAACAAGTACTTGCATCGGCGTGAACGCGCTCCCGCTACCCCAGCAGCGCCACAGACGGCCGAAACTAACGAATTTGACTCCATTTTCATCGAAAACCTCGACCAGTTCTTCCCTGAAGATGCTACCGTTGCGCATTACCGCCAGTTTCTTGCCACAATCACTGCAATCGGCAAGAATATCGACTTTGCATTCTTCCCAGTCTACAACACCGAAGAAAGGTTGACGTTGTCGTCGAAGTTGATGTTTGTCGACTATGCATTCATCAAGTTCCACAGCTCCTCCTACAACGTGTTGAAGCTCTTGTACTATCTAAACAACTTGACGTGGTCCCAATTCTGTGAATTGGATACTGCCAACCTCGAACCATTGTGTTCGAGCCAGAAACCAGAGAAGCTCGAGCCCAACGGTATAAAAATGACCATTGCCCAGTACAAACACAATACGTACCTATACAAAAACGCCAGCTGCAGATACTTATCTTTTGATATGGAACAGACCACCACCATTCTACCCAACCCCTTATTTATATCCAGTGTGTTTTCCAAGTCGGTCAACTACCAGGAAACAAACATCTACGTCAACAACCTCTCGGTCCTCTTCAACAACGACGACAAGTTATGGGAAGAGTTCTGGAAAGAGTTTGGCATCATCAAGTCGGCCAAGATCATCAAACCCCATTTCTACAAGGACGACGACGACGACGAGACGCGTGAACAGCACGGAAAGATTGGCTTTGTCTTCTACAACGACTTTCAAATGTCGCTCCGGGCCATTCTCCTTACAAACAACAAGTTGATCAACATTGACGGCTGCAACGGACCCATATTGATCCAGTCATCGTTTGCACTCCAGAAACCGAACTCAAAGGCCCCTTCCAGCGTGCACAGCGCTCCGATTTCTTCGTCGTATCCCCAGCAGCCTGTGAACTTGCGTCCCATTTATCCCTACGTGCCGTACATCTCGCCGCCAATAGTGTCCCAGGTTCCGTACTACTTTGTTCCCAGCCAGACGTACCCATACATGGCCCCGTACGCAAGGAGACGTGCCAACTCTGCAACTAACTATGGGGGCTACTTGCCGTATCCTGGCTACTACTACACTTACGATGAAAGTCACCAATTGAGTATCGATGGTGAGTAGAATGTGCTATGTACATATTTATATCTATAAGGCTGGAGGGGCGTCGTCTCGTAAACGTGGTGTGATGGAGGCTTCTGGTTGTACGGCCGGCTCGTCCTCTTCCTCCACCGGTTCGACAGACTGCACTTCCTCAATGTAATACTTGAGCATGCTCTCAATGCCGTTCTTTAAGGTAACCGAACTCGAGTCACACGACCTACACGCTCCCATCAACCGCAAGAACACCGTGCCGTCCAGTTCACGGAACCGCACAAACTCAATATCGCCTCCGTCGTCCTGGATCGCCGGCCGTATGCGGGTGAAAATCAACTCCTTGATCATCGACACCACCTCATCGTCGTCCTCATTGATCTGCATGTCCAGGGAAATGCTGTGGCCCTCCGTCATGATCGGAGTGCCGTTGTTCAAGAACTCCGTCAAGATGGAAAAGATCTCGGGCTTCAACAACGACCACTGCTGGTCCGCACGCGCCTTTTCGATGGTGATGAAGTTGGGCCCGTACATGATGGACTTGACGCCGTCGATACTGAAGAGCTTGACTGCCAACGGAGAGCTTGCGGCTTCACGGCCGCTCAAAAACTCAACGGTCTCGTTTTCTTCAAGGATCTTCATCGATGGCAAAAATTTCAACGCGTTCTCATTGGGCGTTTCTGCTGTTTGGATGAAAAGTCTGCGAAGCTGTGACCTGAGCTGCGGAACAGCCATCGGGTGACGCATCGCTGTCATACGTCTAGCAACAAACATGGCTTGTGTCTTAGCTAAGCGTTTGCGTTGCGATTCAATTTGAAAAATATCAACATAGTCATTGCGATTACGTAAGCGCCACAACGTCACATTTTTTTGGCTGCGAAAAATAAAAAAAAATTTTCAATCTAATAATTTTATTCCGATAAACGTCTAATTGTATTCTAAAACAATAACCTTTCAAACAACGAGGCTGTCTTTTCCTCCACCTTATTATCTGATTCGCCGTCGTTGCTGATACTCTGGTCAAGCTGCAACTTGTTTTCCGCCAAATGTAACATGTTCTCCTCGATCGAGTCGTTTGTAATCAACTTGTACACCGTGACTTCCTTCTTCTGCCCAACTCTATGCGCACGGTCCTCGGCCTGCTTGTCGTCGTGCGGGTTGAACGACTGGTCAAACACAATCACGTTGTTGGCGGCAATCAAATTGATCCCAAAACCACCGGCTTTTGTCGACAACAAAAACACAGGAATGGTATCGTCGTCGTAAAACTCGTCGATGATGTCTTGTCTGATTTCCACAGAGGTAGCACCGTCCAACCGTACAAACTTGTAGTTGGCAAGCGTCAAGCACCGCTCCAAGATATCCAACACCTGCGTAAAGAGCGAAAAGATCAACACCTTTTCCTTTCTGCCATCAACAATCTCCTTCAAGAGTCGGTTCAACACCGTAACCTTGCCACTGTTCAAGAAATCAGAGTCCTGCAACTTGTACGACGCGAGTGTCGTAGGGAACTTCTCGCACAAGTTGTTCAACTCGTAGTCCGACATCACCTGCATGTCTTCATAAATGTACGTTTCGTTCGCCGTGACATATTCCGGCTCCTTCCTGATGTCCTTGGCCATTTTTGCAAGCTGATCGTCAGAATATACAACTCGGAAAAGCAACGGATGCAATGCAGCTTTCCGTAATGCCATGAGCACGTTGGTGGACGAAGGAATAGGGTTCTTCTTTGCTGCGTCCATTTCCTCCTTTCGCGTCATCAACTTTCTTCTCTCTCTTTCGGCCTTGGTGGCTCTTCCCTTGTCAACGTTTTCCTGATATATTTCACGTTGTGTAGTCGATAAATCGCACCTGACGATTTCATGGCATTTGGCAGGGAGATGTTGCAACACCTGGTTCTTTTTACGTCTCAAAACAAACGGAGTCATCATGGTTTTGGCCTTGCTGATGGCTTGGGTCGATAATAACGGATTATAGTTGGTTGGAGTCGAGGACGACGACGAGGTCGAGATGGTTCCTGATTTCTGATTGAACAAGCCCTGCAAATCGTCCCGTTTGTCGACAAACAACTTGGGCAACATGAACGACAACAAAGATACCAATTCATTCAAGTTGTTCTGTAAAGGTGTACCTGTTAAAAGCAAGCGGAACTTGGCATGCAACCGCATCAAACGGTTGTACCTTTCTGTGCCCGAATTCTTCAAGAAGTGACCTTCGTCGTACACAATGATGTCAAAGTCTTGGTTCTTCAAGAACTTAAAGTCGACGGAGGACCCTGCTGCCAAACTGTAGGTGGTGACCATCACGTCAAACTCCTGGTCTGCCAACTCGTACCGGAGCTCTTCACGGTCCTTGACTGAGCCGTAATACGCCTGGACAACAATATCGGGACAGAACTTGTGGAACTCACGCAACCAGTTCTCTATGGTGGAAGCAGGAACAATGACCAAATGGGCCCCCTTTTTCTGTTGGTTCTGTTTCAAGTACGCCATGAAGGAAATAACTTGACACGTCTTTCCCAAACCCATTTCATCGGCTAGAATACACGAAAGCTTGTTCTGGTACAACAAGTTGAGCCAGTTGATCCCGACTTGCTGGTAGTTGTTCAAGGTGATGTCTTCGGCCAATAGAGACGGCTTGTGCTTGATGTACTTCAAACCCTTTTTCTTGTGGCTGGTGATAACAACGTCTTCTGCATCCTCATCGTCGGCCAAGTCAAGAACCTCCACCTCATCATTGACAGGATCAAGATCAACCATATCCAACTCTCCCTCTCCAGTAACTTTGACACCCCAAGCCTTCATTTGCTTGGAGATGGACTCACCGTATTCAGAACAGGTTTTGATCAACGAGTCGACGGCTCGGTAGCCTTTCAAGCTGAACTCGGTGCTTTCAATGATACGCAACCCCAACTTCTTCTTTCTTCTCGACAACTTCTTGGGATCGACTTCTTCTCCCGGAAGAAAGAAGTCGCTTTCGGCAATATCGTAGATGGTACCAAAGGGTCTCTGTTGCTTGACAACTTCAGCAACTTCAGGACCGATTCCACAGATTTCAATCATGTCCTGTGCCGATGCGTTGTTGATGAACTCCAAGATCAGAGCATCGATCGACGTAATACCCGAATGGAAGTTGGCTTCGTCGTCCTCTTCAGACATATCGTCGCTCAAGATCTCATCTTCAAGCTCATCATTGTCGTACTTGCTTGCCTTGGTCTTTTTGCTTTGTTTTATCCGTTCCTCCAACACTTCCAAGTCGTTGTCAGAAACAACCATGGGATGGACCTGATCGTGGATGGAGGGAAGACGGCCATCTGCAGAGCCACGTACAAGTTTACGTCTCTTTGGTTCAGAGGCACTTGTGAAGTTATCGATGGTGATCTGTGCCTTGGGCTTGAACTTGTACTTGTCGAGGATTGAGAGCTTTGGTTTCTTGATATCGACCTTGGTGGACGCCACGGTGTCAGCCGGAGCCTTCTGTTGCTTCACGGGAGACGTGACTTCCTTTGCTCGCGACTTTGCTCTGACTTTGATGGGTGATTCTTCGTCGTCGTACGTGTTTTCTGCTAGCACTTGCTGCTGCTGTTGTTCTTGTTGTTGCTGTTCCTGTTTCTTCAACTCGTTGTACTCGCGTTTCATTCTTTCCTCCGACGCCAATTGCTTCAAACGACGTTCTTCCTGTTGCTGCTTTGTCTTGTCGGCCTCGATTCGGGCCAAGATCTCCGTCTTGTTGTAGTTTTCAGACAACCACTGCGTGATATCGCGGAGGTTGCCCTTGCCCTTGACGAAGCCCTTGAAGATGTCGCTTTCTTCAAGGTAAAAGAAGCGTTTGCGGACCATCTCAAAGTCCTTGTGTTGTCTGATGGCTTGTCTTTTGGCCTCCAACGCCTTTTGTTTGGCGGCGTCCATGGTGGTTGGTGGTGTAAACAGAGGCTTTGAATGCGGCGAGGAGTCGATGGTGATGGGCGAAGATGACGGAACTTGCACGTAGCTGCGGCTGGCGGACTGTTTCTGAGGCGTATGCTCGACGGTGACGATGTCCGGGTGGTTTTTCTGGTACCAACTCATCGATGGGATTGGCGAAGCGTCAAAATTTTTCACGCGTGGATGCAAATGGTTGGGTGGTGAGAGAAAAGAGGAAGGGAAAACACTACGTACACTTGTTATTTGCAGCAGTTTGGCGATAGTGATGGTGATGTTGGTTCGTACGTCTAAGAATACCACTGTTAAGCACTACGCGTAAGTGTTGGGCACGCGTATTACAGGGTCAATGCATGATGTAATGATAAGAACAATACAGCAACATAAACAGAAAATTAACAGAAAAATCAATAGCAACAACAACAAAACCAACAACAACTTCATCAACATCAGCAAGAACATCTTCAACATTCATCTTTAACATCATCAACTTACATACCAACAATATCCTCATCATCATACAAGTCCTTCTCCTTTGCACTGTCGAAATGATAAGCCATTTCTCTTCTTATTATAAACCACAAAAAGCAGCCACCAAAACTAACCCAACCTACAACTCCAACACAACCACACTACATGGCCATAGTTAAGCACACGTAACACTGCTAGGGCAATTGCCCCACACTAAGTGTCCCGCCGCGCTAACTGCACAGCGCCAGGCGCTCCGCGGTTTGCTGGGTCGTGCCCGCTCCGAACGAAAAAGGCCACCGACATCCTGAGATGATCAAAACCCCCATACCCAACGCCACGAGCATGTCAGAATGGGTCTCCACATTTCCTGGCTACGGCCAGGTGCTCACCACGCTCAAAAAGGTGTTTGGCAGAATTGTCAAGCAGGGCCCCACGCCCAACCATGTTGGGATCATCATGGACGGGAACCGGCGCTATGCCAAAACCAACAAGATTGAGTTGAAGGAGGGCCACAATTTGGGCTTCGAGAGCATGGCCAACATCTTGGAGCTCTTGTATGAGTCGGGAGTCAAGTGTGCCACCGTGTATGCGTTTTCCATTGAGAACTTTAAGCGACTGAGCTACGAGGTCAAGTGGTTGATGGACTTGGCCAAGCTGAAGATGCAGCAAATCAGCCAGCATGGCGAGCTCTGTGAGCAGTACGGCATCAAGATCAAGATCTTGGGCAACATAGACTTGTTGCCGCCCGACGTGCAGCAAATCTTGCACGAAACAGAAGACATCACCAAGAACAACACGCGTGCTGTGTTGAATGTGTGCTTTCCGTACACGTCCAGGGACGAGATAACGCGATCAATCAAGTGCATTGTTGATGAGAGTGTCAAAAGCGGTGCAGACTTTGTTATTGACGAACAAGCGGTGGACCAGCACTTGTACACGTCGGAGTCTCCTGCCCTTGACCTCTTGGTGCGGACATCGGGCACATATCGGTTGTCCGACTTTCTCTTGTGGCAGTGTGTTGATCCCAACTGTTCGATAGTGTTTGTGGAGAAGTTGTGGCCTGCATTCACCCCCTACGACATGTGCAAGATCCTCATCAACTGGAGCTTCAACACGTACTGGTACGGCCACGGCAGCGGCGGTGTTCCGGTGAATATTCATGCCGCAGAATTGCCGACATCGCGCCACAGCGTGGGTTTGGACCCAGCCACGGGTTCCAGCGGGTTCCAGCGATACGCAGACGATTCCGACGACAGCAGCATCATTGATGGCGCCCACGATGAGTTGGATACGGTGACGTCGAAGGAATCGTCGCCGCGCGCCCCCAAATGACCCTATTTATCGCATCACTGTACATAAGCATTGCTCCTATATCCATGTCAGGCTAGTCCTGGCCTGTGGTTGGCTCCTCGCGGGACGTGCGCTGCATGGCTGCGGCCCCGCGTCGTCGTTTGCACCCATCGCCGGCGCGCGCGGTAACGGCCGAGCACAATTTCCTAATTGGGCTATATAGTAAAAACATTCTCACCAACGTCACCAATACCATGTACCTGTAGTTGTGTTTTGTATCTCAAGATGGCGACGAATGGATCACACACTCACTTTGTAGCGTTGTCAGGCTTTTTGTGTAGCACTGACAGTTGCAGCACTGATTTTGTGCTTATCGGAAGCCCCGTCTACCTGCAGGACTGCACCAACCTGACTCATACTCGTTGGGCAATTTACACATGTTGGATTTTTCACTCCGAAACCATCACTTTCTTTCACCCAAAATGGATTTAGTTAACCACCTTCCAGACCGTTTGTTGTTTGCAGTTCCCAAAAGTATGTTTCTGTTGTGTGCAAGTGTCATGATTTGATTGCTAACCGATTTAGAGGGCCGTTTGTATGAAAAATGCTGCCAATTGTTGAAAGGTGCCGATATTCAGTTCAAGCGCTCCAACAGATTAGACATTGCCCTTTCCACAAACTTACCAGTTGCATTGATATTCTTGCCTGCTGCAGACATCCCTGTGTTCGTTGCCGAAGGTAACTGTGACTTGGGTATAACCGGCTTGGACCAGATCAGAGAAGCAGATGAGTACGACTCCATCAACGACTTGTTGGACTTACAGTTTGGCTCGTGCAAGCTCCAGATCCAGGTGCCTGCAGACGGACCATACACCGAAGCGCTGCAGTTGATCGGTAAGAAGATTGTCAGTTCCTTCACCAAGTTGTCTGCGGACTACTTCCAGAAATTGGAAGGTGCACAGGACAAGACGGCACTCTCCACCAATATCAGATATGTTGGTGGCTCTGTTGAAGCCTCGTGTGCTTTGGGTGTTGCTGATGCCATTGTTGACTTGGTTGAATCGGGCGAAACCATGAAGGCTGCCGGATTGAAGGCCATCGACACCGTGTTGACCACGAGTGCCCACTTGTTCTCGTCCAAGAAGCCCAAGTTCCCTGAATTGGTCGCCAAGATCCACCAGAGATTTGAAGGGATCATGGCTTCGCAAAAATACGTCTTGTGCAACTACAACGCTCCAAGATCGATCTTGCCCACCGTCTTGGCCATCACTCCCGGTAGAAGAGCAGCCACTGTCTCTGCATTGGAAAAAAATTCAGATGAAGCTGAAGAATGGACCGCTATCTCGTCAATGGTTGAAAGAAAGAAGATCGGCGATGTCATGGACGAATTGAAGCTTGCTGGCGCGTCCGATATCTTGGTGTTGGAGATCAGCAACTGTAGAGTTTGAAAAAGGTTTTGTATACATATATAGCTATAGAAGAAAAAACGTACACGTTCATAATTCGATATCTCTGATACCATCCTTGTCTACTGCCTTGACATAGACACCCTTGAAGTCAATGGGCATTCTAGTTTCCAATTCCTTTATGCACAACTTCAACAACTCCAATCCTTCGTCCAACTTCATGTCTTTTCTATAGTGTCTGTCCAACAACGACGTGGCATAGAAACCAGCGTAGCCGTGGGCTCCGTACGGCAATTCAACCTGGGTCCCCAAGTAATCTATCCAGTTCAACGATGCAGTGTCGGTCTTGGTGTCGTAACCACCGATCAACACATTGACTTGAAATGGTTTTCTCGATCTGAGCGACTTGGCCAACTCGTTTCTGAGAAACGACGCCGTCGACTTGGGCGACAACTCAATGTCATTCTCACGCATGCTGTACAATTGAATGTTGGCTTGTACGTACTCGGCAAACTGCACCGTGTCACCAGATTCTCCCGTGAACGCAACCAAATTGTGGGCGTTCAATTGGCGGGTCTTGTCGTCCGTGTCCTTCAAAACGGATATGCCTCTGGTGGCTGCCTTGGATGTGGCAATGATTGTGGCGTCTTGCACCCTGATTCCTAAAATGATGTCCATTTTGTGTATGTGTGAGTGTGTTACGTTGGTTCAAGTGTTGATAATAGTCTAGTCGTTTGCCATCAGACTTTTGGTGGACATGCGTGCGCGACTCAAAAAATTAAAGAAGCATATATACAGAGATCAAAACATCACGCTTTCTCACTTCAACAGGTTCAACTTCTGGTCAATGAGCCTGGAGATCAACTTGGACAATGCACTATCTTCGTTGTTGATCTGGCTGGCCAAATTGATCTCGATCTGCTTCTCAATCAACTTACCCGTCAAGTCAACCTCAATGTTAACGGTGTCCTTCAATGCTTTCAATGGCAACACGACCTTGGACTGCGTGTAGCTCACCATCATGATGGAAAAGGTGCCAGCAGCGTAGTCAACAGCTGTCACCGTCAACGAAGTGCCGTCAACAGCGATAAAGCCCTTTTCAACAATGTAGTTCATGTACTCCTTGTCCCTCAATTCAAATGTAAACGTTATGGCATTGCCGTCAGCAACACGATCCACAATATACGCAACAGTATCAACATGGCCCTGGACTACATGTCCTCCCATTCTAACGTCGCTCGTCACGGCTCTTTCCAAGTTGACCTTGGAGCCAGCTCTCAATACTCCGAGGTCACTCCGACGCAAAGTTTCTGGTGCAATCCCAACCTTGTACTGAGTTCTAGCCTCATCAAACTCCGTCACGGTCAAACATACACCATTGGCGCAGATCGAGTCTCCTAACTGAACATCCCCTAATATCGACTGGCAATCTCCTATGGTGATAGAAACTCCGTTACCGCCTGCTTCGGTGTCGTCAAGCTCTCTGTATTCAAGAACAGTACCTATAGTTTCTACTAAGCCTGTAAACATGGTTGGGCGTGGTAGTTTGCGGATGGGAAAGTGGTTTTATATCACTTGGTACGATTGGTAATGAGAGACTCAATCTTAGTCACATCAAGCTTTGGTGTATATGCAGGTACACCAAGTTGAGTAATCCTTTGGGTGCAAATAAAAGTACATTTTGGAAGAAATGTATTAATGATAATAAATAACAATAGCAAACAGTGTGGTCTCTATGTATTTAAGTGTTGATCGTTGGTAGGTTCGCTTAATAACCATCAAAATCTTGATGTATCCTGTTTACATGGTTAAAACCTTACCAAGTATCATTGCTACTTTCAAGCACAGGTAAGATGATTGTGCCTTTCCATATTTGCTCACACACATAATCTAATTCAAGCTTTATGATCAATTATTGCAGAAGAAACGGACGTTTAATGAATATTTCACTGGGTCAAAGTGCTGAGCTCAGACGTTCTCATATTTACTTCGGGCCAATCAAACTGTGTAATTTTTAGTCCGTCCAATCCGAAAAGAAAAACGATAATTTTTCAAACGTCGTAACCATCCAAGACTAGACATTCCCCACGATGCCGTTCAGATTCCCTGTCAAGTTTGAGATCCCCAAACACAGTTACGTCAACGCCAGGGTCATCAGAGACCAATTCAAAAGATTGCAATACGAAGAACACGAAGTCACCAGAAATGCATTGAAATACATCGCCAGAAACACAGAATTACCACCCAGAGCCAGATTAGAGGCCCAGTTACAGTTAACTGCCATGCCCAAGTACACTGCTTACAACCAGATCAGAGACAGATGTGTTGCTTCCGGAAACTCCAAGTGGTTGATCCGTGACTTCAAGCTTAACAGAACCGCCTTCAGAGACAGGGCTAGAGCCGGCCTCATTCCAGGTGTTAAGGTTGCCTCTTGGTAATTGTACATAGTGTAAATAGAAACAATCATGACGAAGACAATGTTGATGTTGTGTAGTACTCGTAGTTACAAATGGGAGGTAGTGTATGGCGGTGCGGATATCTTGCGTAGCAGTGAATTTTTTCATTCGCAAAATTCACTTTATCAAGTCAAACAGAGCGATGTTGAATCTCTACCAACCAGTGGCCAGAAGATCGTGGGTAGGACTTGGTCCCGCATCAAGATACTTATCGTTGAAGCCTGACTTTTCCCAATTTAGAAAAATCGAACAGCCTCCAGGCCACATTGTTGGTACTGTGAATGAGCCTTACAAGATACCGTTGGTGAGTTTCTATGATGGTGGGTTTCACTGGTCCTACGAGAGAATGGTTGCTGTGGGTATGATACCGTTGGTTATGACGCCATTTGTTGCTGGTGTGGAGTATCCTTTGCTTGATGCCACCTTCTCCACTTTACTTCTTTTCCACTGCCATGCTGGATTCCACTCGTGCATCATTGATTATATTCCCGAAAGAGTGTGGGGTGCATGGCACAAGCTTGCGTGTAAGCTCTTGACATTGGGTACGTTTGTGGGGATCTACGGAGTTTACGTGTTGGAAACCACAAGCAACGGTGTGTGGGACTTGATGCGTTCCATTTGGATCAGTTGATGGGTTGGTTCTAAAGGATGGAGCAGAGCTGTATATAAAAAACTTGATTGGCGCACGACAGAATTTTTCAAATTTAGACATGTATAATTTAAAGATCCCATAAATAAGAAATCCGTAATTTTTCAAGCATCATGAGTGAACAAGATGTGTCTGGACATGAGGAGTACAACCAGCCGGTTGATCTTCAAGGATTGACCGTTCCTACTGACTTGGAGCCGCAAGAAGAAGTGTTGTACGAAATACAGGGCGAGCCATCGTTCCACGTCACCAGGGCGTTGTTTATAGCCAACTTGCGCAGACCGTTGAGTGCCATCCATTTCCAAGGCTATCTCAGAGAGTTGGCACGCGAGGCTGGTGCGGAACACATTGAGAGGGCTTGGTTGAACAGGACACGAACCCACGCCATAGTTCTTGTGAGTTCAGAAGATGGCGCCATCTATATCAGGGACAAATTGGTAGGATCGTTGTATCCACCCGAGGAAGAAGATGCCAAGTTGCAGCAGGAACATGAGCAACGCGAGAATGACCGTTTTAAAGACCTTACTCGTCAGTACCAAGAACAATTGGACCGGGCCGAAACAGAAGAAGAAAAGAAAGCCCTCGAAGCACCACCGTTGCCCAAACCGTACGAGCCAGCAACAAGACACCCATTGTACGTCGATTACATTCCTGTCAAAGCCATCAACCAGTGGGTATTCGAGGAAGATCGTGGACCTAAAGACGGCAAGTGGAAAATCGAATACGATAAAAGGGGCGATGAGCTCGTAGCCACTCACACACTTTTGAATGGCGATTATATTCCCAAATACCGTCCAAGACAGTCAGGACGTGGACGTGGAGGCCGTGGAAACTTCCGTGATGGCTATAGAGGAAGAGACAGAGGTGGGCCCCGGCCATATTCTGACTACCCTCCTCAGCCACTATACCCACCGTCGCATCAGCGTAACGGACCCAGACCATACGGTATTGTCAACAGACGTGAAAGAGACTACTATGTCCCCGGCCAAGGTACTGACAGGTACGAACCACGAACCGACTCATACAGGCCACGGTCGAGATCACGGTCACGGTCAAGGTCTCCCAGCCGATAAATTGTTAATGCTGTCCACCACAAGTATAAAAGTTGTATAAGTAATGCCTTCTTTTGTTAGACTATGATGAATCTTGTATAGGAAAAGACTGGGGGTTTTGTGATAAAGTGTGGTCGATTTGAGGCGAGACGGATTTGTCGTTTGTACCGCTCGTAATTCCCGTCTCTCCCAATGGACTGGATGTGGTGGTCTTTGGCTTCTTTCCTGTTGTTTCAATGTGGTCATCACGCTTTCGTCTCGGAGACGCTTCCATGAGCCACGGAATCTCAACCATAGGGATGCTAACAGCTGTTTGGCTCGTGGAGACAACCTGTTCCACTACAGCCGTGTCAGTGCTTTTGGAAAATGTAGCAGCCGGATAGTCCAGAATCGCTGACGAAACAAGGACCAACTTGGCAAGGGAATTGAAGTATTTGAGAATCTGGACATTATTGACCAATTCGTAGCCCTCGCTAGCAGGGTCGAGCAACACCTCCGCGAGCCTGGGGATGGTAAATGGCGGTAGCTCTGAGAAGTTGGCGTCGATGTGATGTTTTATGCGATCCCACTTGCTCTCTATTGCTTGGGGAAGATTAACGCCCATGGGACGTGTTCCGTACGTGTCGCCTGCCTTTGCTATGTTGACTATGGCCGTGAGTCTGTCTATAATTCTCGGCAAAGCTGCCTTCCATTGGCCAGAGTCAATGTCATAGTTCTCATTCACCACTATGTCTTTGAGAAACACCGCAAGCTCGCCATCTAGCGGTGGTAGCATGTTTCTAGTTACTGGTGGTAGTGTCTATGTTTTTGGCAGCAGTATGATCGTAGTGTCCTGCATTTACACCGCCGGCGTAATCTGCAGCACGATATTTTTCAGACACAAAGGGAAAATTTTCATTTTATCGTACTAACAACCATACCAACCAAACCCATGTCGTTATCCTTGTTGAGAGGCGTGGCCAGATCCGTTCCTCGCATAACGTCCAGAGTGGCTGCTGTCAGGTACAACTCCGGGTCTTCCGCCAAAATAGGCTTGACCGCACAATTGTACCCTATAGATAAAAAAGACATCACCGAATCCGACGTTGATGAATGGTTGGCTGCCGTTAAACACTTGAAGTCGGGCAACAGAATCCCTGAAACCGAAGCTGAGGTTTATCTTCATGAGTTGGCCAACCCCGAACCATTTTTGGAAAACAAGTTTGAGCCTACCGAACAACAGTTGGCTGAAATCGAAGCATTTGCTGACAAGAACATCCCGTTGAAAACGGACCCTATTGTCGATAACTTGACGAATCTTATCATGAGACACGGCAAGAAGACCCAGGCACAGAAGGTTGTGTCGCGAGCATTATACATTGTCTACTTGAAGACGAGAAAAGACCCAGTGGAGATATTAAGAGAGACCTTGGACAAGTTGGGACCTTTGGTCACGATCAAAACGGTTCTCACTGGTTATGCCAAGAACATGTCTGTTCCATTCCCATTGAGCGAAAGACAAAGAAACAGATACGCCATCACCTGGATTTTGGAAGGCAGCAAGAACAAGAAGTCACCAAACATGTCTGTGCGGTTGGCCGAAGAAATCATTTCTGCCTACGAGGGAAAGTCTTCTGGTTACGATAAGAAGGCACAAATGCACAAGCAAGCTATGCAACAAAGAGCTTACATCCAACTTTAGTTGATATTGTATATAGAAAGAGACCACTTAACAATGTGCTCCTACAGCAAGCCATTTTGTATTGCGATAATTTTTTCTCATTTATGCTTTTGTGAACTTCGCTACCAAAAGTCGAAACTTATTTACAGAGAGCAGAAACTGGCCAATCGGTTTCATTTCCTGATTAACGTCTTAAAGTTGTATATTTTGGAGTCATTTGTTGAATATTTGCAATAAATTACAAAATTGCTGCAAAAATGGACGCTTTTAATAATGCCATGCACGATCTCCATTATCGAGTCAACTACTTGATTATTGATTACAAGCAGCGACTCTACAGCGACAACCGCAACCCCAGAATCATCCAAACAAAGCTCAAAAACCAAAAGTTGTTCTCATTAAGAACTAATCCTCACGATAAGTACAAGGTGAAGCCTGGTGAGTTTTTATCGCTCGAGAACAGTGGTTCCAGTGCCCAAGTGGCCAAAGTCGGCGCCAATCCAAACATCCAGGCTATTCTTTTGGGTGAAGGTCTACTTCCGTTGAGTAGAGAAACAGCTTCTTCAGCATGCTCCTGTAAGTGTCAGTGCAAAGATGAGAATATAAGTTTGTTGGTTAACGAGGAAGTTGAAAAAGTTTCCAAGCCACGCCGGATTTGGCGGAGAAAACAGCCAGTTTTGCAGAAAGCACAACCACCTGGAACTAGCGAACAAGAAGAAGTTGAGGAAATTACAGAAACGTCTCTTTTCCCAGAAGACAAAGATGAAAAGAGTAGTCCCAGCAGGTTTTATGGCTATTTGGAATCACTTAAAGAGATCTTCCCCAGTTTCGACCAAAAACCATTGACTCCTTCTGGTTCGCAAGATGCCGTTCTCAGCGATATTCAAAACCTTAGTTTGGACTTAATTGTTGCCAAAGTAGCGACAAACCCCGCCGCTTGTGACGAATGTCACTCGCTTTCTTCGTCCAAAAGTGCCAAAACGGGTGCAAAAAAAGAAAACGATGATGTTTTCGCAGCTAACTGGGAACAAGCAAGAGCCCTGTTTCGGCCCGCCACCTCACACGGAGAATACTATACAATTTTGAGACTATACGATTCCGATAGCTACTAGCTAAAGAACGATTGTTGGATGTCAAAGTAGCCTTGTGTTGGTACAAAAAGTAGACAAATCAAATACTTTCTACAAAAAGAAACGGTAAATACATACATACAGATACATCTTGCTTCAGACCATCTTTACAATCAGACCATTCTTACCATCAATAAATCTCTCTATTAGACCAACTCTACTATCATTACTTCTTTACTATCAGACCATATCTATATCTATCGTGTTGGCTATTGTAGTGCACCTGCATATAGTCCGAGTAATTCACCACCTCTTGATTGGTCGGCGTGTACAACCAAAAACTACCAATAAAATTTTCAATTCTTTTCACAAATAGTTACCGCCAAAACAAACATGATCCGTGGTTCTGCCGTCATCCGCTCTGCAGCCAAGAGTGCAGCTGCTCGTCGTTTCGTGTCGACTGCCAACGCCCAAACTAAGTACACCACCTTGTCCAATGGTGTCACTGTTGCTTCCGAGCTCAACCCCCACGCTACCAGCTCGACCGTGGGTTTCTACTTTGGTGCTGGTTCCAGATCCGAACACCCATACTCCAACGGTGTTGCTGCCTTGACCACCAATGTCTTGGGCTCCGGCTTGGAAAACGGCGTCCTTTTGTCTGCCGAAAACACCAAGGAAACCAACGGTCTTGTTGCCCAAACCACCAACGACAACGTTGCCGAAGCTGGTAAGTTGCTTGCCTCCATTGCTTCCAACGCCACTGCTGTGTTGGAAAAGGCTGACTTTGCTTCTGCCAAGGCTGCTTTGATCGCCAGAGCCAATGCTCTCGAAGCTAACCCATCCACTAAGGTGTTGGAACACTTGAACGCCTCTGCTTTCCAAGGCTACTCCCTTGGCTTGCCAACTTTCGGTACCCCAGAATCCATCTCTGGCTTGGAAGTGCAAGACTCTGCTCGTTTGTTGGAAAAGCACTTGGTTGGCTCCAACGTTGTTGTTGCTGCTGCTGGTAACTTCTCGCACGACGCTCTTGTTGAAGCCGTCGAAAAGAACTTGAACATTGCCCAAGGCATCAAGCCAGAAACCAAGCCAGCCACCTTCTTGGGCTCTGAAGTCAGAATGAGAGACGACACCTTGCCAAAGGCCTACGTCTCCATCGCCGTCCAAGGTGAAGGCATCGCTTCCCCAGCATACTCGGTCGCCCAAGTCGGTGCTGCCATCTACGGTGACTTTGACCAACAATCCGCTCTTGCTCCTTACACCAGCGCCAAGTTGGCCTCCATTGTCCAAGAATACCACCTTGTCGACAAGTTCACACACTTCTCCACCTCCTACTCCGACACTGGTTTGTGGGGGTTCAATGCCGAGATTTCCAACGTCAGTGCTGTTGACGAATTCACCCACTTTGCCTTGAAGGAATGGAACAGATTGTCGATATCCATCTCCAACGCCGAAGTTGCCCGTGGTAAGGCCATCGCCAAGACCAACTTGTTGAGATCCCTCAACTCCACCAACGCCATTGTCTCCGACATTGCCACCAAGATCTTGTTGACTGGCTACAGAAACTCCATCACCGAAGCCTTGGAAAAGATTGATGCCGTCACCACCAAGGACGTCAAGGCATGGGCTCAAGCCGCTTTGTGGGACAAGGACATTGTTGTCTCCGGTACCGGCCAAATCGAAGCCTTGCTCGACTACAACAGAAACAGAAATGAAATGGCCATGATGAGATGGTAGAGCTGGCATGAACTTACTACTTTGAATCCCTTATATATTAATATAAAACATAACGATAGTCTCTTGTACTCAAATGATTCCACTCTTTTGCAAGTTTTGCTGCACTATCAAGTCAGTCACAGCAGAAAGCACAAACTTCATCGACTTGGTATCGGTGGCACACGTCCGGTGCACATAAATGGGTTTCTTGCTTCGGTTGAGCTTCATAAAGTTGCTTTCGAAAAACTTGATTCCATCTTCAACAGAGTCGGCCCGCCCATTATAGTCAGGAAAGTACTTGCGAAGAGGTGACTTAACAATCTTCTTTTCAAAGATATCAATCTTGTTTAAGAAGAGAATGAATGGCGTCGTGACAAACCACCGCGAGTTGCACAACGTATCAAACAACACTATGGCTTCGTGCATCCGGTTCACACGCTCGTCTTCAAATAACATCTGGTCATACTCGGAAATGGCCAACACAAAAATGATGGCCGTGATATTGTCAAAGAAATGGATCCACTTCTTTCTCTCCGAACGCTGTCCACCGGCATCCAACACCTTGATCTTGAGAGAGTCAACTGCAAAACTCGTCTCCGTAATCCCTGTTGTCTTGATCCGCCCTTTCAAGATATCAGTATCTGTACACAAATAGTTGGGGTCAGCAAAGTGGAAAATGTTATCAAAGTAGTAGTTGGCCGACCCTTCAAACTGGAACTCATTTGCTCGCTCGTAGCACTGTCTGATCCCTTTATCCTGTACCCACAACTGATGTATGGCATCGGCAATCTCCTGCCGACTATGGGTGAGCTTCTTGTTGGCCACATTGAAAAAGATATCTTCGTCAAGCACGTCTTCGTCGTCACCGTTGTCGTTTTCATCCAGAAACAAACCAGCAGCAAGCCCTGCACTATTGTCCCGTCTTCTGGCACTGGTCTTGTCGCCATAACGTATGTTGTAGTCGATCAAGAAATCAGATCCACCAGCAGCTCCAGTATCGATTTGGTCCAATGCACCGGTGCGCAACACCATGGCCTTGTATTCGGCAAGAAGACTGCCCTCCTGATCAGCGTCCAACGGAATGTCCAACTTTTTGGCCTGTGTGATAAGGATCTTCATCAGCTGGATAACATCACACCAAATCACCTGGCTGTACTGGGCCCGTTCCTGCTGAAGAAAGCCACCCTTGTGCAACAACTTCAATTGCTTCAAGACTGTAGATTTGCCACTTTCCCCTGCTCCTAGAAGCAAAAGCTTCACCTCGTTGCGTTCATGTAGCTTCGTGCGGTTCAAACTCTGTTCAATGGCATCGTTGATCCGTTTTTCTTTGAAGAATGGATCCATTTCCTCCTCATCGAGGGAACTTACCGTGCAGCCCATAGTTTCTGACTACTGGAAGGAAAGAAGAAACTTGTATTTTCCCCATTTAATTGCTCCTGTTAAAGGGGTGGGATGTGTGTGTGTGTGTTTCAGAAATCGCGCCGCACCGATTTAGACACATTCCTGCATATGTGACAATCTTTCCTTTTTAGGCATCGGTTGCAATTCCTCAGAGTGTCCAGCAAAACAATATGTAGTACATAGCTATCACCATGACACCAACAGCCGAGATGTGCTTGAAGAAAGAAAGTAGGTTCCATTTGCGGAGAATAACCATCGTGTGTGCTTTGACTGACGCAATAAGTTGCAGCAACTTGCTCCGTTTCGGACTTGTCTGCGCCGTAGAATGAAAGTTGGATGAATGCAAGTAGTACCCGCTGGAAGACACACCTCCTGGTACGTCTGGCAGCAGAAGGTCGTGGAGATCCTGCTCCTGTAAAAAGTTGTTGATTTTTTGGGAACTTACGGGTGACTTGTGGTGCTCAAACGGCGTGTCAACCATGGGGAGAATCGACGAGTAGTTGTACCGGCCCGATTTTTGTTTGAGATTCCATACGAGTATCAAAAGACCAGAAACCACTGCTAAAAACACATAGTTGGCAACGTTGACGTATGGCGTTGGTAAGTAGCAGATCTCAGTGGAGTATTCAAACTGTTGGTCGTTTGAGAACGAAAGAAGCTGTACAGCCGGATACCATATTCCCATGGCCATGCTGATGGACTTTACCATGATCTCACGGGAGCCCGTTTCCTTATGCACGATATCACAGTAATCATGATCATCACCAGCAAATACAAGATCGGGCTGGACTTTGGACAAGATTGTTTGTGATAACGTCTCTTCGACCGTTGACTTATATTGGTAGCCCTGTGCCATTTGATTGAAAACGGCACTTTCCCGCAAGGGACCGCAGCTTAAAGTCGGATCACGATAAAGTGGAACATGCGTGAGGAGAACGCGTGGAAGTTTCTTTGGTTCAATTGTATCTATGAAATGGCGGGCCTGTTTATTGATCTCGGACACGTCGGACGAAAACGACGGAGCGTCAAGGGTGACAAACTCAACTCCATTGATGGTGTTTATCACGTTGGGCTTTCCAAACCACTCTTCGTAGCGGTCCCGGGCGCTGGGGATCACTCCATCACCGAAACCTATGTCGTGGTTGCCCGGGGTGTTGGTGAACCAGTTCTCGCCCCGCGTGTAGCGTTTCTTGAACTTGTTGTAGAAGATCTTGTTGAAGCGTTTGCGCTCGCGTGCAAAGTACTTATCTGTTGATCCACGGCCATTGTCCAAGTAGTCACCCAAAAACATCACGTAGTCAGGCGTTAGTTGATTGATAAGACTGTTGAAGTTCTTCTTCAAGTAGACATCAACCGTATGCTGCGACAACCTGAGAAGGGCGCCATTCCGTCCTGGATAGGTGTGGTTGTCTATGAGTTGTGGGTCTGCTATGAACAAGACGTTGGTGGAGTTGTTGTGCGGCGCGTGCCATCGACAGCGCCGAGCAGCCTGGTACGGTACTATACGCTCATGGAATATGAACGTGATCAACCATACCAATACTATCAACACCACTAAATGGTGAATGCTCCGTAGTTTGGGAATAAAGAATCGCATGATTGAATTTCGCTTTTGGTGTTTAGTCGCTTATTTTTGACACTGCTGTATGTACAGGAAACAGTTTCCACCCCTCCACCATTAGAATGACAAAAGAAGCTACTACCACCACTACCACTTCTACTAGTACTACAAGAACATCAGGAGAGGTAAATCAACTCCACAACCACAATTTATCTCAGAAACAAATTCTTCTAGAAAAGCTTATCATTAGCAGCCACCTTTACACCTTTGTTCGCAACACTCACTTCTTGACGAACGAATCGAGGGGAATGGACGCGTCTATCACTTTTGGTAAACTATTTTGCTTTTTCTGGACACATTGTTTCCCCATCGAGAAACACACAACAAAAGGCTACTGTGGACATCCATCTCCTTGTCAACAATAATTGTACACGTGCAATATTTTCTCGGTTGAGTTATCTATTGCTATCCTTGTTGGCTTATTAGGAACTTTAATGGAAACATCACGTGAGTCTATTTGGCATCGTATAAAGTATAAAACACGGTACGACTCCGTCTGAGAATCTTCAACAGGTAAAGATGACTGATTTACATACCCTAGTCATCACGGTTGTAGCTATAGTGGCAATCAATTATATTTACCAGCGGTACATCGACACAACAAGAGATGTCAGCGAGCTTTACCTCAGCGAACAGTCAGTTGTGGAGTCTATACGTCTCCCTGACGAGTCACCAATCTACAAAAGCAACAAGTTGGACTATTCCCAGGGATTGAGGGTTGGTTTGGATATTAGATACGACCATTACAAATTGAGAAACGGCAACTTGTGTGATATCTGGGAGATTTTGCTCAACCAAACTCGTTCCGTTGATGGTACAAAGACCTTTACGTTAAACTCCGAAACAGTGACAGTATACAACTTGAATGATAAAGTTGCAAAGATAGCCCGTTTTCTTCTGGACAACAATATCAACCATATCAAGATTGAATTGAGCTTCTTCCTTACAAACATGAAGGCGTTTGCCTTGGCTGTTAGTGGGTTCATTAATCAAATCAATGTCGAAGTTTATGACAATGAAGCCAATTTGGGACAATACGACGAGGAATCGACCATTTTCTATTCCGGCAGCCACAAGTTCACCATGAGGAACATAGACATTGACTTTAAATCAGGAGAATTGAGCACTTTTGACAATGAGTATAACTTTGTTAAAGATAAGGGGATCGCTTTTACATTGACCACAAAGCTCAACGCTGCCGTTTTGAATACAGTCGAGTTTACTCAGTTGAATCTTGTTAGCTCCATTGCTTCCACTTTGAAACACCTACCACTAAGCCATGAATTGAATGTCAAAGACAAACTCGTTATTGTTCAGTCGAGAAAACCCACCAATGACCAATTGTTAAATAATTTGGTCAAGGTATTGGCAGGGTTTGTGAGTGGTGCCACTGTTGTTGTTACGGCTCCATTGACTTGGAAGGAGATAGATGATTTGGAGCCAACTGTTCTTTCTATTCCCGAAGTCCAATTGGTCTCGCTTGACATACTCTCTTCAATTCGAAAAATCAACTGGTTCCAGAAAGTAAACTTCAACCAAAAACTAGCCTGGCTTTCAAGAGGTAAGTTTTCACCGTGGCGTCCATCTCAATTGAGACTCATATATATCAACAAACAATTGAATTTGGCTTCCAGATTGAGTCCAGCCGTTCTCAATCAACTCAGGTGCTTTCTTTCGGCACGGGTGATAGTGGAATCGGGATATAACAACATTGCCGGCCCCGTGATATTGGGGGATTTTTACGACTACCGTTTAAATAAGGTCGCGGAACTCAAGTCGTTTGGGTGTATATCTCAATCTGACGAGATCAAGCTCACTAATTTGGACGAGAAGAAGAATGGCCAGGTAAATGTGAGAGGATACAACATTGGGAAAACCACCAGCAAGTTGGTACTGGATGGTAAGATCAATGAAAACAAGTCTATCATGATGCAAAACGATGGGTTTATGCCTTTAACCAATATCTATGGTGCTTGGGGCAATGACGGTTGTTTGTACGTTATTTGATATAATGTAGTTTTATGTATATGTATATAGTGACAACTTTTTAATATGACAATATGTATAACATGATATGTATTATAACTAATAGCTAGCTAAGCAGACTTGACTCTCTTTGCAGAGATGTCAGTGCTATCATCAAAGCTTCTCTTGTTTGACATGGCGCAACCAAAAAGTGAAGGAACTAATGATTCTTGCTTTTTGTGGACCAAAATCTTGGTTCCCAATTGTTGGGAGTAATAGTTGTTGAAATTGATTTTTATCATATTCAAGTTATTCAAGTTGAAGTTTTTGTTGAAAAACGCAAACCACTTGTGCAACTTCTTATTGATTTTAGCTTCGTTGGACTCCCAGAATATTTCTCCTTCTGGAGTGTTGTCAGCAACGAGCTGAAACTTGATGAAATCATAGCCAAAGATGATCAAGATGTTGCACCAGTTTTCATACTTCAATCCATTGAGATAAAGGTCATATTTGAGCATCGAGAGACACTTGACTTCAATAGCCTTCAAAATCTTGAGGTTGAATGTAGAGTTGGTGGAAATTTCATCTTCTTTGATGCCACAAATCTTCAACCAGGACTTGAATGAATAGTTGTAGTCTTGGTTGAATTTAGAAGCGACAATAAGGAGCCCTAAGAAAAGCTTCTTTGGGTCCTTGAACAAAGCGTCATTTTGAATGGACTCATTGGACTTGATCAATTTAATAAGGTAGAAACAGGTCAACTGCAAAGTCTGGATGGAAGTTTTCGACCGTCTCAAGATTTCAATCACAAAGAATCTCAAATCCTTTTCTTCAATGGTGGTGTGGTGGTCGAAAAAGTCTTTGTACAAGAGCTTGGTAAGATTGATTGTGCAGTTGATCAAAATCAAGTTGAACTGACTCTTATTCAAGTGCTTGCTGTAGTACTTGAAGTTGTTAGGCAAGACGTGTCTGGAGTGGATTGGAGACGACGAACTGGTTGGTGGTGGAGTCAACAAGTCCTTGTGGACGGCAGTTGTCGTCGCAAAAAGGGATTGGTGGGAGGATCCTTCCTTGGTCGAAGGAGTGGAAGGAGAAAACATAGTTGTGAATTATGCAGAAATAACCAATGGGGAACAATAACAGGAACAGGACTATAGGGGAGAAACTCCTAGTAAGAAAATTGGCTAATCATTATGTATATCACAGGGTAGGAAAGCAAAAGCAGTAAGTAGGTAGATTTTTTAAGATATGTTTTGAGGTCTAACCAGTTAGACACGAGAAGGAAGTAAAGTTGAACGCCGAAAACCGAGTAAAGCCGATGGTAAAATAATGTAAAGGGACAAAAAGGGATGAATGAGCAGGAAAATCACAAAGTAACTTTTGGGGATGTTTTGTACTACTGATTCACAGAAACAGTTGTTGTTGTTGGAGTGAATAATTTGGACTGCGCGCTTATCTTTTATATGAAATGTGGTGGAAATGGAATTACTCATAATAGCGCCGCCTGCATACTGTTTGTGGTTTCGATTTCTTTTTTCGGTGCATACTTGAGTCACCAGTAGGGTATGAATGACTAAGAGGGTTGCGGCGACAGAACGGAGGCGGCGATAGAATGTGAATGACCAGTAAAAGGCGTCACTGATTTGTACTACAAGGATCAAAACGGCCCAGAAGACTGATTCAAGCAAAGATGTTGCGATGGCCATCATTCTCGTGAACTTTTTGCCAGTTCTTCTTGCCCCGCGAAATTCCGCATGCGGCAAAATGAGTCAGTTCTTGCCCGAGGTAACGTGACTCGACTCCATCTGGCCAACAGTGGTGGCGGCCCCTTACCGGCAACCTTCACCACCACGTGAGTAGTCAACACCAAACATTGTTTGTGGACACTTGCTCTTTCTACTATTCTGGCGTATTGCCTAATTAACACATTTTGTCTATTTTGTATATATTAGTCTCTCGTGAGTGTACGGAAAACCGAATCTATGAGGTCTCGTATCTCCTTGTAGCTCACGATGATACAGGTCTTTTCATCCCTCAGCACCAAAAGGAACCGTTCATCAATACCCGCATCCACCTTGTTCAAGTTGATGAGCACCTTGGAAAGGTCCACCACTGGCTTGCCATACTCATCGTACTGGAAGAATATGTAGTCGTGGAAGAGCTTGATGACGTATCTGTTGCCGTTTTCATTCCAGTCGGACTCTGGACGGTCGATGATAAAGTTCAACTTGGCCAACAAACGGAATAACCGGGCATTTTCCAACTCCGTGGTGAGCTGACTCTCCAACACATCCAGCGAATCCTGAAGGCCGTTCATGACCCGGAACAAGTGCTTGGTGAGATATCTCTCACTGAGTCTTTGTAGCAAGTCCACGTCGTCGTCGCTAAGTTCGGCTGTCAACTGGAAGATGATTGCGTAGAAATCTTCGTCAAAATTGGCTGTTGCCGCTCTAACAAGTCTGAGTTGTTCCTGGATATCTCCCAGGTTGATCCGGCTGGCGTATGGAGTCAACAATAACGCCAACTCGATCATGATCTTTCCCAACTGCTTAAAGTCCTGCTTCTGCAAGTTCTTCATGAAGTTGGCTCGTCCCACGTACGCAATCTCCTCTTCGTCCTGTTCAAAGTTCAACACATCGCTGATCCCACAACTAGATAACCGGATTCTATTCTTGCTGGATACAATGATCTTGCTCAAATCAAGCGACGATCTGGCAGCCAATCCCTTTTCGTGGATGGCCTGCAAGATGTTGACAAGCTGCACCAAGTACGTCCACAAGAGCTCCTGGGTGATGGGCTCGGGCTTGCCGATTTTCTTGTGGTGTTCTAGTACGGTGCTGGACATGGGGAAGTAGTCGTAGACAAAGATGAGAGTGGACTTTCCAAAAGCCATGGACGTGAATGCATCTTGGAGCTGAACAATGTTGGAGTTCTTGATCGACTTCCATCGCTTGATGAAGCGAAACGGTGTCTCATTTGCTATCACAAAGCTGTGGTCCAATCTTCTCAATACATACGGATTCCCATCAATATTGGAGAAAACCTTGTAGAGTGACGTTGGAATGTTCCATGCCCGCGAGTTGGGCTCGTATGTCTTATCAATGGGCACCAAAGAGTGGTACGCGTTGATGTGATCCGGTAGGTTGGACCGTGGCAACGTCTGTAACGTCGCCTCGTTCTTCTTGTGCAAGGTTTCACGGAGTTCATTGGGGATAAACATCATGTTGACGTTGGTTTCGTGTGGTGGCAACGGGATTCTCAATCTTGGAGGTGGTTCAGGCGCGTACAAGTGGTACTGGAGCGGGTACGCGTTGGTCAGCGCCTGGTGGAAGTAATCTGCCGATTGTGGAAGAATGGCGCTGCCTGAAAGATACGGGTTGTTGCTGGAGGGGACAGGCGTCTGTATTGGTAGATGCAGAGACGGAGGGTTCTGTTGTGGTTGGGTCTGTTGTTGCAGCAGCTGTTGCTGTTGTTGTTGCTGTTGTTGTTGCTGTGGAGGCGACGGGGACGGCTGTGATGCGTGCAAATCTTCATAGTTCGAGGGCATGAATGACGGGGTCAATGCATTGAACTTCTTGGGCCCATCCTCTGGCGCCGTTCCGTTGGTGGAGCCTGCCGATCCAGGGACAAATGTGGGAATCTCCTTGACACGAGGCGACAAGTTGGCAAATTTGTTGGATAACGTCAGGACGGACGGCTGGAACGACGGCGTGTTGAAGTTGAACTTGCGTTTTTCCGTGGCAGCCAGCGGGGTCGGGGTCGACGCGGGTTTGGGAGTCTGTTTGTTTGGTTTGGTGTTGTGGCTAAAGGCGCATCCTTTGTTTTCGTACTTGCAATATCCGTAGATGAGGATGTTTTTGCAAAGCGTATCCTTTGCTGTGTCGAGGTTGATGTTCATGGCCTCTGTTGCAGCGCTGTGTCCGCTCGTGTGGATCTCTGGTGGTGGTGGTGTTGAAGATGAATTGGTGCGCGCGGCGGCGGCGCGCGGGCGGTGACACGCGACTTGCCTGACGTAAGCGATTACTAACGAGATATTCGTTTCTACAATTGCAGCGGAAGTTTCACCACATCAGCAACAGCAACAGCAGCAGTACAGCATGGGGCTAGCATCGTCAAAGATCTTAGATAGCCTTACTGAAGGCACCAACTTCAACCGTGACGAAATAGACCGCTTGAGAAAGCGGTTCATGAAGCTCGACAAGGACGGGTCCGGGACCATCGAGAAGAACGAGTTTCTTTCCATTCCGGGGATCCTGTCGAACCCGCTAGCCACCAGGCTCATGGACATATTTGACGAGGACGGCGACGGAAACATCGATTTCCAGGAGTTTATTGTGGGGCTCTCTGCATTCAGTGGCAAGACGTCGAAGGTGGACAAGTTGCGGTTTGCGTTCAAGATCTACGATATCGACAGAGACGGGTACATTGGCAACGGAGAGCTCTTCATTGTGATGAAGATGATGGTCGGCAAGAACCTACAGGACGAAGAGTTGCAGCAGATCGTGGACAAAACCATGATGGAGGCAGATGACGATGGCGATGGCCGGTTGAGTTTCGAAGAGTTCAGGAACGCTGTCGATTCCAAGAGCGTGGCGACCGCATTGACGTTGAATATCTTTTGATGGCATAGTGTATTCTATAGTATTTATGATAGGCATTAATGAAAAAAAAATTGACCAAAAAACTTACATGTCGCTCAAACTGCTCTTGGAATGGATCAAGAACACCGAGGACGAGTCCCTCCAGCCATCAACTCACTCGTACGTGTCTCCCAAGATTGCTGTGGAGGAAATTGCCGGGGCTGGTAGGGGTATTGTGGCAGTTGATGCCATCCGGAAGGGCGAGCAGCTCTTGCGGATCCCGCCGTCGTTTCTTCTCAATTCCACCACCGCCATCCGCCACATCGCAAGACACAACCCTGCCATCAAGTTGTGTGAGCCCCACTACCTCAACATCTTTGTTCCCTATGCTGTTGCCCACGATAGCTACACGGCGGTCTACTCGCAGTTGACGATGGACGAGTTGCTCGGCTTGCTGTCGTTCCAGCTCCTTGGTCTCTACCTCACGTTTGAGCTGCAAAGAGCCAGCTCCTTCTGGAAGCCGTTCATTGATATGTTGCCGCACGAATCAGACCTCCACTTGATGCCGCTCTACTGGCAGGTGCATCGCGTCGACCGCCACCAGGAGTTGGCCCATTTGCTCCCGCCGCAGGCCCAAAAACACGCAGACGCGGTCCACGCCCGCTTTGTGGCCGACTACGACACAGTGCGGCATCTTGTTGCATCCAAAAGTGACCAAGTCGCCGATCTCCTTCCCAAAAAGCGCTTTCTCTGGGCCTGGATGTGCATCAACTCCCGTTGTCTCTACATGGACTTGCCCCAGAGCAAGAGCTCGGCAGACAACTTCACCATGGCGCCGTATGTCGATTTTCTCAATCACTCGTGTGACGACGAATGTACGCTCAAAATAGACACCATTGGGTTCCAGGTGCTCACGACTTCGGCCTACAAACAACACGACCAGTTGTTCTTGAGCTACGGGCCCCACTCCAACACCTTTCTTCTCTGCGAGTATGGCTTCGTGATACCCAAGGGCAACAAGTGGAACGACGTGGACGTGTCTGACACGATACAGAGACTATTTACAGAAAAACAGCAGGCGTTCTTGAAGCTCCACGATTACTACGGCGAATACACCATCAGCGAAGAGTCGGGCGTCTCCTTTAGAACAACAGTGGCCCTTGCCACTTTGCAGGAAGAAACCCCTCAAGAATCGCGCCGCTTGCACGCATTGGTCAGTGGAATCACCGATGATGCAGCGTACCAGAAAAAGTCCAACATTCTTCTTCGAGAAATGCTAAAGAAGGTCATTTTTGACTGTGACAAGATGGTTGACTTGGAATATAACGACGATGAAAACTCGGATACACGCGCCAGGAAAAGGGCCATTGGTGTGCTCTATAGTGGAATGAAACTGATCGCGGTGCGCTGCGAGAGCCAACTATAAATTAGCAGCGTTGGTATCAACAGCACGCGCAATACTCAACTTGTTATAGATCAAGTTCCTCACCATGGCATTTGTTGGGGTGGCGATGCCGTGTTTGGTGCCGGTTTTCACGATGTATCCATTGATCCAATCGATTTCGGTCTGGTTTAAGTTCTTCATATCTTCCCGCATCGAAGAGCTGTTCTGGGCCGTAGATTTGCACACCGCCAACACGGTGCTCAACATTCGCTCCTGGTTCAAGAACCCACCGACCTCCGGGGCGTTTCTCAACTGCTCGTGCTCGGCATACATGCATTCTGTAGCTTCTTTGATGATCTTCTTCATTATCACCACCACTCGGGACCCATAGAGTAGATCGCCGTTGAAACAGTCCATCAACGCCGTGAGCGGATTAATACATGCATTGACAATCAACTTTTCGATCTGCACCAACAAAAACGGCTTGTAGGCCATGTACGTAGCGTTGAGGGCCGGCGTGGCGCAGATTTCGGCCACAACGGGCGGTATTTCGTCCCTGGCCTCCAAGCCCCGTGGAATGCATGCAATAGAAAGCTTTCCTGGCGACGCAAAGTGCACTTTGGTCGGTGCGGTCTTGTACGCACCATGGGTGCTGATGAGCTGGTAGATGTTGGGTCTGGGAACGCCCGCGGGCCAGAAACGGTCAGACAAGTGTGTGGCCATGCCCATGCCGTTCTGGAGAAGGAGGATGTTGGAGTTTTGGTTCAAGTGGGCAACGTACGGCGCGAGTGCTGCCTCTGTCTGGTACGTTTTGGTTGCAATGACAAGGTTGTCGATGGTCTCGGGCTTCTCGTTACACAATGGAGGTCTGTACTCGCCTCCAAGCACAGACTTGGTGGTGGTGATGTTGGGACCCTGGAGACTGGTCACTGTGAGCGTATTGTTGTGTGAACGGAAGTCTTCCAACCGTTGTCTGTTCTTGAAGAGAAGCACGGGAGCAGCGGCCTGTGGCGCATGGAGCCGCAACTCGTGCCCCAAAAGACATCCCATGGCTCCAGCACCAAGAATGTATGTCAGCATGATCTTAGGTTGGTTAAGGTTATTGGTGGTGGTTTTGGTGGTGGTTTTGGTGGTGATGATTTTGGTGATTTTGGTAATTTTGATGCGAAAATCATCAACATGCTTATTGTAGGGTTGACCGGCGGTATTTCTACCGGCAAGTCTACTGTTTCCTCCACTTTCCGTGACCACCATGTGACGGTGGTGGATGCTGACTTGATAGCAAAAGAAGTGGTTGCTCCCGGAAAACCCGCCTACAGAAAGGTGGTGGCCACGTTCGGTGCCTCCGTCGCCAACTTGGTCAACGACGACAACACACTCAACCGCGCTGCGTTGGGCCAGGCTGTTTTTGGCAACAGGGACAACCTCTCCAAGTTGAATGCAATTGTCCATCCTGCTGTCCGGCGCGAGATTGGCTGGCAGATCTTGAGGGCCTACTTCAAGCTCCACGACCTTGTGGTGTTGGACGTGCCGTTGCTCTTTGAAAGTGGTCTAGACAAGGTCTGCGGCTGCACCATCACGGTCTCCTGCCGAGACGACTTGCAGCTTGCGAGATTGTTGAAGCGGAACCCCGAGTTGTCCCGTGAAGACGCGTTGAAACGTATTGCCAGCCAGATGTCCACGGCCGAACGCAACCAAAGAGCAGACTTGGTCATCGACAACAACCAGGGCTTGCCAGAGCTCAAGCTGGCAGTGCAGCAGACCTTACGGAGCATCCGTCCATCGATCTTCTGGACGGTGTTGAACCTTTCGCCAGTAGGCTTGTTCTCGGCCCTCTACACGTTTATTGTCCGTCGCTTGAGAAAACCAACCCCCATCTCTACCGAGCAAACAAGGTTGTTGGACGATCAATCTACGTGAAACACAAACCGTGATATATATTTCTATGCTCGCCAGTACTGTGCCAAACTGTGTAACCTGTCGATGACCACGGGCAAAAACGCATTCACACTGTCGTTGATCAAGTTCTGGAAGTGCAAAATCGCCTCTTCCTCGCTCATCTCAAGACAGAACTTCTCCTGCACCTTTTCGATGGCACGTTGCGGATCGATCTTGATATCGGGGATGTTGGCATCGAGCATCAACTGGAACAAGTTCAAGATCAAGTTGCTGTTCTTCCGCAACGTTGTATAGGTAATGAAACAATAACTCTTGAATATGTTATAGTTCTCGTGGGTCATTCCTCCCATACCGTCAATCACCTGGATTGGCAACTTCATCAACGGAGGAAACGGCTTGGGATCCCGTCCCAAAATATACCCAAAATCCGCGTGCCAAAACTTACCATTGGGTGACAACAACAAATTGTCCAAGTGTCTATCGCCAACCCCCAAGAGGTACGTGATAACACAATACCCAGCACAAGACTTGACGTAGTTGTCCATAACGATTGATGAAACGCCCAAATCTGAAGTCACTGTGTGGCGTTCGAGTGGAGTCGCTTGTGTTTGTTGAGAAGAATTCAAAACACTGGTGGCTACAGGCTCGGCAATCTGCAGTTCCTGACTATGAAGCTTCAAGAAGCTCAAGATTCCGTTCGTCTCGGTTTGGTCATCGTTCCCACTTGGATATGTCTTTGCCAAAACGGCATCCAACGTTTCATTGTGAACAAATTGGATCATTCCTGCTATTGGACTCGTCGCAAGAATCTTATAGGGCGTCAATCGTAAGTCCAAGTTTTCGTTTTTCAAAAGCTGGTCCATCAAGTTGATGATTTGTATCACGAGCTGATCTTGTCTGAGGTCATCACCGATTTTAAACATTAGGGGATACTTTCCATATTTATTCTTTTTACCAAAGATTTGTGAGGTCGAATGACTCCTACTCTCCAAGGTTTTGAAGGTGATTTTCAACGGAGACAAGCTCGACTTAAACACTGAAGATTCTTCGGGGTAACATCCACAGATGGTAACGCCAGGATTTAACGGTAAGGGAAATGGATCAAAACTCAAAAGCTCGTTGGAGGAGACCGACAAGTATTCACGTAAAAACTCAACTTTTTTGGCAGTGGCCTCATTCTTCTTGAAAGAAGTACGTAAAAGCTCCACTAAACTAGTAAGCTTTTTGATAAACCAAATCTGCCTCTTCAAATGATTGTAGTGTGGAACCTTGTGAGTATGAGAATACTTTTTAAGGCTATCGATGTATTTGTTCAAAATTATCGAGTATATCCTAATAGGCTCACTGCCCGTTCGATTGATTTGATCTTCATTCTCGACTTTGACGTACCAGTAAAAGAAATTTCCCAAGGACTCGCTCTCGATGGACTTTTCAATCAAAAACTTTGCCAATGGCGACCTTAATAACTCGAATTCATCGTTCAATTCATTCAAAATCTGAAAATTTTCCGAAGAATGGACCGAGGGCGGTTTGCGTTCATATATGAGCGATTCGTATTTTAAAGCCTGTACCAACTGGAGTAGGTATAAGAGGAGCTCGTCGCTGCTTGCTAGCTTCAACCTTTCGACTGCAAACTTACGTAAAAACGTAACATGCTTGAAAATGGTATGGAACTTTGACTCTTCCTGTTTGGTTCCCTGTGCTGTATTGGTTGTCGCCAGGTTAGCCATTGAAGAAACCATGCTGGATGCCAATGTGTACGGGTTGAAATAGTTACTCAAAAGCTCCAAAGCATCACCAATCTGCAATTTGTCAACAGACCAGTAATTGGGAATAATTTCATTGAAAACATGGTTTAATTCGTAGTCGTTTTCCCAGTTGATCGATTTTAAAAACTTGGGTAAGAATGATTTTGTGGTGGTACTGGTTGTGCTGTTGGAATCACTATTGTTCTTGCTGAAGAAGTATCTGAATTTCCAGATGAGGTTTTTCTCGATATCATTCAATTCGATATTTGATGGTTTCAAAAGAATTTTGATCAACTCGTCTCTTATTTGGGGCGAAGGTTTCAACTCTTTATCGAGAATTGTGTTATTGTTGATATTTCTTTCAAGTTTATGGTACTTCAACTCTATTGGATCTAATATGACTTGGTTGTTGGCATTTTGTTGCGGGAGCACTTGGAAGTCAGGATCGTGTACTTTGAGGTCCAGAGTTTTGGAAACGGGGATATCAATTGAGTTTATTATCAAGCTGGATGTGAGATGTTCCAGAACTGGAGGAATGTGGTTGATGGGGGTTTCTGGTGCTGCTATTGAGTATGTCACGTCGGAGTATACAATTGGTAGCTCGAAATTGGGAAGCTCGATGTACAAGTAGTATTTGTTGTCGGTATTGATATCACTGATGGAATTGATTGCTGTAAAGGCCTCTTTATCCAACCACGCATCTCGAGTGAAGCCTCCATTCTCGTAACGTATCAAGTTTTCCTCCAACGGTGTAAGTCCAGGGATTTTCAGGTACTCGATGTGTGGTTTGCCGTCTTGATAAATGGGGATCTTCTGTGAACCCTTGCGTAACGCTGCTGTGGACTTGTTGAATAACGAAAGACACGCTTCACCAAATGACTGTGGCTTTGTATCGACGATTTCGTACACTGACAATCGCAAGTACGAATCAATTGATAACAGAGCATAGTTGGTCGATAGGGTCAAGTATTCGTTCCACGTCCGCTTGTTGTTGTTGAATGACTTGTAGGAGGTCTGTACCGGTACAGAAACGATGTTGTCGTTGCCATCATACACCCCCACCACCACAAAAAGGTCTGAATGGCTATAGATATTGGAAAGGGTGCGGAACACAAGCGGGTCTTCAAACTTTGTGGAGAGATTGACCAAGGAATTCGGCGCGGTGCTCTGTAGATAACATATCTTGATTGCTAGTGGTACCGTCACATCTTTGGATAAACCAAATGTGGCGGTATTACTTTTGCTCATGGTTATGGCTGGAAGTAAGTCTGCCATATTATTATTTATTATTATGGTGTTCCTGCATATTCTATGTGCTCTATACATTTATCTATGATAGTTCTCTGTTTTGTCCAAACCAGATGTATTGGCTCCGTTTCTTTCCCCTTGAAGCTTCTTCATCTTCAGACGATTCGGAGTCGGAATTTTGGGAATCGTCCGAGTTCAAGTGGTAAAAGATCGACTTGGGGGCTTTCTTCTTCTCTACTACCACAGCAAAAGGAAGCTTAGCAGCAGGAATGGATGCAGTGGCCGCCGGGGATGCAGAAAGGGTTTTCTTTTCGTCGTTAGTCTCGTAGTTCAAAACAGAGGAAATGAACTTGATGGAATTCCTTCGTGACCGGACGGGGGCACCGGTGCTCGTTGTTGCAGCCACAGGCGATGTCGTTTGTGAGCCTGAAGGTGAGTTTTTCTTGTTCTTGAACGAGAGCGAAAACAACCTGTTAGTGTTGTCATCAATATTGTCCTCGCTGCTATCATTTTGTTGGTGGACTTTCTGGTATTTGGCCAAAAGCGACTTCCCTGTGCTGTTGGAACGCTTGTAGTTCAACGAACGAGCTCTGTTGACACCGAAATTGGGTGGAGGCGGCGGAGGAGGCGACCGTGAAAACAAAAGTGTCACGTTCTCGGTGGAATGACTTAATGGTTCGTTATTGTGCTCTTTGATAATATGCAAATCCTCTCCCTGGTCCCCGGTCGATGTAGAGTCAAGAGAAACGTCGGAGCTGGAAGACTTGACTTTGCCAATTATCTGAGGGAAATACTCCTTAGGAACAGCGCTGGGGTTCGAAGTCGACCGTTTTCTGGCAAATTTGGGCAAATCCACAGCCGAATTATCATTGGAAGAGCCATATTCTGACCGTTGGAACTGAGCCAAGTTGACCTGTGAATTGACTTTGGAATTCAATCTGTGAATGGATATCTCAGACGTATTGGAGTACTTCAACTTCATGGGACGGTATATCTCTTCGTTTGAAGAGAGTTTGGTCAAGTCAATGACGGAATTGGACTTTGTGGGCTCGGAATTTGGCGACACCTCGGGACTTATTGGTTTTAAAGGATGGTTGTCGAGTGCAAATGTTTTTTTGAACGATTCATCATTCATTACTTTCAACTTGAACTCTGATTTGATCTTGAATTCACGAATCTTTTGAGCAGACCAATCTCTGGCCGATGGAGTAAGGGGGTTTTGGTGGCTATATTTCGCCCCGGAACTAGACGTGCTCAGTATCGCACTGGTACGATCACTGGTGGGCAAGACTTTGAAAGATGGCCGTGGTTTGTCTTCCTTTACAGTAAGCTTCTTAGGTGCGGGATTGAGCTCGTCCCGCTTGATGAAGTTAGTTTTGTAGTAGACAATGTCGCTTTCCAAGCTCAAGTTGGAGTCGATATGTTCGTCCAACAAGTCGAGTGCGTCGTGACAGAGTTTCCACGTGTGGATAGTGGGGTCGTATCGTGCGTCGTCGCCGCTTCCGTCGTCTTCAGGAACAGTGACATCTTCCTTGTATATGCGTTTGGCAAAGTTGATTTTGGCCTCGGGGATTTCGTCAAAAATGGGGTGGTTCATAAAGTACGACATGAAGTTATTGATGGCGTACCCATGCGATACGATGATGATGAGGTCCTGGTTCTTGATGTAGGTGGGTTTGTCGTAAGTAGCTAGCAATTTCTGAAAGTACGCCTTGCATCTGGCCAGGTAGTCCTTGTAACTGAGGTCTGGTTCGTTGTAGGGGCCCAAGGTTGTTGTTGGTCTGAAGTTGGAGCACGCCGAGCGGTTTTTCAACACCTTTAAGTTGGGTGTGTACATGTTGTATGCGTCGTTGGAGTCTATAAATGGAGGTTTGTTCTTCATGCGATCGTGGATCCATTCACTGAGCGCAAAGTCGCCCAAGAGCTGGAATCTGACCTTGTAGTTGGGGTACTTTTCCTGTAGCAACGTCTTGAGGTCGGAGATGAGGAGATCAGCCGTTTGGCAGCATCTCAAGTAAGGACTGAAGTGAATGAAAATGTTCTTACGTTGGGATGCCGTTCCGGCAGTGAATGCTGACGTGGTGTTGAGGATATCGAGCGCCACCTGTTTGATTTGCGGGACGGCCGAGGTGGCTAGCGACGGATCGTAGTCCTCGTAGTCGGGGAGTAGCGGCTCTGCATTGGGGTTTGATTCCTTTTCCTGGTCAATTCTTCGGCCGTGTCGTAAGAAGTAAAGCTCAGACATTGGTGGTTAGAGATACGCCCAACGATACGGATCTAGAGCTATGGTAACAAAGACGGTACTAATTCTTGTGAACGGGAAGCAAAACCGTTTGTAAATGCGCAGTGGAGCAAAGGACAAGCAGAAGAATCTTCTTAAATACGCTTGTTGTGGTTCTGAATTGTGGGGCTGGTCTGAGACGTGCCTCAGGAACAGTTGGTGGTGTGTTGTGCGGTGTTTTTTTCTGGTATGATGTCATGCCGGCATATAGCACAGGCCTTAATCTCATAGATCAAAGTCTGTCCATGTCTACAGATGGCAAGTTTGGTCAGAAAGTATGTTGTCCCAGTCATTTTTGATTTACAGAATCACCATTTCCATTTCTAATTGATTTGGTTGGTCCGGTATCTCCTTCCATGTCCGTGCTGTTCCGCATTTAAACTTCAAGCGCATTGCGACAGCTAAATGATAAGTACGGCAGATAGGAACCGCGCACTATTTTTAATTTAAACACAGTTTATCATCAAGTACGAGGTACATCCCAAACCACAGCAACGTGATGGTGAGACTGGTCCGCTCTAAGAAGGGATGTTTGAGCTGCAAGAAGCTAAAAATCAAGGTATGTTGATCTGTTTTTTTTGAGTCGTCTATTTTACTAACCGGATCCAGTGTGACGAAGCAGTGCCTCGTTGTGAATATTGTGTCCATCGTAACCGTGAATGTGTGTATCCAGAGCCGTCACCAACTACACATGAAGACTCTCCCAGTCCTGTCAGCTCGACAACAACGTCAACGCCGTCAGGATTGAGCAGTCCCGACGGCAGCGAGACGTCAGCCACGACATCCGTCTCCAGCACCAGCAGCGGAAAGTCCGTGGGAGGCGTCGCTCTACCAGCAAAAACAAACAGCAAGATCAAGAAGGCTCAGTTCAGCTTCAAACCCAACAAGAAATACACCAACACAAAGCAGCGCACCATCGATACCATCAATACCGTGAAAACGGCCAACCGCCGAATCGCATACTTCATGAACGAAACAACAAATAATCTCTACTACACGTTTGACCAATTGGCCACGGAGCTTGTCCTTAATGCACCAACGACCCAACTCAACATCTCGACCTTTGAGCTCCGACTCTTGAATTTCTTCAGTCACTTTTGCATCCCGATGTTCACCTTTGGAGTGGACCAAGATGTCCACAAAGTATGGACCCGCTACGTGCCGGCATTGTTTTTGGAGAGCTCCTTGGTACGAAATAGCATATTTGCGTTTGCTGCATTGAACTTGTTGCCTCTCTGCGACTTGAACTACCTCCAGAAGACCGACGATGGCGACGAATACTTCAGCCATCGTAGGTCGGTTGGAAAGATATGCAATCTCCTTAACTCCAACGTTGGCTTGGAAGGTACCGAGTCACTCTACGCTGCAACCACAACCTACTTCATCTCGACGTTGAATCGCACCAATGAAATTATCGATTCTGGCATGGAGGTCAACGAAAAGACAGCGTCGGAAATCTCGGTGTCGTCCATCATACTCTTTGCATTTCTTGGTGTCCATCCACATCGACTAGTTCCCCTACTTTCAGTAGATAAATCGGAAGCCGACTATGTATCGATTTCGGCCGGGATCAAAAAGACTTTCATGACGCTTTTTCCACTTGATCTCTACAGCAAGTTTCTGGCATTGTTTTACATCAGAGAACGGACTGAGGTCAACCCTGCTCCCGCAAAGGAGTCAACATACCCCGTTGTGGTACTGTTGTTGGCCGATTTGGCAGCGGAATACACCAAATCCGAATTCGACTCGGAATCTGCTGGTTGTTACCAGGCAATCATGGCTGCCATAGAAGTTCTCCAAATCTCGATGGCTCGAACCATCCATTATAACTATCCCGTGCCCTTTTTCCGCTGGATTTTGTTGGTGGATACTCCGTTCCGTGACTTGTTGTATACCGACAACTTCTTTGCGCGTAGGGTATTGTTTGTCTACTCGTGCATTGCCTTGATGTGTCGGTTTAACCTCTTTACCAACCACAACATGTGGGTAGACTATGGAAATTGGTACCGTGACTATAACTATGCCCAGTTTGGAGAGGGAAACTGGCGTTACGTGTTTGACCAAGCAATGTATACTATTTCAGTGGAGAAAAAGCACTGTTTCAAGGACCTTGATTTTAGGCCCATGGCTCGGTTGGATCCGGAGGTTATACTTAACTACTTTGAGTTGTTTGGATTGTGAGGTTTGATAGAAAGGCAACGAATTTTTTATTAGTATGACGTTTCGCACGTTTTTTTGGTGGTGTCACGTCACATAGCATTCATGTTACATTTATGTTGATGTTACACTCGAATGATCTACATTATCAGCAGTATTAGATTGAATAGAAGTGGAGTTGCATAACTAACAACAAATTCCTCTCGTCTTAAACACCAACGGTTATTTAGTTGAAGACCCGCGCTCGTGACTGCTCCACATAAAAGGTAAGCAGAATCCGGAGTGCGTATATTTTTTCACAGAGACAACGCATCATGGTCAGCATCACCACCAGCACAATTCTCTTTGATTTGGACGGAACGCTTCTGTTTTCGACTCCTGCTGTTGAACAGTGCTGGAGTGAGGTCATTGACGAGCACAACAGACGATTTCCGGACCAGGAGATTGACGTTGAGCAGTTTCTCCACGCCAGCCACGGCTCGAGAACCCTGGAGACTCTCAAGCGGTTCTTTCCGTATAGACCCCACGACATGGACTCTGTCAACCAATGGGAGCTTGAGATTGTCCAGAGGTACGGTCATTTGGGTAAGGAGATCAACGGGGCCGGTGTGCTTCTCGCAGCATTGCTGGATTCGTCGTTCAAGTCCAATTGGGCCATCGTCACTTCGGGCACCTCGAACCATGCACATGCCTGGTACCGCAACCTTTTCCCACAACTTGATCCTCCAGCGGTGTTCATCACTGCAAACGATGTTTCTAGAGGCAAACCTGACCCCGAAGGTTATGCTACGGCTTATAAAAAATTGGTCTCTGCCAACAGTATCACCACTACTGAAGATGGTGCAGAACCAGCTATTGTATTTGAAGATGCTCCCGTAGGTATCCAAAGTGGTGTAAATGCCGGTTTCAAAGTGATTGGAATCGCATCCACGTTCTCCAAAGACGTTTTGGTCAAGGCTGGTGCCACTTACGTCATTGAGGACCTCACCAAAGTAAAAGTCGTCTCCAGTGCCAAAAACACTGTTGAATTATCATTAAATGTGTTGTAATAGAATATACATACGTTACTTGCTTATCAGGAGATCCTCAAGCTGCTGGAGCTCGTTCGTCTTGTTCTCTCTTGCCTTCTTAATCTTTTCTGTTCTTTTCTTATCGTCAATTCCGTGCTTGAGGTCAATCAACTCATGCACATAGTCAGCATAGGCCTGTTCGCCCAACTTATGTTCATCAACATGGAATTCGCCGGTTCCAACACCAGCATACTCCAATTCCGGTGCCTTCAAACATTCTCTGACGCTTTCATTGGCAACCAACTGGCTGTGGAGCCCAAAACTGAAACACGACTTCAAAATCCTTAATCTCGCATAGAGGTACCAGCTGTTGATGGGGAGCGACTTGTACTTGGAAAGACGGATATATGTCGAGCCCATGATGGAGTTGATCAACTCTGATCCCTCTTTGGTGTTGTTGAGAATGTCAATTCTCTTCTTGCTGTCGACATATGCCTGCAAAGTCTGTAAGATATCTCTAAACACCGAAGTAAAATCTTTCTTGTCCTTTTTGGAGAGCTTTTTCGATGACAAGTTTGTCAATCTTTCAAAGATTGAGAACAAGGCCTCTTGTTCATAGTATGGTGCGTTGGTATTGAATTCTTCTTCGTCTGCGTCGTCTTCTTCGGGCTTTTGGTAGGTATATATCTCGTAGATGACACCAATAGTTCTGGCTGCTGCCTTGGCAATATCACGGTTTTCGTCATTATCCAACATAGGCACCAACTTGAACATCAAGTCTTCTACCAACTCATTGAGATAAGCACTCTTTGGTATCAAGGTCAAGAGACACGCTGCACCGTGTAAGGCAGCAATAGTGACGTCAACTTCGGCATTTACCTTGTCGTATGCTTCGGAAACAAGTCTCTTGTCCATATTTTTGTCGGTGATGAAGGTTGCATGTTCTCTGTCGCCTTCTTCGACACTCTTTTTCAAAAGAATTGCACTTTGGCAAAAGCCCTCTGCAAGCTCAACCAACCACTTCACTTTATCGTCGATACCAAAACCGGACGAACCATTGTGCAAAATGAGGTTCAAGCAGACAAATCCCAAAATCAAAGTGGCCTTACATTGATTTGTCACCACACTGGTGGCTGGTTGTTCAATCAACTCCTGAATCTGGGCCAAAAACTCGGTTGCGACAAACACACTAAAGTCTTCGATGTTGCTCAGAATCAATGCAAACATCGACCTCAAAAGATACAAGAGCTCAGTATCGGTTCTGTAGTTCCCATTGGTAAAGAGATTCACCACCTGTTGCACCTGTTCCTCGTCGATGTAGTTGGTGCTGCCGGCGTTTTCTTCGTTGTAAACAATCAACGGTTTGGACACGGTCAATTTGTACAATTGGATCAACAACAATTCTCTCGAGGCAGTGGAGACTTCTGTTCTGGGGGCCCCCAAAGACTTAATGATCTCGCTGATGGTGGTCGACTCGGACTCAATACGTGACTTGTTCAAGGTTGTGGCATGGTACTGTCTTCTGTCACGGGCATTGAAAGTATCTTCCTTGACGACTTCTTCTTTCTGTTCAATTGCTTGAAGCTTGAGGCTGAGCAAGTCTTGGAGCCTTTGCAAGTCCTCCTCGGCGTCGTCTTCAAAGTCGGAGTCGTCTTCCCTCAATGGAGTTCTCGATTGTGAAGCCGCACGCGATGCACTGTTGGAGTTTCCGTCTTCACGGGTCCATCTCTTTCTAAGCAAGCTTTTGTAGGCAGACATTGTTGGTTGTGAAACAAAAGAGTTGCTGTGGTTTATATATGGTTTTTTGCATGATCAGGTTTTTTCGATAGCAGGAAAAACTTGAGTCATTCTAAAAGCTCGGCCGATAAAAATTACCGAAGGGCCAAAAGCACTGCTGGCCAATGAACCATTGTTGATTACTGTACACAATTACTATCAGAACACCACTTCCTGTGGCAACACATACACCTTAGCCCCGTTTTCCCGAACCGTGTCGTTGTTGAAGTCGCGCGGCAACGATTTTCGCATGTCATACGCATCAATGTCGTCGTTTATGGCATTCTTATCGTACGGCACCTCTCGGCCGTAGTAGCCCACCACCCGTCGATACACGCTGTAGCCAAGTTTCTCGTACAAGTTGCGAGCCAACGTGTTGGTGACCTTGACAAACAAGTCGACAAAGAGCGTTTCGTGGGGCTTCCCTCCCGTCAACTTCTCCAAATGCAAACAGAGATCCGATGCCAATCCCAACCGCCGGTACTGTTCCTGAACTGTGACAGCGGTTATGTGGGTGTGCCACTCCTTCTTCAGCAACTTGCCCTCGGTTTTGCCCATCATGTAGCCGCTGATTTCCTCATCGCCACAACTCACCTCGATCGACTTGAAGAATAACGACGGCCAGTCGACCAAATACTGGAGATAGAACGATGAATTGTAGTTTTCCGTCAACGGATCCAAGTTGACAGCATTCAACTCAAAAAGATCCTCGATCTGGAACGGTTTTATTGACGTCATGGCCCGCTGTGGTGTGCTTGTTCTTGTTCTTCAGAAGAAGGTTCGTGTCCGGGTAAAAAATCACTTGCTGCTCCAAAAATTTTTTGCCAAATCGCAACCACGCTCAACCAAGAGTATCTTACAGTAATAAACCATGTACGGCGGCCCATCGAGCGAAGAGCAAAAGAAGTTGCAAGAAAAGTACGCTTACGACACCTTGAAAACCGCTGGCATGATTGCCGGTGCGTTGTGGGTTGCTCCTATCGTTTTCCAGTTCATCAGAAAGCAATTCTAAACTAAACGCATTCTCCATCCCGATATAGAATAGTTACAGATCCCCATTGTACATAGATGTCTAATTGACGTTTTTATCGAGTTGTGTTTCTTCTAAATATGTAAGCTGCTTTACTCCTCGTCTTCGTCGTCACTCAAGTTGACCAACTCTTCTCTCAACTTGCCGATCTTGGTAGCCAAGTTCATAAACTGCATTCTTTCTGAGATCTTGGAGGCTGCAAGGAGTGCCTTGTCTGTTTTGATTAACCGGGCAATACTCAACGCCTTGTTAAGTCTGGCTTCTTTGCACGCCTCGCCAAAGAGCTTCAATAAGGAACGGTCAAACAATACACTGTACTTGGTCAAACGCCCCATGATATCCTCATGTGGCTCTTCCATAGTATCGTCATTTAAGGCATCACTGGCTATTTTACCCATTGTCAACGACCGCAAGAAGTGTTCTTCAGGATCATCCTGCTCAGTATGTATTTCGTCTTCAGCTTCATCATTCAACTCATCCAACAAATCATTCTTTTTCTTCTCCTTTCTAACGGCAATGGGCAATTTTATCTCCAATTCAACAGGCAAAGGTAAGGGGAATCCGGGATATTGGTGGACGTTCTTCAAGATCAAGCAGTTTAACTGGTCTCTGTAGATTCCCAAGGGCCAACACTTCCAGTTCTTCTTGTTTGAATTGGTTCCATGCTCGGTAATGACATTGGTACAGTTAAGAAGCGGTATCCACTTGGAGTTATTTGGTTCTCTCCATCCTTGCAACGCCACTAGCGTATCGTCGGCTCCTCCAACCAAACAGGGGTCACCATACTCATTAAAGAAAATCCCTTTGATCAATGGTGCGTCATCCTGACTCTTTTGTAACGGAACCATCACATTCTGCTGAATGTACTTGTAATCTTGGTTGATGTCTATGATCGAATAAGTAAACACATTTTCGGCAACACGATTGACCATAAACAATATGGCAGATGGCGACGAAATCACCGTGACTACCGGCATGGTTTTGGTGATGTTGATACAAACACCATGCAAATTGAAAAACCTCACGTAGCCAAAGTTGGTTCCCACAGTAATGATAGCATCAGCGCTTGTCTCTCTAGAGTCGGTGACACTAATGGATGTAATGTACTCGTTTTTCAATAATGGAAGCTGCCTTTCCCACGAATCTTGTTCTGTATCGTGGCTCCGGTAATATATTTTCCCGTTATCTACGGATCTTTTGTCGTTGTATCCGGAACCAGCTAACAAGACGCCGTGTTTGTTGATTGACGATAAGTCAAAACCGCTATAGTCGACAAAATGATAGTCTTTATGCACAGAACGGTCAAAAAAGGAAACCGTGATGGTTTGCTGCCTTATAGTGTCTTCAGGTGAATAGCTTTGAACAGACCACACGTATCCAATTGACGTCATGGAGAGATATCTTTTGGAGCTCTGATTGCTTTCTTGGTTCCAAGGAGTCGATCCTGGTGAGTATGGCTTTAGGTCCATTTCAACGTTAATTGGCTTTGAAGTTGAGTAACCATTGGACTTGTGACGCTTTCTGGAGGAAACAGACGGCAATTCATCGTCCTGGTCAATGATCATGGAATCTTCCTCGTGGAGTTTATATCTGGTTTCTTGTTTGACCGGTTGTTCATCGTCTGATTCCCGTAATAATCCATCTGTATCATTTGCCTCATCTTCATCATCATCTTCGTCTGCTTCTTCTATAAATAATGAGTTGATTCCGGTTTCGGCTGTATGAGATGAGGGTGAAACGAAATCTTTGAGAGCTAACACTTCCCCGTTGGTTGTTCCAACGTATAACGTTTCCTTTTGCCATGTTAGATTAAGAAGATAACTTCCATCCAAATCCTGAGGGGCATAAGTTTTGGTAAGTGCTGATGTGTTGAATTCGTAGAAAATTACTTTAGCTTCGAAGGTAATGACAGCAAGATGCTTATTACTTGGATCCAAGCTGAAGTCTATCAATTTTCCCGGAACTTTAATTGTTTGGTGAATAGAGGACCAATCGGATCTATCATACACTTGGATTAAGTCCGGTGCACTTGCAACCACCAAGTAATAGCCGTTGGAGGACCATTGTGACTTGACACAAATCAACTCGTCCGTATTTGTCAGAAAGTCGACCTTGTCCAAAGAAGTAAAGATTTTTATGTTTAGGATATTGGGCATTGTGTGGAGAAGACTTGGTTGTTCGTTGGTGACGGAATAGAGCTGGATGCTACCGTTGGATAAACTGACGGCGATGATTTCTCCGGTTGGGTTGTACGATATGTTGCAGAGCTGGTCAGGTAGAGCAATTTCCAGAACACTGTTTGAGTTTTCCAAGTCGATTGTGATCAATTTGTTGTCGTCTCCACCACAGATGATGCGCTTACCTTCATTGACGATGATGGAGTCTCTCAATCCCAAGCCCGAACGATAGACAGAGCCTTTCGATTCACCCTTTGATAATTCAACGAGTTCCAAGTTACCTCCTGTAGAAGTCAAAGCAAGTACATTGCCGTACTGAGACAAGGACGTGATATTCTCCAAGATGTCGACCGAGACAGGTTCCAAGTCGGGTTCGTTGGTGGTGAAGAGCTTGACGAGACCCTCGCTGTTTCCTATGATAAGGGTGTTTTCTGTATGTAAGACGTACGAATTCCCATCAGGAAACGCTGCGATTCTGTCCTCAGCCATTAGTTAGTTAGGTCTTGAGGTGCGTGTGTGTTAGACGTTTTGGTAAATGAGGACGCGTCGTGCGATCGCGCGAATGTCGTGCTCAGAACAGCCATGTCGCACATTATGTCGCGGCATCCCGAGGCAGCACCAGGACGCTGCGAGAGAAGCAATGACGGACGACAATAACTATAAAATACGATGAGCGAAGCTTCCATGTTTGTTATTTACCGTTTGAAACGGTGTAACGGTCTTTCTTTGCCAGAATGGGCAACTCTTTCTTTCGGTTGGTAGAAATTACCGCATTTTCAGGTTAAGAGGCAAAAAGACCGTTTAACGGAAGCGTTTAACAGGAGTGGACCGCTGTTCCTTGGTCAAAGTATCCATCAGTATCCCACGGCCATTTAGCAGTTACCTAGGCTTACACTTGTTACATTTATGGCACCAGCACGAAGTGACAAATTCTCGCTCGAGGTGGGGATTCGCGACTAGTGCTACATTTTTTGAGCGATTTATTTGCAGACGGAAAAAATTGAGGTTGCGCCCACGTCACTTTGAGCCCTGCATTCGATGCTGCAGGGCATTTTCGCCGCACGTAACTGGACAAATTAACGGAATATGGTGCTGCTACGGTAACCACAACATGTGGTGTTAATGTGAGTCATATTATCAGACTGTCAGAGTGTCAGATTATTGGGACCATTACTTTTTGTCTTTTTTTCCTTTTTTGCTTGTCTTGTGGGTGGTTGCACATGCGTGCTGCAAACATTTATTCGTATTAGTTGCAAAAAACTGTCAGCGCGCACACTTGTCAAAAAGCACTGTACCATTTTATCACTTATTACATGTAGCTACTTCACGACAACTCCTTGTTATTGCAGATCCACTACTGCCGATTATGTAATTTGCCGCTTGTTTCTTGTGAAACGTAGTTTTTTTTTTGCCCAATCGGTACTCCACTTGCTAAAAATGGCTGAATCTCATTGGAAATTCTTTTTTCGCGGTAATTATGCACCTGCCAAATCCATGCTAACTATGAGGGATTAATTTGGCTGGTGTTTTAATTGGCCATTTACAATACGATGACACTGTATCGTTTTGGCTGGCAGACCGCTTTGTAGATCCAGATTGGTTGTCCGCATCATGGGTGTGCGGCTCGTATCTGTAAGTCTGTTATTATTTTTAGTATCACGTTGGGCAAGGCTGAGCCTCAGGCATCACCATTGACAGTATAAAACCAGCAGATCCCACTGTAAAGGCTATTTTCCCTATTGCAAATCAGACATCCAAACTCCTTTAGCGGTGGTATATGTCTACATCCAACAGCTTGAAAAATCGTCTTCTGCTCGATGGTTTAAACAAACACGATAGCGGCTTTTCTGTCGATAACACGGAAAACTACACTATCGAAGATCCAAACACTGTCCGCGACACGTCAAGACATGGAGATTTAGATGAAGAAGCGTCGATCTCGTCTGCAGATGACAATGTCCAAATGGAGGCTCCAAAGCGCAAGCAGCCATGGAGAGAAGTGTTGATGCTTTCCTTCTCGTCCTTGGGGGCCATTTATGGTGACATTGGTACGTCGCCATTGTACGTCTTGAACTCCATCAAGTACACCCAAACGCCTCCTTCCAAAGACGATATTTACGGTGGTGTTTCCATCATTTTTTATGTCTTTACCATTATTGTCATCTTCAAATACGTTTGTATTGTGTTGTTCCTTGGTCCCAACAACGGTGAAGGTGGACAGGTGGCTATCTATGCCAAGATTGCCCGTCACTTGAAGATTGGGCCCAAAGGTGTCCACATTCCTGGTGCACCAGAAGTTTCTGATATGGAGTTGATCTCGAGACAAGACACCACTGCGTCGACCAAGAGCACCAAGTCTTTCATCCAGGACTTTAAAAATAGACCTGCTGTCACCAGAGTGGTGCAAATATTCATCTTGATTGCCTGCTTCCTTGGTTGTTCTTTGGTTTTTTCCGATGGGTTATTGACACCCACCACTTCGGTCTTGAGTGCCGTTGGTGGTATTCAAATCGCCAAACCTTCGTTTTCCAACGTGTTGGCCGTGTCTGAAGTTATTCTTATCTTGTTGTTTGTCATTCAGCAGTTTGGCTCTCACAAGGTTTCGTTTCTGTTTGCACCCATCATTTTCTTGTGGCTTATTGGCTTGATCATTTGTGGTATCTACAACATTGTAAAGTACCATCCTGGTATTTTCAAGGCTCTTTCGCCCTGGTACGCTATCAATATCTTGAGAAACGGAGGCATTGATGTGTTTTCTGGTGCCATGTTGTCCATCACCGGTACAGAAGCCATGTTTGCCGATATTGGCCACTTTGGCAGATTGCCAGTCCAATTGACCTTGACATGTTTTGTTTATCCTGCCTTGGTCATTTGTTACTTGGGACAAGCTGCTTATATTGTCGAGCATCCTGATGCATGGACAAGTCCGTTCTTTTTGTCGCTTCCTGGTGGCACTGGCTCGGGCCCTTACTGGGTCATGTTTGTCTTGGCCACCTTGAGTACCATTATTGCCAGTCAGGCCTTAATTCTTTCTGTTTTCAGCATTGTGTCCCAATTGATCAACTTGGACTGCTTCCCCAACTTGAAAATCGTCCATGTGTCTTCCCACTATGTCGGTAAGGTCTACATTCCAGTCATTAACTGGCTTTTGATGATTGGGGTCTGTGCAACCACAGCTGGGTTCCAGAACAGTAACAATGTGACTGCAGCTTATGGGTTGGGGATCTCGCTTGATTTCTTGGTCACGTCGCTGTTGATCTTTCTCTGTATCATCTACGTCTACGAAGCCAATATCTTGTGGGCTGTTTTGTTTGGCTTGATCTTCATTCCCTTGGAATGTGTCATGGTGGTGGCCAACTTGAAGAAGGTTCCTCATGGTGCTTGGTTCCCTATCATGATGGCGGCCTTGATGATGATCTTCTTAACTATCTGGAGATGGGCCAGATCAAGAAAGGTTAACCAGGAAGTTCGGGCTCGTGTCAGAATCGGTGACATCTTCCCTCTGTTCAAGAGATCTCCTGAAACAGTTGACTTGAATCTTGGACCTATCCAAGAATATCAATCGGATAGCGATGCCGATTACTTGGACAGGAAAGACGAAGTCCTCAAGATCAACTCTGAGTTTGGTCTTACTGCTTTGAAGAGACACGATGGAATTGCCATTATGCATAACGATGCTGCTATGAACAACTTGAACTCACCAAACACCCTTCCGCAAGTGTACGCCAAGATGCTTCGTACCTTTTCATCGATTCCCTCCGTGTTCATCTTTTGTACGACTAGAACGTTGTCTATCCCATACGTTCCAGACGAAGAAAGAGTCTTGCTTGCGTCTATGAAGCTCCCAGGCCACTACAGATGTATCTTGAGGTTTGGCTTTATGGAAGATGTCAAGATTGATGCTGAGTTGAATAACCGTATTCTTGACAGTGTTCCTGATGTCGAAGTCATCTTGGCCAAGTATAAGGCCGCCGACGGCAAGGTTAACCACGATGATGTTCCTCTCATTCACATATTTGAGGATAACATGATTAGAAGTCACGACTACAGTGGAGAAGAGTACCAAACAAAGAACCCATTCATCCACATGAGACGTTTTGTCAGAAAGCTCTTGATCAATCACTTTTTCAGTGCCATTTACTCGGTGACTGAACAACACGGCAGTTATGTTCAGATTGAAGATGAAGAAGAAGAAGTTCGCAAGAAGCTCTTTATTGGTGGAGTGGCTAGAATTTAGGTGTTTTATAGATTTCAATTGAATACTTTTATTCTATACGTCAATTCCTGTTGATATTTAGGCCCATTCGGGTTTTGTATCGTAGTCACTTCTTCCTCTACCACGGCCACGGCCTCCGCGATTGCCTCTTCCGCCTCTCCAGTTGCCGTTTCCACGTCCACGTCCACCACGACCGCCACGGCCGTTTCTTTGGATGGATGTTTCGCCAAAAGTATCCATGTTAAGACTCTTTTCCTCGGCCCATCTCATTGTGTTTCTATTTTCGGTCGACGACGAGATATTATCAAAGAAAGATGACGATTTGTTGTAGCCACTCAGCTCTTGGTTTCTTTGAGTCTCCAATTCCTTCTCGAACTGAGCGTTGGCCGATTCAAAATCAAATTCTTCCTGCGGGATAGCTGGGCCCTTTGGTTTAGGGGCACGGTGTTGAGGCTGAGGTTGTGCTGGAGCTTCTGGTTGTGGTGGTGCTTCACTTGCGGGTTCTGGTTGTGCGCGGGGCTGCGATTGCTGTTGCGTTTGGGTTGCCGTTGCTGGCTCAGTCTTGGTAGCAGTTGGAGTAGATCTTTGTGCTTCAGGAGATGTTGAAGCAACAGATTCTTCCTTAGCAGTCGACGTAGCCTGGGGCTGGCTCTGGGGGTTGGGAGGAAAGTAGTGTGCCTGGTACGGTTCTGGCTTCACAAGTTCAATAGGAGTGTCCAATACCGATAAGTCCTTAACGTCAGAACCTCTGAACACAACGTAGTCGTAGATATCGTTGCCAGGCATGACTTCCAAGTTGGGGGTCCCGTTCTGGGCCATTCTGCCTTCGGTTCCGAATAAACGGACCGATTTCAAAGCAACGGTGGCGTCATCGCTGTTGATGTTGTCCAACAACCCAACGTAACGAAGTCCCTTGTTTGAAATCAACGAGATGGTTTTGCCAATGTATTGAGACATGGTGCCGCAACGTAACCTTCACGTTGTTTCAATGGTGGGAATGATTTGAGTTGGCAAAATGGTTGGGGCACGCTACCTTAATTCGGTGATACTTTTAATTATAGGCAATTATTAGTAGAAAAAGAGAGTTGAGTTGGGTTAATATGCTTTTGTTGGAATTTGTGTATATTTTAAAGCTTGTTTAAATTAATTAGATCAATTTTGGGTTTTTGATAAATTATACTTTTTTGCAGCATTCCTTGAAATTTATGACGCCGATATTTTTAACAATTAATATTAGACTGACCATTCAACTAAGTGTAATCATTTCAAGTGATTTATCACAAGAATACTTTGAAATAACTAAATATTCAAAAAATATAAAATTAGACTTCATGGTTCAATATCCTCGACACCAGTCACTGGTGTCGAGTTTGGCAATCGCACTTCACCACGCACGTTGATTGACTCAAAAATAGTCTACTGGCCAAGAATAAGCCCCTTTCAGTGAGGTGATTGCCCTAAAAGAGATTACATTCGCTAATGCGCAATTGCAGCCAATATATAGTGAACAAACGTGGTGAACGTTCGGATCACCATTCTTATCGTGGATGCATTATTCTTGAAGAAAGACCATAAAAGGGCCCTCTCTCCTTCATTTTTTAACCATTATTCTTACCAACAATGAGCAACCTCTCTTGGCTTTCCATATTTGTTGCACTTCAATTCTTCTGGTTGGGTGCATTTGTTCTGTCCACTACTTTGCTTCCTCCTTCCGAGGACCCATTCTATTCCGCTCCAGCCGGCTTTGAATCCGAAGAACCTGGTGCTATCTTGAAATGGAGAGTGACTCCTCATCAATTGAGAAGACTCTTCTTCACCGTTAACGTCAAGAAGTCGTGGCAATTGCTTGTCAGATCTACTGACTCGCATGGAAACCCCAGCGTTGTTGCCACCACCATTATTGAACCTTACAATGCAGACAACAACAAGCTTGTCTCGTACCAAATCGCTGAAGATGCTGCCAACATCAACTGTTCTCCATCTTATTCGATTCAGTCTGGTGCTCCGGAATTTCCATCCATTCTTGCTCAAGCTGAGATGTTCTTGATTCAAACTGTTTTGAACAAGGGCTACTGGGTTGTCACTCCTGACTATGAAGGTAATAAATCGGCTTACACTGCTGGTATTGTTTCTGGCCAAAGTACTTTGGACTCCCTTAGAGGAGCACTTCAAACTCAAAACATCACCGGAATCAATCCAGAAGCCAAAACCGCTCTCTGGGGTTATTCCGGAGGTTCCATTGCTGCGGGTTGGGCTGCTGCCCTTCAACCTGACTATGCACCAGAATTGGCCAAGAACATGGTGGGTGTTGCTGTTGGAGGCTTTGTGACTAACATTACTTCAACCGTTGAATTGATCGACGGAGGTATTTTTGCTGGTCTTGGTTTTGTTGGTATCAATGGTTTGTCGCACGAATACCCTGAATTGGACAGCATCATTAAGGATCAAATATCGCCATCAAGGTATAATAACTACTTGTACGGAGGTATAGGATGTGTTACTCAAACTGTGATCCACTTTGCTTTGCAAAGTTTGTTTAGTGGTTCTTCCAGATACATTCGTGATGGTTGGAGTATTCTCCAGACTGGCGAAATTAAACAGATTCTTGACGAAAATACTTTAGCGTTTTCAGATAACGGCCAAGTCCCAGAAGTCCCGCTCTTTATTTACCAGGGAAAGCTTGATGATATTGCTTCATTCGATCAAGTAGTTAGAACTTACGATAATTGGTGTTCGTGGGGTGCTCCATCTATTGAACTTGCAGCAGATGATACTGCTGGTCACTCGTCTGAAGTTCTTTTTGGTTCTCCTGCTGCAATTACTTGGCTTGAAGCTAGATTCAATGGAGAAGCTCCTGTTAAAGGTTGTCAAAGGACCGATCGATTGAACAACTGGTTGTACCCTGGTACCCCTGAAAGTTTGATCCAAGTGTTTGTAGCTTTCTGGAAGAATGCCTTGCAGCTCCCAATTGGACCTGACACTGACAACATTACTGTTTCTGACTTGCAAGAGTTCGCCAAGAAGTACAACGGTCAAAACGTCACTATTGATGGGTAGACCAGAATTATTTCAAGACGCTTATGGTAATATGCAATGCTACCTACTAAGTCGTTGTGTTTTTGATGCTTGATTTATATTTATGACAGGGACTATTTTTTACTTCTTCGCGACCAATTTTAATTTTCCTATCTTCAATTCATTATTATAATTCTTGTAGGAAATACATGAGAGCAACTTACTTGTATCTTGTCCATATGATTACAGTGTATTTTTTCAACTTGTGCTTGAGATCTCGTGCTCTGTAAAGCACATGAAATCTCGTCAAAAAGTTTTCCTCTTTATTAAATATTCTGATAAATGGTATTTTTCACCTTCGTTTTTGAATGTATGGGCATCTAATTTACCAATTAAGGAAGTTATTCTGGTTTTATTGGCCACATAAATAACCCTCGAGACGAATTAAATGGAGAACCTTAATTGAGGTGACCAATTGTATAAAAGGACAAAAAGTCGCCTAAATAGCTTCAAACTGTTAATTAATTAATGATTAAATGAGCTTTTTTTCGTTATCTGTAACTTTTTATACTCCACAGTTGCTATCATTGCACCAGCTGATGAACCTTTTTTTTCAACCTCCAGATGGATTTGCATACACCAATCCTGGTGATGTTTGGAGGTTTAGACCTCCACCAAACCGCTGAGAAACATTTGATAACCTTGCGCCTGAACTTAATAATAGCTTTTTGGTAATAAAAGCTTATTGGTGCTGCTTTTGGTGGTTTTCTCGCCAATCTCATATCGAGCGCCGTGTTGTGCTTCCATTAATGGACTAATGAATCAGTATTCGCAGTTGAAAACTTTATTCAACAAAAGGTACTGACAAGTTGCAAAGCTCCTCTATACCGATACTCTTTGTCTTGACGATTTTATGAATATGCTTGGAGGAATATTTATTGGGCCAGCTAGATATGTCCCAATGGCTGGTCGGTGCTTTAGGACCCTGTTCCGTAAGAAGTTTGGGAAAACACGTAGCGTTGGAAAATAATGGAGAAGTGCTACAGATCTTTTATGGGCCACCTTACGTACTATTTGGGATACCAGACGTTTGGCTGAATCGAGAATAGATTCAACGGAGAAAGTACCGTGAAAAATGGTTTTTTACGACAGATGGAACTACTGGAGTATCCAACCGCTGATGCTGAATTAGGCCATTAATTTCTTCTTTATGAGAATATAACGGAAGAGTTTTTACAACAGTTGCAAACAAGTACAACAACACTATCTGGTGGTAGTGAAGATGTTTATATGTTAATGTCGATTTTTAGTCAGCAGAATTTCTTTAGCAGTTGACAAAGTACTAGAAGAGTAACAGGCGAGTTGGAATGTAGAATGTTCTATACGAATGCATAAGAACATGTAATAGATGGTTTACTGATAACTTGGTGCTTCACCGCAGTAATCTTTGTCCACTCTCGCCCTTCGCACGACTTTTATTGTCGCATCCAAAATAATCAAATCCATCCAAACACCTCTGTCCTGCGGCACCATGTCTGAATACGAAGGATTACAAGAAGAAGCTGGCGATTCCTCTAGTGATTTGCCTTCCAAGATGGCAAATGTGTTTGATGACGACGAGCCAGACTCGATAGTTAATGATGAGGACAACATCTACTCGTTGCAAGCCCACAAGACAGATGCGGCCACCAGCGTCACGCAGAAGAAGAATGTAAGAAAGACAAAGAAACACACCGAGTCTCTCTCGCTTGCAAGCGAGCCAGTGATTCCACATAATGACGATAATGATGATCTTATCGACTACAGCCACGAAGATCCGTCAAGTAGAAGGAGAAGATTACTTGAGGAAGCCATGGACTCGGCCATCAAGAAACAGAAAGTCAGACGTAAAAAGGCTAACGAAGATGATTTGGAAAGAATGCAAGATGACAAGATTGATTACTTGAAGGACCAGATGATCAAAGCTGCCAACTTGGATGTCGAGAAGAACTCGACGGGACACATTGCCACGGAAAAGTTGAAGCTCTTGCGTGAAGTAACAGACATATTGTCGAGAGCCGACTTGGCTATCTCCATTTTGGATAACAACTTGTTGGAAGCAGTCCGCTTGTGGTTGGAGCCATTACCCGATGCATCTATGCCCGCATACCAGATCCAGAAGGAATTAATCCAGGCATTGGAAACATTACCCATCAAGACCGACCACTTGGTTGCCAGTGGGATAGGTAAGGTATTGGTATTCTACCAGCGTTCGAAGAGAACACAACCCAACTTGAAGAAAATTGTCGATCGGTTGATTGGGGACTGGACAAGACCTATTTTGAACAAGAGTGATTCGTACAAGGACCGTACCATCCAGTTCAACGATTACCACAAGAGCAAATACACCAACCAATTGGCGTCTTCGCGTAGCAACCGTCCTAAGGAAGCCAAGACGTTATACGAAGAGAATGCTGCCAGAAGAAAGAGAGCTGCTATTCCTAGTGCCAGAACAGCTGCATATAAGATTGCACCAAGAGTTGATGCTTCGTTGTTGAGAAGAGCACAGCAGCAAAACAACGGTGCTTATGATGAAAGGTTCCGTAAGATCAACTCGCGGTTGGTATCGATGACATCGAGAAAGACATCCAAGAAAGGTGGGCCATCGATCGAAGGAAGAAATTTGGCGCTTTAAATAGCTTTAAATAGTACAAATAAATTGGTTATACACATAAAATGTTCAATTATAAAACCATGATGACTTGATACAGATTTATATAATATATATATGGCTGATATCTTTTGTAGTTGTAATGATTGTGGAGAATCTATGATCTTGGCTTTTCCTTCTTTTCCTTCCACAAGGCCAACAAGGAGACACCGGAAACCTTGACAACCTTGAATCTGACACCTGGAATATCACCCTTGGCCTTACCTCTTCTACCGAAACCGGCAAGCAAGACTTCGTCGTTTTCGTCGACAAAGTTAAGACAACCATCGTTTGGAACGAAAGCAGTAACCTTCTTACCGTTCTTGATTAATTGAACTCTGACACACTTTCTGATAGCGGAGTTTGGTTGCTTGGATTCAACACCAATCTTTTCCAAGACAATACCCTTGGCGTGGGAAGAACCACCGAATGGAGAAGACTTGAAAGCTGTTCCCAACAATCTAGCCTTATAAGATTGATCGGCCCATCTGTTGTTACGACGGTGGACTCTCAATTTTCTAGCGGAGTTAAGACCTCTTGGCTTTCCCTTACCCATGTTTGCTTAATTCTGTGTGATAAGTTAGAAAGAAGTGTTGCCAAATTAAACAGACTTTTGTGAGGTTGGAGCAGGAGTGAGTGAGGAAAATTTTTGAAAAATTTGGCACCATGTTTGTGTGCAGGCTGTAAAATTTTTAGGGAACTATTATCAGGTGATCTAGGGCGTGAGCCCTAAGTTGCAACCTTGCTGCCAAAAATCATATTGTAACATATAGACATTTAGGGTATTTTATTCATTTGTTTATTATATGTACTTATTGTTGGGACAAAACCCGTTCATCAATTATACTCTATGCTGCTCCTCTCTTTTTCTTGATCGTTTCCAACAAGTACAAGAAAGACAAATCTATCTGGTCCTTAAACATAAACAACAACCCTTGGACCACCACCCCCTTCAACAACTGTGGGCCAATACCCTTGTATAAGCCCTTAAATTGTTCTGTGTGCCACAAGTGGGCCAATGCATGCTGGAAACTGTCAAACTTGATATCTTCGTCGTCGTCATCGTCGTCTTCATCGTGTTTGGTGTCGCCCTTTTCGTGGATCTTCTTCTGCAACATTGCCTTGGAAACAATGAGCGGTTGTGTGACGAGGGTTGCCATGGACTTTGCCAAGACTCCAATGGAGAAACTTTCCAATGGGCCCAAGTACTCCTTGCTGCCGTACAAGATCTGTTTCAATCTTTCGTAAGAGCCGTAGGTGATCGATGGATTGATACACAACACCAACGAGACGCGGAGACCCTTCCACAAACCGGTAATTCCGTCCTGCTGCAAGACTTCCTTGGCCAACTGGTACAAATTGCGGTGTTTCTTATCGGTTTGTTGTTGTGTGGTGATTACACCAATGGGCATGGTGAACATCTGGGAGATGGCAGCGGCCAACGCACCAAGAAACAACTCCGTCAAAGTCGTAGGCTTGTGGTTGGGAATGTGTCTGTAGAGCTTGGCATATACGCGCTTGACGATGGTGTACCAGTAGAAGTAGCTAAAGTTCTGTGCTGCGGTACCAAAAATCGACGAAAAGAGACCATGGTACCAGCCCAAAACACCCTTTTTGGCGTAGATCTTGCGTAACACATCGACGGTGTTCTTGTACTTTAATTCTCCGTCAGCATTCTTTGATGCGGTGATTGACTTCGACCACGAGTCCTCAAGATCGGCATCAGAATCAGACGGAGGTGTGTTGTTGTTATTTGCTTGTTGTGATTGGTGGTTTCTCTTTTTGACTTGCGTCTGTATAAGGGTCTTGGACAAGTCGAGGGGATAAACCAAGGTATTGGCAATGGCAGAGGCCAACGCTCCACTCGCAGCTTTCTCCAAGGGCGTGAGCGACATTTACTGGTGGTGGTTTGCTAGCAAAGCCAAGTTTGGCGGCACTTTTGCTATATATACCGGAAGGAGGGGGAAATCCGTTTTGTACCGAGACTTTGATGGTCGCTTCATCCGAGGAACACTTTTTGTCCACACATGCATTGTTAGCACTCCGAAAAAAGGCGAGAGCCGCGTGCGCCGAACCCCACACTTGAGTGCCGAGGGTACAAAACAGTACGATTCATTGGTCTCAGTTCCAGTACAAAATCTTCTTATCAATACCAGCACTGATAACAGTGTTGTCAGCACTAAAGCTCTTGATGCGGCCCTGATGGCCCTCCAACTCTACTGCGACTTTGGCTTCTGCTACGTCTATTCCACGGAGCTTTCCGTCGTCGCCAGCTACCCACACACCAGCACCCACAGCTGTGCCGTCGTTTCTCCAGCTAACCATGGCATGGCTGTACTTGTCCTGAGGAGACATGGTGTTAATGTTGCGGACGATCTGCGCTCGCAACATCGTGGGTGTCTTTGTAGTGGTGATGGGCACAATGATAAGCCTCATGTACGGCTCGTGTGACGTACCAACAGCAGCCAAGGGCTGGCTGCCACCCTTGATGGAGATGCATCGCGGTGTGAAGGCTGTAGTGGCAAATTCGGCATCGTTGAGCGAGATCTTGTTCGCCATTTCAAGACCCGTTTCGTCACTGTGGACGTACACTTCCAAGTAAGTCGTTTCGTTCTTACCCACCACCACCACCAACTGGCCATGGTGGTCCACCGCTGCCAATGCAGTCCCCTGGCCATCAATACGGGCCTCACCCACCAACTCAAGTGCTGACGACGCCGTGACGCGCCACACTTTGATACAAGAGTCCCATCCAAGCGAAACAACGTACTCCTGTCTCTGTTCTCCCACAATGATGCGCTTGGCATCAACAACCAACCGTTTGTGGGCATCTATTTCCTGCAAGACCTTTTTGGACACAAGATCGTAGCGATAAAACTTGCCATTCATCCCCACCAACAATAGGCCTTGGGAGAGCGGCACAATTGTCTTTACAACCACACGGCCAATCACGCCAGTTTCGTCATACACAACTCTTTTGGCAGCTAAATCGTACACCACAACACGCTGGGTATTGGTACTAACGTAGACATACAGCTTGTCGTGGGCCACCGAAATGGCCAACTGCGCAATGCCTGTGTCGAGAGATGTTTGTGGATACGGCGCCTTCCAGGTATCAAGCGTGGCAGCAACTTTCTCAAGCTGGGGATCCAACTGTAACTTGTCGACATCCGAACCTATGGCGTTGAACACCAATCGATCGGTAGCGATTTCTTCGAGGGTTTCGCCCTCAGTGCCAAATGCAAGAGGTGATCCGTGTTCCTTTTCAAACTGTTTCAAGGTTTCATGGTAGTTGTTTTCGTGGAGGAACCGTGCTACCAACAGATGAACGGACGACATGGTGGTGAAGTAGAAGTGTAAAAGCTGGAGATCACTCACGTGAATATCTTTAATTCAAAAAAATAAAATAAATAAAAAATAGGTCGTACCCGGATTCGAACCGGGGTTATTTGGATCAAAACCAAAGGTGATAACCACTACACTATACAACCAATTTGTAATGATTAAAGTTTTTAAGTAGTAATTAGCAGCCTCTTACACCTTAGAATAATGTCGCTATAGAATTTAACTTCGTGGCTTTGATCTTAACTGTGTGACTAGTGGCTTTGAGTGGCTTTGAATACCACCTGACAAAAATCACCTGGTCTCCAGGTCATCCCGACATAGCCCCTATCTTTTTTTTCGGGGTCTAATTCTAATAATAGCGCCAAGCCTTTTCCCCGGTGAACGGCTGGTTCATGCGTGTCGCGACACGCGCGGCCGCAGCACAGGTATAAATCGTGTCGGAAATGTCACAGATCTGACCAACGATTTCCACCACTCCTTTCCACCACCACCACCATGTATATTGATATTGCAGACATAGGCCAGCACATTGCTCGGTCATTAAAAGACGACGTTACGTCGACAGCAGACTCGTTCAAGTCGTGGGATACCTGTATGGCCAACACGACGTGCAAGATAGTAGCGATTGTTGGTATTGTGTTGGCGTCGTTGTTGGCGCTTTGGATCATTCTGACGATCCTCCGTTGTTGTTGCTTGGGCAAGTCGTGTTTGGAGGCCTTGTGCTGCTGCTGCTGCCGCTCCGCCAACACCAAGTACGTCCAGCAAACACCAGCACCAGCACAGTCGGTGTACAACAATCCAAATATGTACGGCCACCATCCTGCTCCCATGTACCAGGCGCAACCGCAGCCGCCACGCGCTTACTTCACCAATAACCAGGGCTACGAGCCTGTCCATTCCAAGAATGTTTACAATGACGAGAATCCGTTTAGTGAGAACTATGCCTACAGAGGCAACCATTAGATATGAGTTATGAATACAGACCATGTGCTAGGATCAGTGTAGAAGAGAAGCGACAGAAAGAAATAGAAATGTAAGGAAGGTTGCAAATGGTGGAGACAATAAGAAAATAACGAGTAGTCAAGAAATAACGTACGTCAACAATAGATAGCGAGAAATTCCAGAAAAGCGAGAAGTTAGCGAGAAATCAAGTTTAGCGAAAAAAGAAAAAGAACACCGCTTTTTTGGCTGCCAAACATTTCCCACATCTTTCTTTACATCCGCATTGTTGTTTCTTCTATTAATACAAACAAAAACTAAACTGTTGGAGCCACACGTTGGCTTCTTGGCGGTCCCCGTCTACTTCTAGGCTTTGCACCACCGTGATTGTGCACCTGGTTCGTGATGGCGCTTAATGGGTATACTGTTTGTGGTGTACGTACAGCAGCACTGCCAGCACTGTTTTCCCACTGCTGTTTATCCTCAATCAAAAAGCCCTTTTCACGAAGATAAAGCGTGAGCTGCTGGATGGCTGTGTCTAAATGTTCCTTCGTGTAATACGAAAGGAGTATCTGGTGGTGAAGTCCGGCGCTCCCCACGGGCTTTTCGTTCACAACAACCTCAATCCCCAACAAAATCTTGAACGGAATGGCGACCCGCTGCACAAACTCATCCATAGATCCGCCAAAGTTGTCTTCAAAACGGCCCGGATTCGGCGTGACGCGGAACTCGTAGCTGGCAGGCATCATTGCCTGCAACAGGCGGTAGCACTCGTTGGCCTTGGTCTCGGACCCCTTGATGGCAAACACATACTCGTTGGAGGCGTTAAAGACATCCAAGGACGTGGGAAAGTCGATGAAACAGTTGTGCTGACGCTCCAACGCCGTGATGGCCGGCAATTTGTTGTTGTTGACAAGCAACAAGTAGTGGCTGCGGAGCAAGTTAAAGTAAACTGTGTGGTACACCGTGGTCGTGGCCAGACGCGGCACCTTGTTCATGCAACACTGCTGCACCAACAGATCAATCTCGTACTTGACCAAGTTGATGTTGGCGCCGTTCTTGCGCGGACACTTGATGAGAACGTTGTTGAAGCGCTTATACGAGTAAAAGTCCGTGGGGTCCTTGTCGACATTGGTGCTCGAAAATTTAATAAAGACATTGTACTTCTTCATTATGGACTGGATGATCGACCCACCGTTGCCAATGATGGACTTGTGGAACACCTCGGGTATATTGAACTGGAGCTCGGCCGGCAATTCCATCTCAATCAAATCCAATGCCTTGATCAACATCAGGAGATCGAGCCCGTCGTATATCTCAATGTCGACAAAGAAGTTGTATTCGTTGCAAGCCTCAAACTTGATCATGGGCAACTGGTTCAACTGGTTCAAGATCTTGATAAGCTTGCCGTTCTTCTTACCGCTGATAAAGTCACGCTGGCTGTTACTAAGCTCTAGTCTGAGCTTCACTGTCGCGTATCCCAACGAAGCCAGTGCCAACTTGTGCATTACCTGTTTGATTTCGGCACTCGTGCCGGTGATTTCAACGGCACCAAGCGTTGATGCTGAAATGGTGCATGTCTTTTTCAACTGGACCAACTGAACCAAGGTGTATTCGGCCAACAAGTCGGTAATACCGGTGATGCTGATGCTGTAATAGTTGCTTGCCAACGTATTGAGGTCAGCAATAGCCTCTTCCACAGATTCAAGCGTGACTCCCTGTACACTAACGGTACGGGGTCCAGACTCGCCTAAGCTTGGTAACTGGACAAACACGCGGTGTTGGAACATGATATCCAACAACTGTTGCTGGTTATACAAGGTGATAGCCTCGAGCTTTGCCCTTGAGAGCTCGATTTCCTTTGTGACCAAACGGCGTTTTCTCGACTCGGTCAACTTGGACAAGATGTTTTTGGTAAGAAGCATATCGGGGCCCGTTTTCGCCGTGATCCAGATCTTCAAGTGTTCGGTGTTATTCAACACTTGCGAGCTGTACAAGTTGGGCAACAAGTTGGGGATATAGATGGAGGAACCAGCCTGTTTGGCAATCTGATTGAAGTTGAACAAGTTAACGCCACCAACAATGGGGATTGCCGATAATTGGATATCGATGGAGTCGACATAGTGGCGGTTGAGAATGGCATCGATGAGGATACGGAGGGCCGGTTCGCTGACGGTGATGTTGTCGTGGTTGCCCAAGATATGGAGATAGAACTCGTTCAATGCAACTGCCTTTGTTTTGTTGTCGAAATGTCTGACGTTGTTGATGATGATTTCGACATTGTACCTCTTGGCTATTTCAAGCATGTTGGTGGTGAACTTGCTTCCGATGGCTAAGAATTCCTCTTGCGACAACTGGATGGTTTTGTAGCTGACCTGGTTGTATGTCAGCAACACCTGGCGTCTTGCAGAGCTGATAAAGGCCTGTGTACCGTGGAGGGCCACTGTGATGAGCTGGTTATTGATCTTGGGTTCGGCCAAGGAGACGTAGTTGTCGCCCAGACCAGCATTTTTGTCATTGATGTGGGTGATTGTACGGTGGAGTGTCTTCAAGTTGTCGATTAGACGGTACGGCAAGGCATCGGTGACATATTCTGTCCAGAGGCCATTACTAGTTTCATAAAAGGTCGTGACGTTGGGATTTGCGGCCTTGGGGTCAACAAGAAAACTGTATTCGAGATTGAGGACCGAGGTAATGTTGGATAACATCGTGGGCTTGTTTGTACTGTAACGAGACTGGGTTGCTGCAACTTTATATGACTTTTCTGACGGCCACAAAATAGGAAATTTTCGATAAATAGTGTGCATGTATTTATTTACATCTGGCCTAATTGGGAAGTGCGACATTACCCGATCGAGAAAAAGTGATCTTCCTTTTTCGGTAATCATCTCAACCTCTTTGTATCCCACACATAAACCATCTCGTCCCAGCCCGTGGTGGCTACCCAGCCGGGCTCGCCCCATAGACTGTAGTCACAACCAATAACAAACTCTTTGTGTTGCCCCATGATGCCTTTGCAACCGCCGTTTTGCGGAAGAAAGCGTGCACGTTCGTTCAGGTCTACGCGCCAAACGCGCGCCGTCATGTCGTATGAGGTTGAAAGCAACTCCTGGCCGTCGTGGGGCGACCACTGCACCTTGCGTACCGCAAAATCGTGACCCAAGAACTCGTTCAACGGTGTGGGGCCGCGGATGTGGTACAGCGGCATTGGTGCGTGTGCTGCAGGCTGGTCGATCTTGGTGATCATGCGCAAATCCCAAATCCTCACCGACTTATCGGTGCCAGCCGATGCTATCACGGTGCTCTTGTACTTGTTCCAGTCACAGGCCAACGCCTCCAAGCCTCCGTGGGCTACGTAGTCGACCTGGAGAGCGTGCGGCGCCCGGATATCCCAGACTTGGACGTGCGACATGCCGTTGCAGCTCACCAACGTCAGGGGCGAGTGCGGCGAAAACACTGCGTTGTAGATGCAGTGGGCGGTGTTCATCAGCTGCTGGTGCTGCTGCTGGTGTGATAGTGGGACCGAGGACTGTGGTGGTTTCGCTGTCAGGGCCACAGGACTCGTTCGCGTGGTAAAGTCCGTTGTAGATGGGTTCAACGTCACGAGCGATTGTTGCCTTCCAGCACTCCAGATCTTGATCGTTCCGTCCCACGACGCCGATGCAAACGTCGCCTTGTCAACCATGTTCCAGTTGATCGAGAACACTTCACGTGTATGTTCCTGCCAGTTCATGACGGGAAAATCGGCCACCGTTGTGTCAAAGAGCTTGATAGAGCCATCACCACTCGCTACGGCCACCTGGTTTTCATGGACCTCGCTCCATGCCGTGTCAAAGAGCCCGTCCTGCGTTTCCCACAGCACTTGGCTGTGGATACTGCCGTCGGGCTCGATGTTTAGGACAAAAAGACGGCCGTTGCCGACCAAACCGTAGTTGGCTGCCGTTGCCACCGCCAACTTGTTGTCAAAGAACGGCGAGTATTGCACGCCATAGCCATTGTAGCCTTTGGTGCGGTACGATAACATTGGTAAGTTCGCCATGACTCGTTGCCGAGTGATAATTTCAGCGAGGATAGTGATTGTATGCAGGCGCAATGATTCCCCAGAAAATTGCAACTTTTCCTCATTGGGAAACTCACGAATTTCAGCAGCATTGAAAACAAACTGATTGGCTTTGATTTACTATGTGGTATCTTATTGATTTTCTATTTATTCTTATTTTTAGTTTGGATTCTGATCTTTTTGTTCTTTCTCTTTCTTCCTATTTCTTTCTTTTTCTTTCTTTCTTTCTTTCTTCTTTCTTCTTTCTATCTTCTCTACACGTCAAACAACTTCGTGTCCAAGTACTTAATTTGCAGCCAGTACTTTTCATCAATGACCGACTTTTCCACAAGATTAAGCGCAATGAAATCACCCATCACCAATGCAAACTTGTGCTTCGAGTACTTGAGGTAGTCGAAATCGTCATCGCTCGACGTAATCACTTCAACATCATCGTCAATGGCACTCTCATCCAAATGAGTATTCTCAAGTGCTGTGGTAATGGTATAGGTACTCTCGATCCCCGGCTCCGATTTGGCACTGTTGCCGTTGGGATTGGGCGACGCAGGACTCTTCGATGGCCCGTTCTGGATCAAGCCCCAGAGTCCCCAGTAAATCTGGACCGTTGCACGCCAAAAGATACATTCGTTGTAGAGCTTTTTGATCTCGAGCTGGATCAAGTCAGCAGCATCTGTCGTGTCGTTGAGCACCTTTTCGACCGAATGCTGCGTCTTGTACGTCGATGCGGGGAACTGGAAATCGTACTCGACATAGCTCTTGATCATGTTGATTTGTTCGAGCTGCGATGGAAACTTGTCTTCGTAGATGTAGTACGATTGCGTTGGATGGTGGTAGTCGGCCATCCACTCCGAGAAATGGTTGGCCAAGTCAAACGCAGGGAAGTTGGGGCCCGAGTACTCGAAATCAATCACCACCAAACTGTTGTCCTTCTTGTTGGACGTGGCCTTGATGGTTGGAGTCACGGTACCGTCTGCCAACGAAGTCGAGCTTGCTGCGGCCGATAAAGGTTTGTCAACGACAATTTCACGCGGATCAAACGACTCGTGTAACAACAAGTTGCCGTACTGGGTATCGTTATGGCAGAACTTGTAGTTCAGTGTAAAGGCTTCGGGACCGTACTTGTCAAAGAGCCATGTCTTGTACTTTAGGATCAACTTCTTGAACTCATCAATTTCCACCAAAAAAACATCCTTGGTATCGATATCGTAAGATGGTAAGTAGTCCTTTTCGAGGATCTGGAGCCATTTAAAGATAAGGCGCCATGCCATTGGCAAGTCTGCTGTCAGGTCACGAGGGTCCAACTCGATGCGGTAGTGTAAGTCCTTCATTCTTCTTGCCAACATCTGCGAGATGACCTCGTCACGGATCTGTTCCTTGTTTAAAGTGATGTATCCTTCCAAGAACTGCTCAAAACGGCCGTTGGAGAAGATCCCTAAAAGACGGGGCCCAATTTTCTTCTGCGAGAGTTTGATGAGGATCGCCAACTCCGATTCACGATCAATGATGGAGTCGACGTTCTTACCGTACACACGCAAGAGCAACGCAGGTAAGTGCAAGTTCTGTTTGGTGTCATGGTACTCCAACTTGTAGATGGAGTTGGTTAGAGCTCCCGAGATTCTGTTGACGTACAAGTTGGCAATGGTCAACTGGCGCTTGTGCCACTTCGACACCTTGAGAGCTTTGACAAGTGCAATCAAGTCTTGCTTGAAAAAGTCCAATGGCAACGAGTTGTCCAACGTTGCTGATGTTGTGGGGATTGACTTGTCGCTATCAACAGCAGTGGGCGTAATCACAAGTTTGCTGATACCCGTGCCCAGGAGCGACCGCTTACCCGTAAGCGACGGTCTCCTGCTGGAGCTGGCAGATCTAGAGCCAGCAGATGTTCTGGATCTCGACCGTGATCTCGATCTGTTGTTGTGGACGTTGCTGGGCGTGATTTCCATGGCTTGCTGAGTGGCTCTTATCGTGGAGATTATTGGAGGAAAAACAGCCGCTCAAGATCTGGCGCGCGCCGCCAGTTATGGTCACAGGACATTAGCAGGAGATACGGCCTGTGTGCAGGATGTTGTCTTTTCGATTCGTCTCTGCGCGATGATTTGCAACGTCATCAATTAGAACATTGAAAAGTACACTAAAGATGGGTTTCTCCACGTATCTAGCCGCTGCAGGGTGTGTTTCCTCAGCAGTGACCTACCAACTATACAAGGCGAAGGTAGATGAGCTTGAGAAGTTGCAGCAGCAATTGACAAACAAGATTGAGCAGCTGACGCGCGAGTTGAACCACAAATCTAAGCAGTTACAGGAACTCGACGAGACGTCGGCAAGAGCCCGTAAGGATGCTGAAACAAAGGCTCGTGACGAAGTTGCTCAATTGAAGGCTCGTGTGGACGAGCACCGCAGAACAAAGGACGTTCTCTTGGCCGCCAAGTCCGATTTGGCAGCCCAGCTCGAGCAGTGGCAGCTGAAGGCAGCTGACTTGGGGGCAAAGGTCGATACATTGACAAAGTCGGTCGATGTGTCAACGTCAGAACTTGAAAAGACAAAGCAGGAGTACGATTTCAAGTTGAACCTGGAAATTGAACGGTTGGTGGCCACCAAGGCCGCCGAAATCGATACCGTGAGAGCCCAGCTCAGAGATGCCACCACCAAGTTGGACTCAGAGACTCAGGCCCATAGCAAGACACAGGTGCAGCTTGAAAAACAGCGTATTGCCTACGAGGAGAAGCACGCTCTCGTGGAGTCGGAACTCAAGTCGGTGCAAACTTCTCTTGAGACTGTGATGCAAGAGAAGGCCGATTTGACTGAAGAGCTCAATCTGAAAAGCCCAGAGTTGGAAAATGTTTTGCAGCAGAAGCAGGCACTTGACGATGAGTTGGCCACTAAGCAATTGGAGTTTGCGTCCCAGACCAAGGAATTGGAAGCGATGGAAACCAAATTGTCCAATGCCAAACAGGAATTGTCAGAAAAGATCCAGGACGCATTGCACAATGCCACTGTTCTTAACGAAGCCAATGTCCATGTGGAAGAGTTGCAAGCAGAAAACTCCGCGCTCGAGAATCAGTTGACTGACGTGACTGAAAAGTTGGAACTGACCGAGCAAGAGTTGCAAGAAGTTGCCGAATCTACCAAGAAACAAGTTGAAAATGCAAAGGAGGAACTTGCTGCATTGGAGAAAGAGTTAAAGGTTGCAAGGGAAAAGGCTGTTGATATCGAAAGGCTCAAGGAGGAAATTGAAAGTTTGAAGTGCAATTTCAACGAGATTAAAGAAGAGAATGAAAGATTGAAGGAAGAAGCTGCTACCTTTGACAAGCTCAAGGAAGAAAACGAAATGTTAAAGGAATCAGCCTCTAACTTTGATAAACTCAAGGAAGAAAACGAAAAGTTAAAGGAAGAAGCTACCACCTTTGATAAACTTAAGGAAGAAAGTGCTGAAGGGTTGGCCAAGGTCCAGGAAGCACACCTGACCGAATTGACCAAACTTAAAGAAGAAACAACGGAATTAAACAAGGCCAAGGAAGAAAGCAGTAAAGCGGTGGAACGCGTCACTAAGGAAAACACCGAACTCAAGGAACAAGTTGAGTCGAAACAAAACGAGATTGACCAACTCAAACAAGAATTAGAAACTGCTGAAAAGGACGATTCCAAGGTTGAATCACTTTCCAAGCAAATTACATTGAAGGAAGAGGAACTTAAGGAGAAAAGTAACAAGTTAGCTGCTGCTGCAGAGCAAGCTGAAGCAAGCGAGAAGAAGATTGCTGAGCTCAAACAAGGGGAAACTAAAGCTTTAGAGGAATTGGCCACTGTCAAGAAAGAGTTGGAAAGTCACCAGAACAGCAATGAAAAGAGCGTTGCTGAGTTAGAAGCACAATTAAAGGACGCTGAACACAAGATCAGTGAGTTTGACAGCGCTGCTAAGGAGTTGACGGAACAGTTGGAGTTAAAGGCACACGAAATTGAGTCGTTGGAGACCGAGCTTTTGACCAAGAACGACGACAGTAAGGTGGCTGAATTGGAGCAACAAGTCAAGACATTGACGGAAAACAACGCCAAGTTGAAAAAACTCTATGCCAATGCGGTCAAGTTCGAGACCAAGGAATAGCATATATAGAACCATAATAGATTTACCCTTTTATTAGGAACACTTGGACTTTTCAGTATCTGCATGTTTTACTATAGTGTGGAAAACTATTTTATATGCAGGATGCTTACCTTGGCAGTTTAGCCCCCTACGAAAACGGGACAAAATGTGACTTATGGGGAAATAAAGCCATTGGATGAAATCGTGTGTATTGTTGGACCTTATTGGTTCTTTTCTTTTTTGGAAATGAGGAATTTGGTATTGAATAATTTTCAACTCCGAACCAAATGAATAACCAATCAGGAGCCCTGTAAAACGAAGTTAAGTTGTCGGCACTTATTGTAAGAAAGACGATACTGCTAAGAACGTTTGTGCTTACGCTAGGGTTTGAGCCGGCGTATTCTTTCCTGCGTCAAAAAGACGTGTTACTATGACGACAGGTCCGAGGAGTTATCTTCGCCAGGGCTCACAAATTGACATTTCAGTGCAGACAAGGCTAATTTTTGTCAACTTGTCACTAAGCAACCAGCCACTGTGTTGATATAGTCTTTTGGTGCCATTTGTAGTGGTGCCACGAAATTTCAGTGCCATTTTAAACACCAATTTTTAATGTTGCCACGATCTTCCAAGGCCAATTTTAATGTTGCTCATCAACCGTTTCTAACCAAAATTTTGCAAGATTATTTTCTTGTTTTTCGGATAATTTTTCTGCTCCCCTTATCGCAGAACCTGTTGCAAATGGAGAGTCCAACGGTGCTCTGGCCAACGTTGCTGCCGTTGCTAGCCACACTAAACCCTCGTCATAGTAAGCTTCGGTTGCGTTTCCGGAATTAAATCCGGATAAGCCACGCTAAACTCGTCTCTACGCGCACTCCATTCCCCGACGGCAGACACTCACGCAGACGCCGACTCTTGTCACAGTTTTGTTGACGCTCGGTATTTTTTTTTTTTTGTTTACCCTATTTATAAAAGTGTGTTGCGCCGCTGCGTGTGATTATATAAAACCCGACATCTACCAATCGCTTGTTGTCCCCACTCATTCGTATGTCCTCTTGAACAATGGCCAAAGTTCTCTCTCGGGCTCCCACCGCACGAGGGAAACCTTCCGGCCTCGACTCCGACTCCGACCACCACCACCCGCCGGCTCCGCCTGCCATTCTGCCTTCGTGTATCCAGCCGGGTCTCCGAGCCGCCAACCAGACCCCATCGCCGTCTGTGCCCCACAAACGGTCCCCTGAAGACGACAAACTCATCAAATCGCTCTTGAAACAGTACAAGGACTTGGAGGTCCAACTCAATCGCTTCACCTCAAAGAAATACAACACCATCAAAAACTCAGGCGTGCTCAAGTCAAACATCCTCAGAACGTCCCTTCTTCCGTTCCTCCGTAATGCCCCGCCCCTCCATCGCTATTTCCCGCCATCTTCAAAGGTCTACCGCAGCTTGATGAGCGTGCTTTTGGCCATTCTCTTGAAGTGGTGGAACGCATTGCTCGGCAACCTCAATGCCTCCCAACAGGCCTGCGAGCCGCCATTACCGCCAAAACCCCTGGCTCCCACAACGTCATCTACTCCAAACACACCCACCCCGTCCCTGAACCAGACCAACTACTCCCCCATCCCAGCCTCAGACAGAAACGCGTACCTCGAATGTGTATCTAGAATCCTCGCCCGCGACGACTGGCACGCCGCAGACCCAGACTTCAAGAAACAGCACGACTGCCTCTTGGTAGTCACTCTAAGCTACTGCATTGAAAAGATGTCTACCCTCAAAACGTTGACCCTTTCCATCTCCGCATTCATCGGTAAAGTCTTTGCCTATTCCTTCTTCAACCTCCCCAACGTCAGCAACGCATTACTCTTCCTTTTGAGCGTAAAACAGGCCATGTTGGAAACTACACACAAGGTCTTTCCTGACCTGACATTGGACCCACCGTCCTTGGCAGCTCTATATGCCCATTTCCCATCACACTTGCATTACTTGATCGATTTCAAGGGCTTACATGTCCCAAAAGGCGCCGAATCCAAAAAGGCGTTTTACATCAACTGTGTCCCTCCACCCAAACACCCCGTCAATGGGATACGAGATCCCAATGGGAACTGGGTAAGAAGGTGGTGCAACTGCGACTCAAACGTGTTTAACTCCTTTTTCAGACACTATATTGATATCCTACAACGGTCTCCCTGGAACTTGGAACAAAGACACAGCAAGAACCTCCTCCTATACTGCCCCGGATTTAATGTCATATATGCACATGTGTTGCAAATCTTTCAGATCTCCATCACGAGAATATCGACCAATTTTATAGGAAAACTACAAAATGGGCCCCAAAATGTCAATACGGTGACACCACTCAGACCCAATGGGTCTGCACCAACACCATCTCCGCCTGCTGCCGCATCTTCAGCACTGCTTCCACAACTTCCTGCCAACCTAAGCGGCAACCCACGGCAAGGCGACGTGTACTTTAACTCAATCATCAAAATATTCAAGACGCTTCGAGACATTTCGCACACGTCTTCCTTATTAGATCCTGACAATAACTTGGATGACGTGGCGAGCTTACTTATTCGGGTTGTTCACAACTCGTTTATGTCGATTGCAAAGGAAACCAGCGTGTACGATTTCAACAGGAACGGGTTGATTCTCAACATTGTTTATGAGTTGTTCAATCATATCAACAAGAACAATATCAACACCTCGCAAATTATCGACTGGGAGTTTTGGTTAAGTTGTACTTATATGATGTTGGAAAACACCGATTGTGTTCAAGTAATTTTGAAGAACTTGGCCTTTTTGTTCAATCTCTGGGATATGATTCCTGAGAGCTTGTCTGAGTTTCGAGACGCTGATGGACCGCTTCCGGCCAACTTTCTCTGGTTGACCGATATGAACGAGAGTTTCAAGCTCAACTTGGTCAACTGGCTTGTTTCAAACAAGAACTTCGAACGGTTCATGTGCCACTGGAACCCCATTGTTCGGTCGTACTACTTGCGGCTCTTGGTGTGGCGGTTGGTTGGCATCAACAACTACCAGTCGTCTATTCTGATTCAAACCACCAAGAAGATCCAGCGCAAGATTAACCGCTCATTTGATATTTTGCATGACTTTGCAGTTGAAGTCTCGCTACAGTCAAAGACCCCTGTTAACTTTAAACCAGACAGTCCTGTGGTCAATAGAAAATTTGGCATTTTGCCCATCAATTCCAAAGATGATGGTGCAATGCTTGATATCGGGTTATTATCGGCCCCTACTCCGCTCAAGACGGCTGAGTTGCGCAAGATGCATTCGTTTGAGATCTTTGACGAAGCCGTTTACTCGTGCTCGACGTTATCTGCTCCAGAAATCGATGAAGATGACGACAGTCCGCGGTCAACAGCCAGTAGTTCGCTGAAATCACTCGTTAGTTCCATTGGTAAGTTCTTCAAGTACTTATCGCCTGAGAGTGAAAAGGAGATGAAAAAGAGTGACAATGCTTCCAAGGCTGCGTCGTTGAAGAATAGCCGCAAATCTGTCTCGCTTACATCACTATCTACGAGCTACTCGTCGTTGAAATCGCGGTCGTCGAGTCCCAGCTTGATGTCGTTCAACTCGATCCCTACCTCGATCAGCGAATCGGTATCGTCGAACCAATCCGATAGTGAATCGACCAATGGCAGTATGAGTACGCTTGAGCTATTGAATGTCAAGATCAAGCCGGCATTCAGTTATCATCCGCCTGAATTCTTGCGGCTTCCGCCCGAAATCATCCGTCCCATATACAAGTTTGACATTATTATTGACCACGACTCTATGAACGATAAGTATGCATTGATAGCCCAAAATCACTTTAGTGGTCCCCGCCAGCGTGCTGCTGTGCCGCAAGTGGCGTATTTCCCGTTGCAGCCCAAGTTCCCGTTGATTTCGATATATGTGAATCCCAAGTCGTCGAGCAATACGTTTTTCATTGACGACGAGGAAGGGTTATTTATTGAGAATATTCAGGATGAAATTAACGAGGAGGCGACTGTCCAGGAACAGAACCAAGAGGAGTATGGGCTTTTCGAGGATATAGACCGGATGGGACGCGGCATGATCACGATGGTTTATTTGGGACGCAGTATAAACGAGCTCAATCTCATTATTGACGAGTTCAAGTCGTTTTTGACGCAGCGGATCGACGTTGACCTGTTCAATCCTGAGTTTACCGAGCTCAGCAACTTTAGTGAGGCCGACTACTTCAAGAAGATCACGCCGTTTCTCCCCGTGGACAGTTCGAGCGACTTTAAGTTGTTGAATGCCAGTTAAGTTTCAATTCTTTATTTTAATAGAACAATCACCACCATCACTGGGCCGAGATTCTCCAAAGAATGGCGTAGCTGGTGGCGATACAGACACACGAGCTGAGGCCCCAGAAGATGGCGACGCCCACAATGTGGCACACCAAGTAGTGGTGGACCAAGTAGTAGCGGAAGCCCGTAAACTCAGTTTCGAACTGGATATAGGTCTCGTTGTCGTTGGTGGTTACTTCTGGTTTGTTGTCTAAGACGACACGGAGCCGCAGCACATGGTCGATGATGTGGCTGCCGCGGAGCACGAGCTTGTTCAAGTTGATTTTGATGGAGCGGGTGATGTCGACAAGCGCTGGCGGCACCCAGAAGCGCAAGTTGAACGGAACGACGCGGTTGTTGCTGTTGTGGATGTAGCGGGCGTCGCAGTCCAAGATAAACGAGTCTGCGTACCACACGTCGTCGTTGTCGACAAGCACGCGGTACGGGACCTTGAGGATCCTGCCGTTGTTCATCTTGCTGCAGTAGAGGTCCATGTGGATGTTGAGTCTGTAGTCGAGCAACGGGTCGAGGGCAAAAGTGTTGATGGGGACAAAGCTGCCGTTGGGGACAAACGCAACGGGCGGCAGGGGCGAAGGGACCAATGCGGCGTAGAAGCGCCAGTACGTGATGTTGGCAAGCGGCAAGAGCACGCCTACAACGGCCACAAGCAACGTGAGCACATAGAGCCAGCTCCGTGTGACGAAAAGCGGGACCCACAACATTAGCGGGCCAAGCTTGTTACAGCCGCAACTAAAAACAGCTGGAGAAAATTGGTGTGCACATAGATAAACATAAAAAAGAGTATAAAAAAACAGAGAAGAAGTCAAAAGTCCGAGAGCGCGCGGGCATCGGCGCGCGGGCGTAGGCGCACGAGTCGTATCTATTTGTAGTGGTGGTGGTGTGGTGCTAGTGTGTGGTGTGGCCTCTGTGGTACTTCAAGCCATTGAGGTTCTTGTAGCGCTTGCCGCAGACCTCGCAGCGGTACGGCTTGTCCTTCTCCATGCCCGCGCCGTCCAAGTACGGCGTGTTGGACTCGGGGTCGATGATGGAGATGGAGCCATCGGCGTTTTCCTTAAGCGTCTGGCCCTGGTGGCCGTGGAGACGGTGGTACTTCAACCCGTTCTGGTTCTTGTAGGTTTTTTCGCAGCCAATGACCGGACACTTGTACGGCTTGTGCTCGTCGTTTTCAATCACGTACAAGTGGCGTGCCGGGTCGTCGATGTACATGGCGTCGCCGTCCTCCTCTGTCTGCATGGGTGTGTGGGACCTTGACGGCGACTGATGCAGCTGAGGATGGTGGTGGTGCGTTTGGTGGGGCGGGATGGTTTGGGGCTGGTGGTGGTCCCCAAACGGTGCGTTGGCGCTGGAGCTGGTGGTGTTGTTCGGTATGGGGGGCACATTGGCCATCGTCTGTTGCAGAAGGTTGTAGTGGGAGTTATGCAAGTTGATGTTGGGGTTGGATACGTGGTGCTGGCTGGTGTTGGTGCTGTTGTTGTTGGTGCTGTTGTTGGTGTTATTGTTGGTGCTGGTGCTGTGGTGGGTGCGGGCAGGGGCTGCACCGGTATGCTGTTGTGACTGGGGGTTATGCTGGCTATTAAACTGGTAGTTGCTGTGGGCCGCAGCGTGCAGCGACGGATGCTGGTGGTGGTGGTGGTGGGGCGCCCCGTTGTTCAAAAACACATCTGTGGTTGAGACCGTCTCCATGATGTTATGCATGTTATTAAAGTTGGTGCTGCGGTTCTGGTTCAACATGTGGTTGGGCTCTGCCGGTGGCGACGGCGAGATGTGGGCCTCCTCGTAATGTCGCAACAAGTCGTGCAACGTAGGCAACAACTCGCCGCAGCAGCTGTAGTCCTTGCAGTAGTCGGCCTCCAAGTCGGGCAAGTACAGCGTGTGGGCAGGTGGCGACATCGAGATCTGGTGGGGGTTGTTGCTGTGGCGAAACGAGCCTCTCCTCGGGTTGATGTATGCAGCTGGATTGAGACTGTTGCCGGAGGCGGTGGCGTGGTGGCTGTTTGAGCCGTGCGAGTGGTAATGTGTCGACATCATGACCTCATCCTTGAGCCAGGACCCAATGGTGACCGATCCCCACGACACCCCGCCCATTCCTTGCGAGTGGGCGATGGATTCGCGGCGGAACCGGCCGCTGTTGAAGATCGACTGCTGTCTCTGGTGCGTGATGTCGATGGGCTGCGGATTGGTGCCGGTGTGGGCGCCTGCAGCTGTGCCTGTGTTGGCAGAACCGCCATCGGCACTCGGTATGTTGATTGCTGGAGTCGACGACGAGGGGTTGGTTTCAAAGATTTTCGTATTGAACATAATGATGATTTGTAATGATGCGAATAGTTGAAACGCAAACACGGACTGGGATAAAGAACGTCCAAGAGTACGCCAATAGTGGACCACCAGATTCAGGAGAAAGGTCGGTATACGCTAAACGTGATCTTTAACCTAATCGATCGATAGAATTACAAAGCCTAGACTAATAATTCAGGGTGTAAAAAACAACGGTGGTAGTGGTGGTGGTGGTGGTGGCAGAGAGTCGCTTGTATAACGTAACGTTGCTAGATCAGCAGTCACCAAAATTATCCGTCTTGATGTAACTCTTGTCTCCTGGATACGAGGAATCCCTAAGGCTCCAGGTAGGCCAATTCATCCCGAATGGCCATTACAATAAATTTGTGACACAAAGCCGTGGCACACGACTCAGCTACCATCTGGCCAATCACAGGCGCGCGCATCGCCACTGCACAACCACCATCTGACAGTGATCGCTGGAGTGTGTGCAGGCAGCGCAGTCAGCATCCCTGCACCAATAGCAAGCAAACAAATACGTTTAGTACAAACAGTATTTAGATAGTTGCTCTACGACATTGGTCTAGGGAGATCTACGCTCGGACTGTCCTGGGCCGCGCGCACGGGTGCTGCTGGCATGGTTGTTCTGTCCTTATATTATTACCGTTGTATTTTTCTCCTGCAGATGCCCCTACACCAAATTCCCGATCGGGATGGCAACACCGTTTCTTTTTCTGAAATATCTTATGTTATTATTGTTTCTACACATTGTAGCCCCTGCTGAAGGACGTGGGGCACTAAAGTTACCCGCTAATACATACCCCTGGTAGTGACAGGAATTGCATTCAGTCTGGAGGTCTATCTTTGTCCAGTTCTGTTCCCCTGGGTCTACCGTTAAAAGTCAAATGCAGTTGATCTCACATAAAAATAACGTTGTGGGCCCCGTCTGAGCATTGTATCCATGCTCTATTGCAACAATCGTGCAGGCTCGCTTATGTCACGCTATTATATGCTCCTTATGTAAGAGCGCGCTCTTTTGCGCGCGCAAAAGTTTTTTGGCGCCAATGTGTAACGTAAGCCGCCTGCGTAGCGTAATGGTTAACGCGTTTGACTTCTAATCAAAAGATTGCGGGTTCGACTCCCGCCGTGGGTTCTACATGCGGTTTTAGCTCAGTTGGGAGAGCGTCAGACTGAAGAGATTCAGTCACAGTTAATCTGAAGGTCGTGTGTTCGATCCACACAAATCGCATATTTTTTGCATCTTTAAACAAAAGTCATGTGAATGATCTACTGTGGCTCTTTTTTTGTCTCGGTATACCACCAAAAACGACGCGCTGTGGTTAGATCCGATCAGATAATTTTCTTTTTTAATTCCGAGAAACGGGAAATTGCAAAATCTTTCCTCGTATAAATATGAGTCGCCGTTTCGAGTGCTTTTTCTTTTCTATTTCCAAATACGATGATCGGTCTCTTGCCTCCTGAGATAGTGGAGTCCATCTCCCTTTATCTTCCCCAAAGGGACCTCCTCAGTTTGGCATTCACCAACAAACGCATTTACCTGTTCGTCCAACCTCGTATACACTATGCGATTAACGTCGATTCCTCAAAAAATAGACAGGATCTTCTTGTGAATACTCCTACACTAGAAAACAACTCCTTGTCGCTATATCCAGTCAAGGTTTCTTCCCTATATGCATTAAATTTATTGTTCAAAAACTTAATGGCCAACCCCCAATATTGTCGTTACATCAAGCATCTCGCATTCAGTCACGAAGTTCCAGACATACCAGATCTCACCCTTTTACAATATTTGAACTCCATTCTTCCTTGGTGTATTAACCTTAGGCTGTTTGAATGGTTCTGTTCTATGAATCTTCCTTGGGATTACATTCAAAATAACCAAGCCTTGATAAATGTTGGGGGAAATTTCCAACTAGATTCACACATCTCCTCCCAATTTGTTACAAACTTGTGTGTGGCAAACTTCCATAACCAGACGTTTGATAATTTGGAATTAGCACAGTTCCCCAGATTAAAGGAACTTGCTATTTCCAGATATAGATGCTTGTCGATGGATTTCGCTTCGTCTTCATTAGAGTCAATTGATTTGGAACATGATAATGTGATCCAACGCTTATTTTCCAAACCAGTTCCTCAGTTAGTCTCCCTATCGCTAAAGAACCTTTTTCTCGACAACTCGGATGGGGAAATCTTGTTGCAAAACCAAAAGAAATTTTGCAACTTGAGACATCTTTCCATTGTCAGTTGCATAGATGATGGGTTTCTCAAAACAATAAGTTCCTATGTCCATTTGGACACGTTGAATTTATCCTTAATTAACGATAACAACTTTAAGATGTTCTCCTTTCTCAACACATTGACCCACTTGCAAGCTTTGAACTTAACTGTCAATGTGGACAATATTTGCAATTTGACACCAACCTTGGCAAACTTGATGGCCAACTTGGTCTCCAGCAATCATACTAGCCTCGAAATCTTGAAAATAGACTACTTTCACAATCCATATATCCCCGAACACAAGATTTACGATCAGGGAAACATGTCACTCTTGTCGCAATTCATCCAACTTAAATGCCTCCTGATTCCCATACTACAGCATCAGTTATCCAACTTTCTTCATATAATTCGGCCTCTTCAAAAGCTCGACGCTTTGAAGGTTCATTTGGCAAATAGTAACCAACTGCCAAGCGCCAATTCGCTCATAAACCAAGATTTGGTTTCTTATTTTGCAATCATTAGCGACACTTCACACAAAGTCAAACAGTTGAAAAACCATGCCTATGATTTCCAGGCTGTGATTCAAAACTTACAGTGGATTTGTTTCCAAGAACTGGACGGTGAGAAGTATGCCTTTGAGTGTACTAACGGAGTGCATCAAAGAGATTGGCAAGAGGTAAAAAATATAGGTATATAAAAGTTTAAATGTAGATCATGTTAATAGTCCTTAGCTGATATGAAGCAGTACATTGAAATGTCCTGATCAGATTAGGGTGGAGATGACCTGAATCAATCTTCCAAATGCAAAAGTGTTCTCCTAGACCATTTTAAACTGAAAATAAACGAATATAATCAGAGTATATGAGAAGGCATTAAGCTTTGGAATCTACACAGAGATTGTTATCAGTGTTTATTGCTATACACGGACTTTGTTGTTGAGTAGAAGAAGAGAAATTAATTGAAAGTTTTTTTGGCCAATTTTTATGTGCGTGTTCGTGTCCGGGTAATGTTGAGCCAACCTCAACAGAATTAGGGCAAGTGTTGAAAGTCTTGAATTAAAATGAAGGCGTCTTTGAGATTGGTTTTTGAAAAGTATCATGTTGAGTTTGATACTTATCTTGAAAGCAGTTTTGTAGTAATTTGATTTTGCTTTGGATTATTTGATTTTTGTAACATTTTTACATTATTTAAAATTTGCACCCAAATTTTAGAAATTACATCTTAAAAATTCCTAAAGTCAAGAAAGTTTTATACTAACAGTACTTAACAAAGAAAACTACAAATCCCAATACTTATGCTTTTACTTTTAATGAATTATTACCGATTTTTACTCCTTTTGTATCAATGGTTTCTCTATAAAGGTATCGTCTTCTGCATATAGTCAATAACCGTTAAAGCTCCATTCCGCAATAATATTACATTTTTTGACACGGTTAGACCAACAAATTTGAAAAGCCCAAAACTAAATTGTATGTTAGCAGACAACCTGCAAAAATAAACAGTAAAGTGCAAGATATTTTGCGAATGTTGGGAGAAATGGCTGCAAGATATTTTACAAGTTAATTTTTTTGTTGTGTCCTCACCCTATAAGTATAAAACCATTTATCCAGATAAGGTTTTCCGTTATAGCTAGGTTCTAATTTGCTGACTTCAGAATCAATTAATATAATACCGCCACCATGAAACCGGAAATCCAGCAGCAGTTATCTCATACCTTGTTAACTGAATTGTTAGCCTACCAATTCGCCTCGCCAGTCAGATGGATCGAAACCCAAGATGTCTTTCTTCAAGAACACAACACCGAAAGAGTCGTCGAAATCGGTCCTTCGCCAACTTTAGCTGGTATGGCTTCCAGAACCATTAAGGCCAAGTACGAATCCTACGATGCTGCTCTTTCCTTACAACGTCAAGTCTTGTGTTACTCCAAAGACGCCAAAGAAATCTACTACACCCCAGACCCAGCCGATATTGCTCCTCCTGCTAAGGAAGAGGCTGCCCCAGCACCAGTCGCCACTCCAGCCGCCGCTGCCCCAGCCGCTGCTGCTCCTGCTGCTGCCCCAGCTGCCGCCCCAGCTGTTGCCGCTGCATCCATTCCAGATGAACCAGTCACTGCTTCATTACTCTTACACGTGTTGGTTGCACAGAAATTGAAGAAGCCTTTAGATGCCGTTCCTATGGGTAAGGCAATCAAGGACTTGGTCAACGGTAAGTCCACCGTGCAAAACGAAATTTTGGGTGACTTGGGTAAAGAGTTTGGTTCTACCCCAGAAAAGCCAGAAGATACCCCATTGGAAGAATTGGCCGAACAATTCCAAGATTCCTTTGCAGGTCAATTAGGTAAGACCTCCACCTCCCTTATTGGCAGATTGATGTCCTCCAAGATGCCTGGTGGGTTCTCCATCACTACTGCCAGAAAGTACTTGGAATCAAGATACGGTTTGGGTCCAGGTAGACAAGACTCCATCTTGTTGGTTGCATTGACCAACGAACCAGCCGCCAGATTGGGTAATGAGAATGACGCTAAGGCCTTCTTGGACACCGTCGCTACTAAATACGCTGGTATGTCTGGTATCAGTTTGGCTTCTGCTGCAGGTGGTGCAGGTGGTGGTGCCGGTGGTGCCGGTGGTGCTGTTGTCGACTCTGCTGCCTTGGATGCTATGACTGCTGAAAACAAAAAGTTGGCAAAGCAACAATTGGAAGTGCTTGCCAGATACTTGCAAGTCGACTTAAACAAGGGTGCCAAGGCCCACATCAAGGAAAGAGAAGCTTCTGCTGTCTTGCAAAAGGAATTAGACTTGTGGGAAGCTGAACACGGTGAATTTTACGCCAAGGGTATTCAACCAACCTTTTCGTCCTTAAAGTCCAGAACTTATGACTCCTACTGGAACTGGGCAAGACAAGATGTTATTTCCATGTGGTTCGACATCATCTTTGGTAAGTTGAAGTCCATTGACAGAGAAACTATTGACCAATGTATTCAAATTATGAACAGATCCAACCCAACCTTGATCAAGTTTATGCAATACCACATTGACCACTGTCCAGAATACAAGGGTGAAACCTACAAGTTGGCTAAGAAGTTGGGTGAACAATTGATTGACAACTGTAAGCAAGTTTTGGGAGCTGACCCAGTTTACAAGGATGTCTCCAAGATCACTGGTCCTCAAACCACCGTTGATGCCAAGGGTAGGATTGTTTACAAAGAAGCCAACAAGGAGTCTGTCAGAAAGTTTGAGCAATACGTCTACGAGATGGCTCAAGGTGGTAAGATGACTAAGGTTGAACAACCAACTATCCAAGAAGATTTGGCCAGAGTTTACAAAGCTATTACCAAACAAGCATCGAAGACCAACAAGATTGAACTTCAAAAGTTGTACGATGACTTGATCAACTTTGTTGAGTCCACTAAGGAAATCGAGACTCAGCACACAACCAAGTCCATCTTGCAAGACAAGACTGGCACCAACACCCCAGACGAAGATGAATTGTCCACTGCTTCAGATGACGATGAAATTGCTTCCTTGCCAGACAAGACTTCTATCTTGCAGCCAGTTTCGTCCACCATTCCACCACAAACCATTCCATTCTTGCATCTTCAAAGAAAGACAAAGGACAGTTGGTCGTATGACCACAAGTTGTCTTCCATCTACTTGGATGGTTTGGAATCTGCAGCCATTAATGGTTTGACCTTCAAGGACAAGTACGTGTTGGTTACAGGTGCTGGTGTTGGCTCTATTGGTGCTGAAATCTTGCAAGGCTTGATTTGTGGTGGTGCAAAGGTTATTGTGACTACTTCGAGATTCTCCAAGAAGGTTACTGAATACTACCAAAACATGTACGCCAGATACGGTGCACATGGTTCTACATTGACAGTCGTTCCATTCAACCAAGGTTCTACTCAAGATGTCGAAGCTTTGGTTAACTACATTTATGACGAACCAAAGAAGGGTGGTTTAGGCTGGGACTTGGATGTCATTATTCCATTTGCCGCCATTCCAGAAAACGGTAACGGTTTGGACAACATTGATTCGAAGTCTGAATTTGCTCACAGAATTATGTTGACCAACTTGTTGAGATTATTGGGTGCTGTTAAGTCCAGAAAGACCACTGACACCAGACCAGCTCAATGTATCTTGCCATTGTCACCAAACCACGGTACTTTTGGTTTCGACGGTTTGTACTCCGAATCCAAGATTTCCTTGGAAACCTTGTTCAACAGATGGTACTCTGAAGACTGGGGTTCCAAGTTGACTGTTTGTGGTGCCATCATTGGTTGGACCAGAGGTACTGGTTTGATGGGTGGTAACAACATCATTGCTGAAGGTATTGAAAAGTTGGGTGTCAGAACTTTCTCTCAAAAGGAAATGGCCTTCAACATTTTGGGTTTGTTGACTCCTCAAATCACTCAATTATGTCAAGAAGAACCAATTATGGCCGACTTGAACGGTGGTTTGCAATTCATTGAAAACTTGAAGGAATTCACCAGCAAGTTAAGATCTGATTTGCTTGAAACCTCTGATATTAGAAGAGCCGTTTCCATTGAAACTGCCATCGAACAAAAGATCATTAATGGTGACAATGTCGATGCTAACTACAGCAAGGTTACTGTTCAACCAAGATCCAACTTGAAGTTTGACTTCCCAGGCTTGAAGTCTTACGACGAAATCAAAAAGATTTCTCCAGACTTGGAGGGAATGTTGGATTTGGAAAATGTTATTGTTGTTACTGGTTTCGCTGAAGTCGGTCCATGGGGTAACGCTAGAACCAGATGGGAAATGGAAGCTTACGGTGAATTCTCTTTGGAAGGTACTATTGAAATGGCCTGGATTATGGGTTTGATCAAGTACCACACTGGTAACTTGAAGGGTAAGCCATACTCTGGTTGGATTGATGCCAAGACTCAAGCTCCAGTTGACGACAAGGACATCAAGGCCAAGTATGAGGAACAAATCTTGGACCACGCTGGTATCAGATTGATTGAGCCAGAATTGTTCCACGGCTACGACCCTAAGAAGAAGCAATTGATCCAAGAAGTTGTCATCCAACACGACTTGGAACCATTTGAAACCTCGAAGGAGACTGCTGAACATTACAAGCATGAACACGGTGACAAGTGTGAAATCTTTGAAATTGAAGAATCTGGTGAATACACTGTCAGAATCTTGAAGGGTGCCACCTTGTTCGTTCCTAAGGCTTTGAGATTTGACAGATTGGTTGCTGGTCAAATCCCAACCGGTTGGGATGCCCGTACCTATGGTATTGGTGAAGACATTATCTCTCAAGTTGATCCTATTACCTTGTTTGTTTTGGTTTCTACTGTTGAAGCTTTGTTATCTTCTGGTATTACCGATCCTTATGAATTCTACAAGTACGTCCATGTTTCTGAAGTCGGTAACACCTCCGGTTCTGGTATGGGTGGTGTCTCTGCTTTGAGAGGTATGTTCAAGGACAGATACCAAGACAAGCCAGTTCAAAACGATATCTTGCAAGAATCTTTCATCAACACCATGGCCGCTTGGGTTAACATGTTGCTTTTGTCTTCTTCTGGTCCTATCAAGACTCCAGTTGGTGCCTGTGCTACTGCTGTTGAATCTGTTGACTCTGGTATTGAAACTATTCAAAGCGGTAAGGCCAAGATTGTTATTGTTGGTGGTTACGATGACTTCCAAGAAGAAGGTTCTTATGAATTCGCCAACATGAATGCTACCTCCAACGCTGCTGATGAATTTGCCCACGGTAGAACTCCAAGAGACATGTCCAGACCTACTACCACTACCAGAAATGGTTTCATGGAAGCCCAAGGTTCTGGTATTCAAGTTATTATGAGTGCTGACTTGGCCATCAAAATGGGTGTTCCAATCCATGCTGTGTTGGCTATGACTGCTACTGCTACTGACAAGATTGGTAGATCTGTTCCAGCTCCAGGTAAGGGTATTTTGACCACTGCTAGAGAACATCACGGAGACTTGAAGTACCCATCTCCATTGTTGAACATCAAGTACAGATCCAGACAATTGAAGCAAAGATTAAGCCAAATCAAGACTTGGGAAGAAGGCGAACTTGGCTTCTTGCATGAAGAAGCTGAATTGGCCAAGGAAGAATACGGTGAAAAGTTCTCTATCAACGACTTCTTGCGTGAAAGAAGCGAAGAACTTAAGCGTGAAGCCAAGCGTCAAATCCAAGATGCCAAGAAGCAATGGGGTAACGATTTCTACAAGTCCGACCCAAGAATTGCACCATTGAGAGGATCTTTGGCTGCCTTCAACTTGACCATTGATGACATTGGAGTTGCTTCTTTCCACGGTACCTCCACTGTTGCCAACGATAAGAACGAAACCGCCACTATCAACTCCATGTTGAAGCACTTGGGTAGAACCGAAGGTAACCCAGTCTTTGGTGTTTTCCAAAAGTACTTGACTGGTCATCCTAAGGGTGCTGCTGGTGCTTGGATGTTGAACGGTGCCATTCAAATCTTGAACTCTGGTCTTGTTCCAGGTAACAGAAATGCCGACAATGTTGACAAGATCTTGGAAAACAACGAGTTTGTTTTGTTCCCATCCAGATCCATCCAAACTGATGGTATCAAGGCTGTTTCTGTCACCTCTTTCGGTTTTGGTCAAAAGGGTGCTCAAGCTGTTGCCTTGCACCCAGACTACTTGTTTGCTGTTTTGGACCAATCTTCTTACGAAGCATATGCTGCCAAGGTTACTGCTCGTAACAAGAAGACTTACCGTTACATGCACAATGCCATTACCCGTAACACCATGTTTGTTGCCAAGGATAAGGCTCCATACAGTGACGACTTGGAACAGCCAGTCTACTTGGACCCATTGGCCCGTATTGACAACACTAAGGAGATCTTTACTAACAAGTCTGTCCAATCCAACAAGGCTTATGTCGGGGCTGTGGCTGACAGCACTGCCAAGGCTTTGGAATCTTTGAACAAGTCCTCGAAGGGGGTTGGTGTCGATGTTGAATTGTTGAGTGCCATCAACGTTGAAAACGATACCTTTATTGAAAGAAACTTCACTGAAGCTGAACGTCAATACTGTTCCAAGTCCGCTTCTCCACAGGCCTCCTTCACTGGAACTTGGTCTGCCAAAGAAGCTGTTTTCAAGGCTTTGGGTGTCAAGTCTCAAGGTGCCGGTGCCTCGTTGATCGACATTGAGATTGTCAGAGATTCCAATGGGGCTCCAAAGGTTTCCTTGAAGAACGGTGCTTTGGAAGCTGCCACCAAGGCGGGCGTCAAGAATGTCAATGTGTCCATTTCTCACGATGACTTCCAAGCCACTGCTGTTGCTTTGAGTGAATTCTAAGGTTTATATTTTATTCCTTCGTATCTTGATTTAGTTTAATAATCTACTTTTATAAAGCGCGTCGCTGTAAACCCTTGCAAGAAAAAATATTACTGCGGAGGCTTGAAAAAGTCGTGCAATCGGACCCAAAAACACCTCAACAAAATAGTCAACGTCACTAGCGTGTAAGTAAGATCTTACTCAATTCCACTTGAATCGTTGTTATTTTGGTGTCAAACCCGCTGTCACATCTCACCACTGCGATGCTGGAGAATTCTGAACCTCAGTTGGAAGATGTTCTGCAAAACAATAATGAACAAATTCAAAAGATTGATTTAGAAAATACTTCAGATTCGAATGGAAACAATGAAGTGGTTGCAAGCGAAGAAGCCACGCAAACTCCAATTTTGGAGCAGGCAGTCGAGAACGGAGAAACGGATGCTGTCGAAACCTCGACTTCAAGCGCCTCTGAACCCGTCCCTGAAAACGGAAACGTGTCTCCAACCGAGGAAACAAGACCCCCCGTTCCCCTGAAAGAGCCTTTACAATCACCAGAAACCCCCAATATTGCCATAGTCAAGTCCTTGAGCGAATCGAGTGATACACAGCCATCTGGTCTCAATACCCCATCCCGTCATAGCCGTCAACCTTCCACGAACTCGGTGGCTTTTGGTAGTGCTACAGTTGACAACACAGTGATCTTCAAAAAGACCTTTGACATTATTCTTTCCAACAAGGAAACAAAGAAGAATGAAGCGTTGAAACAAACAGTCCAGACTGCTCTTGATGCTTTAAAGGATGGCAATTCCAGAGACCCCCACCTCATATTTGAAGCATTGAAGGCCACTTGTGAAACCTCATCGAGCGAATTGAAAACTTTAGCAATTGATCTTTTCTCTAAGCTTTTTGACTTTGCCCAGTTTGATGATCCAAATGATAAGGTCGTCTTGACTGACGCTTCTGTCGATGTTATCTCTGCCTGTTTTGCAGGCGAAGGCACTGATCCCGAATTGGAATTACAAGTCGTCAGAGCATTGATGCATTCTATTCTTGTCATGCCTTGTCACGGGGCCTCCTTGCTTAAGGCAGTCAGGCAGATCTATAATGTGTTTATCTTCTCGTTATCGGCGAGAAACCAGGCGGTTGCTCAGGGTATATTAACTCAAGTCATTGCTGCCATATTCCAACGTATCTCAGATTCCGAACTATTCAAAAAGCAAAAATCAACGACAAATTTGAAATCTTCCACCATAAGCAAGGAAGAATTAACATTTAGTGGGAAACCAGAAAAGTTGACATTGAAAAATTTAGAAAAGTTAAATGATGATTCTTATGATAACCAGAGAGTTACTGAGGCAAACAAGGCAACAGAAAATGATGAAGATTTAGTTGCAAAAGATGCATTTTTGATCTTTAGAGCAATGTGCAAACTCTCTGTTAAAGGTATCGATTCAGAGACCTTGGAAATGAGATCACACTCAGTAAGGTCCAAGCTTTTGTCCTTACATATCATCCATACTATCTTGAAAGAACATATTGAAGTCTTCTTGAGTCCTAACGTTGTGATCTTATCGTCCAATTCTAACGAACAAACAAGATTAATAAATGTGGTTAGACAGTATATCTGCTTATCTTTATCAAGAAATGCTGCCTCACCATTGGCACCAGTGTTTGAGTTGTCGTTAGAAATATTTTGGTTAATAATTTCTAATTTGAGATCAGAGTTTAAGCGGGAGATCCCTGTCTTCTGGGACGAAATATACTTCCCAGTGGCAGAGATGAAAACATCTACAGCACATCAGAAACGTTACTTGTTGTCGGTCATTGAAAAGTTATGCAATGATTCAAGATGCATCATTGAATTCTACTTGAACTATGATTGTGATAGCACAATGCCTAATATCTGCGAGAAGATCATTGACTATTTGACTAGATTGTCATTGTTACGAGTGGAGGTTACGGCTCAGCAAAAAGCTGCATATCAAGAAAATAGAAGAAAAGAAATATCCGTTTACGATACTAGCAAGGTTGCTAACTTGACGAGTGCTACTATGTCTTCCAAGCTTCCAGAGCCCGAAATTTACAGCTATTTTCCGTTGGAATACGCGTTGAAGATGACCTCCATTGGCTGTTCCGTTGCCTTCTTGAAATCTTTGTATTCATGGGCTCATAAAGGAATAAGCAGCACAAAGCCTGCTATTGTTCACAACAATTCTAATTTATCAATTCAAAGAGGCAGATCAGCAACTGTTGATTCCAATAGTTCCACCGGTAATACTTCTAGAAATGCTTCTTTTATTAACATTGAACAGTTCAGTGAGACTGATGACCCGGAACAATTTGAAAATTTGAAACAACGCAAGAAAGCATTCCTTGAAGGCATAAGGCAATTCAATCAGAAAGCAAAGAAAGGGGTCAAATACTTCATAGACCAAGGATTCCTCACTTCCGATTCTCCTGAAGACATTGCCAAGTTTTTATTGGAAACTGATGGTTTAGATAAGTCTGTAATTGGAGAATATCTAGGAGAAGGTGAGGACAAGAATATTGCTATTATGCATGCCTTTGTGAATCAGATGGAGTTTAATAACTTAGATTTTGTTGATGCAATGAGATTATTCTTACAGTCCTTTAGATTGCCAGGGGAAGCGCAAAAGATTGACAGATTTATGTTGAAATTTGCCGAAAGATATGTTCTTGGAAACCCCACCGTTTTCTCGAATGCTGATTCTGCGTATGTCTTATCGTACTCGGTCATTTTGCTCAACACAGATTTGCATTCGCCACAGATCAAAAACAGAATGACTTTTGAGAATTTTGTTATAAATAACTCCGGAATCGACGATGGAAAGGATTTACCTCGTGATTTTTTGAACAAGATTTACGACGAAATTCAAGACAATGAAATCAAGTTACAATCTGAACAACATACTGCTTTGTTAGCAGGTGACATTTCTATTGCAACGTCGGGATCCACTGGATTCTTTAATAGTCGGGATTTGAATCGTGAAGCATACATCCACGCTTCGAAGGAGATGTCAACCAAAACTGAAAAACTTGTTAGAAATCTTGGAAAAAAGCTCAAGTCGGAAGATTCAAATGGTATTTTCTATGCCGCTTCACACGTCCATCATGTTAAGTCTATCTTTGATACTTTATGGATGTCAATTTTGGCCGGATTGACTCCTCCATTCAAGGAATACGACGAGGAAGAAATCACAAAAACCTGTTTGGAAGGAATTAAATTATCTGTTCGCATTGCTTGTATGTTTGATTTGAACTATGCTAGAACTTCCTTTATTGGGGCCTTGGTTCAATTTGAAAATTTACATAACTATGAGGAAATGAAGCCCAAAAACGTCGATGCCATATACATCATGTTGGAATTGGCAGTTGCTGAGGGCAGCAACTTGAAGGGATCGTGGATTCAGGTTTTAACCTCGATTTCACAAGTGGAAAGATTACAATTGATTGCTCAAGGTGTTGACCAAGACTCTATTCCTGATGTTTCGACTGCAAAGCTTGTCAATAGGCAGTCGGTGGAAAGCACCAGGGCTAGTGCCAGTTTCTTCAGCCTGTTTACAACGCAGACATCTGCATCGCAAACTGCTTCAAACAGGTTCCATAACCAACACTTAACGCAAGGGGTTTCCAAGTTGTTAACCAAAACCGAATTGGAGGTTGCCATTGACAAGATATTCACTAATAGTGCCAATTTGGCCGGAGAGAGTATTGCCGAATTTGTCAAGGCTTTATCTGAAGTTGCCATGGAAGAGATTGAATCTTCCGGCCAAAGTAGTAATCCTAGAACATTTTCGTTGCAGAAAGTGGTGGATATATGTTACTACAACATGAACCGTATTCGTTTAGAATGGTCGCAAATGTGGGCTATTTTGGGTGAGACTTTCAACACTGTCGGCTGCCATAGTAATCCAGCTATTTCTTTCTTTGCTTTGGACTCCTTGCGTCAATTATCAATGAGATTTTTGGAAATTGACGAGTTGGCACATTTCAAGTTCCAAAAAGAGTTTTTGAAACCTTTTGAGTTTGTTATTGTGCATAATGGATCCTTGGAACTTAAGGATATGGTATTAGAATGTATCAACAATATGATCATGGCCAGGGCTAGCCAAATTAAGTCTGGTTGGAAGACGATTTTTGGGGTATTGACCGCATCCGCTAAGGAAAATAAGGAAGCTTTGGTAATGAAGTCATACAAGATGGCCAAATGGATCAATAAGGAGTACATTGATGAGGTTCGTGCTCAGGAATCTTTTGCAGATTTGGTTGTCTGCTTCACTGAGTTGGCTAAAAACGAAAGATTCCAGAGGGTCAGTTTGTTGTCCTTGGATGTATTGCTGAAATTGATCAACCAAATTGCCCAGATCAGTTTTGGCGATAAGAATAAGTTGACAATGAATGGAAACGATGAAAAGTCGAGTGCTAGATACGACGACTTGATCAAATTATGGTTCCCTGTATTGTTTGGGTTCCACGATATTATCATGACAGGAGAAGAGTTGGAAGTGAGATCGAGAGCCTTGAGCTACTTGTTCAATGTGTTGTTGGATTACGGACAGTACTTTGAGTTGGATTTCTGGGATTTGACGTGTCGCCAGCTTTTGTTCCCAATATTTAGTGTTTTAAGCAACCACTGGGAGCTCAATGTTGATGATAGCAATGATAAGTTGTCAGTCTGGCTTTCCACCACGTTGATCCAAGCCTTGAAGAGTATGATGTCTCTTTTCACGCATTACTTTGATTCCTTGAGTCACATGCTCGATGAATACTTGAGCTTGATAATCTCGTGTATTTGTCAGGCCAACGACACCATTGCACGTATTGGTCGAGAAAGTTTGATGACGTTGTTATTGGACAATGTCACCAAGTTCACCTCTGGGCAATGGGGCCAGATAACCGATGCCTTTACCAATTTGTTTGAGTTGACTGAGGCCAAGGAGTTGTATACCTCTGACCCATTAAAGAGCCGGGAGATTGAAGACAACGAGAATCTCGAAGAGGGAGATTTTGGGTCTAAAGCAGATTTAGTTCCAAGCTCGGCGTCCAGCACCTTTTTACAAGATACTGAGGAAAGATTGCGCAAGTCTCGCGATAAGTCGTCGATAGTGGTCAAGAGTGTGCTCCAGTTATTGTTGATCCAGACGGTCAGTGAGTTACTTGAGAACGATCTGTTTTATGAAGCTGTAGCATACGACTACTTGGTGAGGTTTGCCACGATATTGAAGAGCAGCTACGACTTTTCAAAGAAGTTCAATGACAACTACGACTTGCGGGTGCGGTTGTGGAATGCAGGGGTCATTGAGCGTTTGCCCAATTTGATGAAGCAAGAATCGTCAGCACTGGCAGTATACATCAACATCATGTTCCGGATGTACTGTGACGACGATAAAACCGACGACGCTGCCAAGAAGGACATTGTTGAATTACTTGTTCCATTGTGCAACTCTATCACTGAGAGCTATTCTGAGTTTGATGAGAATCACCAGCCCAAGTTCATTAGAACTTGGAGACCGGTGATCACTGAGATTTATCAGGGCTACGTTGAGTTGGACGAAGATGACTTCAAGGCCCATGCTCCGTTTATGTACAAGCTCACGTTGAAGCTCTTTTCCAAGAGCATGTCGGGAGAATTGAGAATTGCCATCCGGACGTTTTTGGCCAGAGTAGGAGAAGAGTTTATCAGTAAGTAGGAAAAGTATATATAATGAGACCCGCACTGTAGATGGCAGATTTACCACGCAAGAAAAGAGCAAAGTGACCCGCAAAATTTTGGTAGTGTGAGTAAAATGGAGGGCAAAGTTACACAAAACCGTTTTTTCGTTGGCCAAGTTGGACGTCAGCAAATTTTTCAGTCAAGCTCACCTTTCCTCTCTACACACTAGAAAGTAAATATCACAATGTCTTTTGAAAACAAGGTAAGTTTCCAGAGATAATTGGATGAAGGGAGGCAATTATACTAACGAAGCAGAACTTGTACCACTTATTAGGTAACGACGTCGAAGACGATTCTGCTCCTCAATTGCCTATCAAGGAAGTTGTCAAGAAGAACACTTCGTCCAAGAAGGCCGACGTTGCTCCACCATCTGCCGACCCAGCCAAGGCCAAGAAGAAGGTCAAGACTACCGGTAACGAAGCTGCTTTGAAGAACAAGATCAACAACAAGAATGTTGCTGCTCCAGCTTCCACCCCATCCAAACACTACAAGAAGCCATTGGACCGTCACTCCAGATCCAACAAGACTGACTCCAAGAAGAAGCTCAACCAAAACTGGGGTAACTCTGTTGACAAGATTGAAGAAGGTGAAGCTGAAGGCACCGAAGACGCCGTCACCGAATTGGAAGAAGAAGGTATTGAACAACCAGCAATCCAAGGTAAGTCCTTGAAGGACTACTTTGCTGAATTGAGCTTGAAACAAGAAGGTTTGGGTGCCAGACCTGTCAGAAAGGCCAACGAAGGTGCCGAAGACAAGTGGACTGCCTCTGAAAAGATTGAAAAGCAACAAGAAATCTTTGTTGAATCTTCCGTGATCAAGAAGTCCAAGGCCAAGGCTGCCAAGGAAAAGAAGTTCCTTGAAATCGACGCTGTTTTCGCTGACCAACAATCCTCTTTCGAAAAGCCAGCCTCCAGAGGTAGAGGCGGTGCTCGTGGTGGACGTGGTGCTTCTCGTGGTGGTGCCCGTGGTGGTGCTCGCGGTGGTGCTCGCGCTCCAGCTCCTGCTCGCGAAGGCAAGAAATCTCCAAAGCCTGAAATCAACGACGTCAACTTCCCATCCTTATAAGTTAGTCTTTCGTCTCCTCAACTCCCTATTGTTAGAATAGCCATGCGGTCATACGTTTGTATAGGTACTTTGTGATAATATACTGTTTGTCACACCCACTCGTTGTAATTGTGTGATGTCCTGTTGCATGGAGACGGCACAAACTGTGTAGGTAACATGCACTTTGGTGCACAGAAAAATCGACTTACTTTTTTTACAGGTTATACCCGATTTACTCCACATTTTCATGTGATCATCCATGGCTTAAATACTACACTTCTTCTCTGACCCCTAAACGCTGACTTCATCATTTGAATGGCTACCAGAACCACACAAACCACTGATACCAACAGCTTAAAAAGTTTAGCCGCAGGCGGCGCTACCACTTTGCTAGCTAAAGGCATCGTCAAATTCCAGAAACATCGGCTGACAAAACTTACGGCCGAGGAGATCAGCCACATTGAAAACATGCCTGGGTCAGCAGAAGAGATATCCAAGTCGGGCCATTTCGTTGATGCGGTATTGGAAAAGCTTCTAAACCACGCGATACCGGTGGATACGCCGCAAAGAGACATGTTGGACAGAAAGGTGCAGAACGCAGGAAACCAACCAAAGCGTCCAAGTTTATCGATTAAGATCCTTGCCTCCAACTTCAAGCAGTTAAGCAAACGTATGGGAGTACTCTTCGAATTGCAATCTAGCTTGATTCACACTCTTATGTGGAAACAGCCCACCAAAACGTTGTCTGCATTAGTTATTTATACCGCTACATGTTTGTGGCCCCATCTTGTTCTTGCTTATCCGCTCATATTTTTGTTGGTTGGGATCTTGATCCCCGGATTTGTCCATCGCCACCCCATGAGAACACCAGAATTCATCAAAGTCAAGAAACGTGGCCAGTCGCTCCTCAATTTTTTGAACGAATCCGAGGAATTGGGCATATTGGAAGATTTGATCGACACCAACGATTCAGATTCGGTACTTGGCTCGGTCAGTTCTCATTCTTCAGATGGATCTTTTCAGAAAGATCTGGATATTGCTACCGTCAGTACTACCGATGAATTAGCTAAATCTGCACAGAAAGATAGCGTGCATTATGTGAAGTCTCAAATTGCACTTTTCAACAACATGAGAGACTTACAGAACTTAACGACCGATTTGTTAAAAGGACATTCGGAAGCAGAGAAGTTTTGGTTTGAAACATGTGGTTTTAAGGATGAAAAACTTTCTACTCTTATATTTTATGGAGTTATCGTTGCGACCGCAGGAGTATTGTTCTTTGGTCAGTTCATGCCATGGAGATTGATTTTTATTCAATCAGGCTGGGTAGGCATTGCATTATGTCATCCAAAGAGTAAGAAGTTTTTGGTTGCGCTTAGCAACAAGAAGGCTGCCAATAAGCCTTACAAGCCAAAGGAACCCAAAAAACCCACAAATGAAAATTTATTTATTGATCGTGAAGACATAATTGTCGATGATTCGCCCGAAATTCGGGTTGTTGAAGTGTATGAATTGCAAATGAAGAGCGTTCTAAAGAAAGATTGGTCATTTTTCAGATATTCTAGAAACATTTTTGATTTCAAGAATCCACTGAGAACTGCCGGGAAAAGTCCTAAAGGTGTCGATCACTTATCAAAGGTACGTCCTGCGCCCGGATGGAAGTTTGAGATGAGTTATGCTAATAAATGGGAAATTGACAGGAATCCGCGCCATTTTCTCCACGAACGGTCAATTAACGTGGACGAACTCTTTTCAATTCACAATGATGAACTGGAGGGATGGATTTACGATACCCCACTGAGTATCCATGCCCAAGATATGGCGTATGAGTTCCGCAGAAGACGACTCTTTAGGGAATGTTTTAGATATGCTCGTCCAGTGAAAACTCCAACGCCCATATAACAGTTACCACACTGCAGGTAAGTTTTCGCGTTGCACCACTTCGCCTTCTTCAACTCCAGGCATCCCAAAAAAAAGTTGCCCATAACATGAACTCCCTTTGAAGTTGAAATGGTCATAGTTATATATAGACATTCCACATAAGAAACAAAACTTTGTGTTACAAGTATTGCACTTCATGAAGTTGCAGCCATCGGTTTTCTCAATCAAAGTTTTACACGATGGACAAGCATTGATACTGTTATCTTCCTTCAATAGCCCATTGAACAACATATCCATTTCGTGACTGTTGACTGCACGAGCGAGTAATTGATGCCCATATCTGGCATTTAACGTCTTTTTATCGTAGGATTCGCTCGGTAGTTTGATGTAATCTTCCACAACAGAACGAGGAACGCCCCAGTACGTCTCACCGGCGTCCAGCACCTTCTTACAAAGAATGAAGCGAGCATGCCATGACTTGTGGCAGTCGTTACAGAAGGCAAACTTGCATCTGGGACACACCACCAAGCGGTCATCCAAATCGGTTCGAAAAATTACTTCGTCACATCCATTCCATGGACATTTAACCATCCGGTTTGGTAGTAGCCTTCCAATGAATTCATATTGTGACTTTTTGTACAAGGAGTAGTAACGGTCGACAAGTTCGGTAGAATTTTCACCCAACAAGGTTTTTCTCAAGAAATCTAAAGGAACTGCTGGTTTGAGAAGTTTGGTAACAATGTTTTCCACTTCAGTGTCACTTTTAGTCCACGAGGAAAGATCTGAGTAACTGTCTTTCAATTTAACAAATTTCTTTGTACATTCGAAATCGGGACAATGGATGTTTTCAATACGACCAGCGGTGATAGCATCAGTAAAGTACTCATTAAGACATTTCTTACAGAAAATGTGACCGCATGACTCAAATTTTAGACATACTTCACCTTTATAAACGTCCTGGCATATTTCACATGTGATCGTGAGATTGGCAAATTCCTTGTCGAGAGCTTCCTTATTGAATTCAATTAAGGAATGGTATAATGTCTGGGATGTTGTTACAAAGGATGTTCCAATAAGGGATTCAGGATCGTTTTGACATTGTTGTATTACGTGGTCCACCATTGAAAATAGCACATGGTCCTGATACGACGCCCAAATGTCAACCACTTCTTTGATCAAGCAGTCGATTTCATGCGGCGACACCACCAGACTTTCAATAGTTACTATTGGTGGAACTTTTTCGGGATACTCTTGTGGTAGACCAAACTTAAATAGCACTGGCGGGAGGTTTGCCACTCTGTGGCTAGTAATGGTGATTTGGCCCTCATCGTCAGTTAATGTGAGTTCGACATCAGCTTTCAACGGGATTTCAATAGCTCCACTAAGCTTGTCGTAGTCAAAGTCAACACAGATATCTGAATAAATCGCCGCCAACGATTCTAGTTCTTCTTTCTTCGGGTCTTCCATGGGGTGGCAGTGTGGATGGAATTTTGCAGTCGCAAAATTTGGAAGGTACCTTTAATCGGTATGTGCACGCCAGCCAAAAGATATGCTTGATATTGAACACGCTGCTACAACTGAGACACGTAGACGTTTCATTGAGACGCACAGCGGCAACCATGGACTCATTTGCAAATCGTGTACGAACGTTTGATGCGTTTCCCAAGGTAGATGCACAGCACACGGTGCGGTCGCAGCGGGGCGGCTTGTCGACCATCTTGACGGTGATCTGTGGCCTCTTAATCTTGTGGGTTGAAGTTGGCGGCTTTCTTGGTGGGTATGTTGACCATCAGTTTATTGTTGATGACAAGATCAGATTGGACCTCTCCATTAATGTTGATATGTTGGTGGCCATGCCGTGCGAGTTCCTCCATACCAATGTCAGGGACATCACTCACGACCGCTACTTGGCCGGCGAGACATTAAACTTTGACGGAAGAGACTTCTTTGTGCCCACGGGCTTTAACGTCAACAACGATAACGACGCACATGAAACCCCCGAGTTGGAAAGGGTGATGCAAGACTCTGTACGTGCTGAGTTCAGTCTTTCGGGCGTCCATGTCAACGAAGGAGCACCAGCTTGCCATATTTTTGGCTCAATCCCCGTCAACCACGTCCGTGGAGACTTTCATATTACTGCCAAGGGCTTTGGTTATGCCGATAGACTGCATGTCCCCATTGAAGCGTTGAACTTCACCCATATGATCCAGGAGTTTTCGTACGGCGATTTCTATCCATACCTTGACAATCCGTTGGATGCAACAGGAAAGATTACCGATGAAAAGTTGCAGGCATACCGCTACTTCACCAAGGTGGTGCCGACTGTGTACGAGAAGTTGGGACTTGTAATCGATACCAACCAGTACTCGTTGACAGAACAGCACCAAGTCGCACGTAAGGATGGTCATGGACGGTACCAAAGTGTACCTGGGATCTATTTCAAGTACGATTTTGAGCCTATTAAGCTTGTGATTGCCGAGCGCCGTCTCTCCTTCTGGCAATTCGTGTCGCGGTTGGCCACCATCATTGGTGGCTTATTGATATTTGCTGGCTACATCTATCGTCTCTACGAACGTCTCATGACACTTGCATTTGGTAAGAAGTACACCGAGAAAGATACAGAAAAGAGTCGGGGGTTCTTGGGCGACGATGCCCGGCCTCGCTAACGGCTGATGCGATGCGGTTTCGGGCCGGAATTGTCTGCAGGATTTTCAGGCCTAGATCGTTAGATCCACTGTTTGAGGTCGCAAAAGTATCTTTACAGTTTACATAGATATTAAATGGAGAAGAAAAAGATCAAACGTAGTCGAAATGGATGCCACAACTGCAAGCGTCTTAAGATCAAATGTGACGAGACAAAGCCTCTGTGTTCGTACTGCGTCAAAACAGGCGCTACCTGCGACTACTCCATCATCCTAACCTGGGGCGGCAGACCCTACAAGAACGAAACGAGGCGAAACAAAAGGGCCAAGTACGAACAACAGGTTGTGCCATCTACTGAAAAGACACACGATTCCCAATACCAATTTGTGTTTGCAAATGAGAAAACACCAGTACCAGTGCCTGCAACTCCTGCTCCGGAACCGGAGCCAGTGAGAAATATAAATCCCCCAACGTTTATAACGGCAAATGGTAGCCTGATAGATGAAGATTTTGGTATAAAGGGTCTGTTGGGAGGACCTGATCCTTTGAAACCATCACCGATATCCATACTTGAAAACTCGATGGATATCTCAACTGGTCTTGAGAACCTCTCGGAAGCACTTGATAGAGTCTCGAATGGAGGCCAGCAACTCAATCTCCAAAACTCAGACATGTTCAACAACTTTTTGCTTGATACTGATCACTTGGACTTATCATTTCCCACCACGGTGAATCTGAAAGGGTTTGTCAAAACAGAAACGGACCATTCGCGAGCTGGAGATGTGCACAAGATTGAAATCGAAAAGGAAGGCTTGGCCAATTACTCGGAGGATATAGCACGTATTGAAGCATACATGCCAGCCCAACTCCCCAACTACGGCGGGATATTGATGGCTCCATCCAATTCCATCAAGAACTTCTTACACAAGAAATGGAACCCATCTGATACAGAAGACGAAGACGAAGATGAGGATGACAATAAGCAAAAGAATGGTTTGGATTGCCGTTTACCGATAGAAGATTTTATGTCTCGACCAATACCACTGTTGATACCCATGCCAGATATATTAGTTCAAGTTCCATTCTACCGATATCTTATGCACTTTTGGGTAAACGTAGCAGCCGATCACTTGGTTCCTGCACCAGCACACATTTACAAAGAAAACCCGTTCAGAGTGATATTGCCACGTCTCTCACAGGTATACCCATCGATATTGACGACTTTACTTGCATTTTCGGCCACAATACGATCTCAGCTCCGTGGAGCCAACGATACGCCAGAGATAGTGATAGAACAATTGCTTTCGAGATCGTGTACCGAGCTCTTGAAACTTTTGAAGGATAAGGAGAAAGCAACATCGGATTATGCATTGGCTACGATTCTCTTGCTTTCTTGTTACGAAGTGTTTCATTCACGCGATTTCGATAGACATAGAGCCCATACCGTGGGTGCTCGGCAAATTATCGTAGCCAGATACAAGCAAGGGGCAATGATACTTCCCAGCAACGATAAAAACACCCGTCAAGGGTCAGAGGAAGACATCACCTTTTTTTTAATGAGATGGTTCACATATATTGATGTGATTGGAGCCCTTTCGTCACCCAAGAACTCACACAACTATCTATGCACAGAAGGAGGCGTGGATTCGTTAAAGGCAGCTGATTCAGTGACGGCACTCAATGAAATAAATAATACAATGCTATTGTCTGGGGGCGACCCTAAGCGAGACATTGACCATATTCTCGGGTTTGACGTCAAGTTTCTTCCCCTTTTCAACGAAATTGCATATCTTATCAGTAGAACAAACAGTTACTTGGCTACCAAGGGAGCCAATGAAAAGAGTCTTCCGATAGATATAGTCACGCGGGCACTAGAAGTGAACGGGGCCATCATCAGAGTGTACCAAGACGGCGAGCGGAAGAGGCAGATCCAATTGGACAAGTTGATTGATAGCAAAACGCTGGAGAAGGTTCCCAAAAGCCGCAGGGGCCACCATGACTACGAAAACAGCATTAAGCAGCACCATATTTTGCGCTGCACCAACAAGATCTTCTGTGACATGGGATCGATCAACTTATATCGACGCGTTTTGCGTGTGCCTCGTGACTCGCCCATCATCCAAGAGTTGGCCAACGGGATAGGGATGCAGGCATGTAAAAATATCCAAACAAGGTCTCCAGCAGATATCTGTACCATTTTCTGCACCTTCACTGCTGGCTGCGAAACGTTGGACAAAGACATGAGGGAGTTCTTCCGCGGCCGGTTCATGAGCTTGGTGGGTATGGGAAGCGTCAATGCGTTGAAGGGTCTACAGATCATGACACGGTGCTGGGAAACCAACGAAGACTGGATCGACGCTTCGCGTGCTTTGGATATAGACATAGCATTATTGTAATTATGATTGTTGCAAGCAAAAAAAAATAATACATAAACTTGGGTTAGTCGCACGCGCGACGAGAGAGGTTTTTTTTGATTCATCGCGTCTTCCACTGAAGTTGGCTGATTCTACCAGCGCTAAGCAGTTTAGTCAACATCGCCAGGATCGGTTGGAACATTCTTGTGTAGATGTCTGTGCCAGACGAATATGACGATCTTGTTAGTGCCATCAAGGCCTCGCAGAACGAACCGGGCGACAGCGAGAACCAGGGTATCGTTTTGAAAGGCTGCATCCGTTACTTGATGACATACGGACGCGACCACCATCTATTCTGTGACCCTTACATGTACCCAATGGTGACCCATGTACTCATTTTGTTTTCGTTCCCCAACAATGACGCCTTAACGCAATTGAAACCACTCATGGCCGCGTCCTTGCTGAAGTGTACCAACTGTGTCGCCCACTTCAACAAGGGCAAATCTTTTCTACGTGAGTGGTTTGCCACAAACAGAGGTGTTCCCATAGATCTGGTCAATCAATTTATCAATATAATCGTATTGTGGGAAACCGAACGTCTTACCCCAGTCATTTACCCGTTTGACGAACAGGTTAGAGCCCAGCAGGCACCACAACCCACCAACTCCCTTTTAAACTGCATGATATCCTGTTTATGGGGCCCCAACATACTCAAGAACGATTCTCGAATGCGTGATGCTTTCCTGAATGTGTTAACTTATCTAATTTCACTGAATCTTTTGCCTAACGAGGGCCAACTTACGCCGGGAGTACTTACCCCAGGAATGATATTCTTGATATTCGAAGGGAACCCGCAACATAAATTATGGGCCGAAAAATGCTTAAAGGCTCTAGCAATGGATGTAAAAGTGGCCCCTGTCTCGTTGGAACCCCCCGTCGTTGACGAAATCAATCTCAATTTGTACCGTATTCAGGATGCAAAGTACTTTACCGAAAGAGCTGCGCTCAGCTTTTGGTCAGCATTTGAACTAATTCTAGATATCATTACAAACGAAGACTTTACAGAAAAGTTGAATGCCCCGAAAGATTTAAAGCCAATGAGCCTGTTCACCAACTTGCATTTATATCCAATTCTCAGAGTTTTCTTCAATCAACTAATGTCATTTTTGAAGGAGCCTTTACCAATCTTGTTACATATCTTGCATAAATTCTTTACAAGATTTACAACAAGTTTTTGGCCACTTGCTACACCTTTTACATACGTGAACCTATTGGACAATATTTTGGCAAACCCACGCTTTGGAGAATTGGTAGCCGCACCTACACCTGGAGATTATACCTTTGAACACTTATTCGAATGGATGGGGAGCTTCACCAAAACCTTAACTGGTGCCCAAAATCAAACTGCATGCATAAAGTTGGCAACCTTTCTTCTCAAACGAATCACAAGTATCAAAGAAGAACATCGTACTGCTGTTAAAGGCACAGTGTGTTATCTTTTGCTTCAAGCTTTTCAAATTGATGATGTGGCCTCCAACTTTCGTGACGAACTGTTCCAGGTTAATGCTCTTAGACGGCGTGATGTTAGAGCAACAATAGATTTCAACGCCGAAGCTATTGTTGACCTAGCATTACTCTCACCTTCCAATGAGATAATCTTGCTAATTTCAGAGGCATTACGATACGATATCGCCCTTCTAGCATACAATACTAAACTTTTATCAGAAGGAACAGAACCAACGATGTATGATACATTTCCTGTATTATGGCGTCGCCTCACCATGAAACCGATATATAATCACAAGGATCTCACTTTGAATGTCATTAAAGCGTTGAAAAATACATCTTGTGTGGTGAATTTTGCTAAAAAGAAGAATGATGAGGTATCAAAGCAACTTTCTGCCGCTAGGGATCAGCATAACCAGAACGTTGCAGCTGCATTGAAGCTTCTTTCTTCTTTACTTGAAATGGTCAGTATGGCCAATCCTTTGATTCTCAAGGACGTTTTTAACGACTTTGAAGGACTGAAATCGTTTTGGTCATGTATATTTTCTCCAGAGGTTAATCAAGGAGCCATTGATATATTGCATCAAGTCTTTGATGTGGGTGTTGGTGGCCGTTTTGAAGCTATTCAAGCCTTGTTGTCTTCCAATTTGGAAACTACGTTAAAGGCCATAAATTACAATTTACAGAACTTGATCATCATTGCAGCATTCGAACCATCTCCAAAGGCCATAAGAATTCTTATGGATATTTTCAATTCCTTATGTGATCCTCTTACTGGTGTTATAGCGACATCGGACTCCTTTGAGTACTCCGCCACGGTGAAAACATTATGGAGCAGATGTTGGGATTTTCTCATTATGGTTTACCAAAACACCTTGATTTGGGCTACCCAATATCACTTAGAGCAGCTTGTTGAGTTTACGAGAGACACGCTTGACTTGAGTCACTTGTTGTTGGATTCATTTAGAGTTGTTCGTAGCAATGTTGATCCAGCCGTGCAACATAAGTTGTTTGAAGATTTTATGAAAGCTTTCCAATATGCAGTTGTTTGGTTAAGATTGGGAGATGTATCGTTGTTAAATTCTTGTGTTGACTTAGTTTTTAAGGGCTTTGACTTGGCACTAGAATTAACCTTTACAATTGAAAAATCATTCATAGAAGTCCTTGTGAAGTACGGTGCCAAAGCTAAAAGGTTCAACAATAAGTTAAGTGAAGTTCAAAGATCTCAGATTTTATCTAAAGCAAGGGAAATTGATAGCGAATTAGTGGATAGAATAGTTCTTGAAGCTCAAGCTCTCAAAAACAAGAACAAGCCAAAGGAAATTCCTAGTGAAAATACTCCTGAACCTGCTGCATTTAAGTACCAGACTAGAGGTCCCAAGCAACAAACTTTGGGTAGATATGGTGTCGTTACTTCCACAGCACCAGTTGCTCCAGCCCCTAAAGAATTCAAGTCTTCTAACCTTGATGCAATTAAGAAGGAGTTGAAGAATTCTCGTGCGGCGATCGCTCCACCTCTGGTACCGCAGGCACCACCGGCTCCTCCACGTCCAGCTGGCTTTAACTCCAGGAAACTGACAGCGGTGGGCCGTTCTTTGAACTCCTTGAAGAAAAAGAAGACTGACTCTGATAGTTCAGGTGAAGACGAGGATAACGAAGATTTCTCCGATTTATTTGTTGAAAAGAAGAAGAAAGCAAAAATTACCGAGGTTGATGTCAATGGTATGCCGATTGTTAGAACGCCTTACACTAATAAGGTCGACCAAGCAAGAAAGGAAGAAGAGAACATGAGAAACAGATTGAATGTGAATTTGAAACCACTTTATAGTACCATTTTGAAGTGGAACTATAATTCTACTGACGTTTACCCTACTGGGTGTGATGCTAATTCTTACAAACCAACACAAAACAAGTATGCAGATGTCAAGGAATATATTAAAACCACAGAGCCTTTGCTCATGTTGGAATGTTGGCAGGGCATACAATCGGCCAAGCAAACTTTACAGGAAAAGCCATTTGAATTATTAATAGGAAGCAGATCAAGTGTTGATGGCTTTTTTGATGTCTATGCATCTATAAAGAAGACAGTGTTGGCAGACAGAAAAATTGGGGACTCTGATTTATTGGTCTTGTCTTTTATGGAAAAAGGTTTCTATAATTCTCCTGACGAACTAGGTGCTTATATGAAAGCACCAAACACAAGAACATGTTTAGCAAAAATCAGAGAAATCAAATCTGTCAATTCCGATTTTAGTGACATCACTTTAAGAGTTTTCCCTGCGGGCTCAATGATGGGAGTATTGACACCAAAGTCTGAAATCATCGCTATGCGTGTTATGCAAATGATCACCATTGAAAGAGAATTCTCATCATTGAAAGGATTACAATACTACGATTTGTGCAACTCTATCATCCTGGCAACTCCTAATAAGCCCGTTGAGATTAGTGATGTTGAAGCTAAACAATTACTGAAAATTTATGATGTCAATAGATCCCAAGCACAAGCAATTTTTGGCTCATACAATAGCGAAGGATTTTCATTGATTCAAGGTCCTCCAGGTACAGGTAAGACCAAGACTATTTTGGGTATAGTTGGCTACTCATTGGCTCGCCAGATGAAGGAAAATGCAATTGTTGTTCCAGATGCTAAAGGTCTGTCAGCCAATAAGACCAAGATTTTGATTTGTGCTCCAAGTAATGCTGCTGTCGATGAACTATTGATAAGATTGCGTAATGGTGTACGCACATCTCTGGGCGCTCCTATGGCACTTAAAGTTGTGAGATTGGGCCGCAGTGACGCCGCCAATGCCTCAGTACGTGACTTAACATTGGAAGAATTGGTTGAGAAAGAATTACAATCAAAGGCTATCGAGACTGATCCAAGCATCAGAACCGATCATACCAAGTGTATTGAGGAACGTGACAAGTTAAGAGAACAGTTGGCTTCTTCCGAGTTGAGTGCAGATGAGTATATGGCATTGGAGGAAAAGTTGAGAATGGTGAACAAGAAAAGAAACGAATTAGCCAAAAAGTTAGATGACCAAAGAGAAAAGGTTTCGATTGCTTATAGAACGAGAGAAATCGACAAACGGACATTGCAAGCCAAGATTTTAACAGAAGCTCAAGTCATTTGCGCTACATTATCTGGTTCAGCACATGACTTTTTGGCTAAATTGTCCATAAAAATCGATCAGGTTATTATTGATGAAGCTTGTCAGTGTGTGGAATTGTCATCTATCATTCCTTTGAGATACGGTGGTAAGAAATGTATTATGGTTGGTGACCCTAACCAATTACCACCTACAGTTTTGTCGCAAGCAGCATCCGCATTGAACTACGAGCAAAGTTTGTTTGTTAGAATGCAGAAGAATAATCCTGATTCCGTTTATCTTTTGGATGTGCAGTATCGTATGCATCCAGAGATCTCTCAATTCCCAAGTGCCGAGTTCTACCATTCGAAATTATCGGATGGGAAGGATATGTTTGAAAAGAATACGAGAAAATGGCACAATGACTTTCCGCTTACTCCTTACCGCTTCTTTGATATTGAGAGTCGACATCAAGCCAATTCTCTTTCACGTTCTTTATACAACGCGGGAGAAGCTCAAGTTGTGTTGGAATTAGTTGAACATCTTATGAAGGTATTACCTGACGGGATCAGTGGGCGCATTGGTGTCATTTCTCCATATAAAGAGCAAATTCGAACATTGAAGGATATCTTCAGTAGGAAATATGGTCGCCTTATTTGGAACGAAATTGATTTCAATACTGTTGATGGATTTCAAGGTCAGGAAAAGGAAATCATCATCATGTCTTGTGTACGTGCAAGCGAGACAGGAAATGTTGGTTTCTTGAGTGACATTCGTCGTATGAACGTTGCTCTTACGCGTGCTCGAACATCGCTTTGGATACTTGGAAATGCGTCCTCATTGAAGAGAAATAAAGTGTGGAAGCGTTTGATAGAAAACGCAGAGTCCAGAAATTGTGTGTCCAAGGCGTATCCTGGATTTCTGAAAACATTTGGGAGATCACAGTATAAGCGGCCATCAGATCTTCCTCCCACGCTTCCAAACGATCCTAAGCGTCCAAAGATTACTGAAGTAATTGAACCGGCTAAAGAACTTAACGAGTCACACGGTCCCATAGCTAAAGTACCCAAGGGACCTAGTTCTGATCCAAAATATTCGAAACAAAATCATAACTACTCTTCGAAACACTCAGAAAGGTCCATAAAAGCTATAAGAAGCGGTGTGTTTGCCTCAGAGTCTGCACCAAATCGTCCTACACATAGGAAACACCATGCATATGTTGCTCCTACCAGCTCAGGAGTACTTCCCAAGAAACCTCAAATTACACCAAGCACAACGGCTCCAAAACCACCAAACCCTGGATACGTGCTGTCCAAAAGTGGTGTTGTTGGAGCTCCTCCTAACCATAACTACAAACCAACTTCATCTGGTACGATCAAGCCTAAGAAGAATGGAAGTAGTATATTTATTCAGCCCAGAAAATCACATCCTAAATAATTTATAATAATGATATCATTCCCCTTTTATTTGTTTATTTGTAGCACCGGAAGTTTCTGCTGGTCGAGAATTGCCTTTTGTTGGCCGAGGAGACAAGGAATATTCTAGACTTGATTCCGACGTATCGATTCCAAGCTGTATGTAAGATTCGACAATAGTTTTATAATCAGACTCTCTCGTCACTAGTTTTAGAGCTGCAAATATCGCTCTTACCTCGTTTGTAAGAACATCATTCAACTGATTTGTATCACTTAGGTGATTAGAAATGATGGGTTTCATAGTTTTTAAGGTATTTGTGAGTATAATGGTAAGATTTTGATCCAAGTGGTCTGGCGACGGCACTGACTCAGATACATAATCTAGAATTTCTTGCTCCTGATGTTTGAGGACGTCAACAACATCTTTCCAAACTATGCTGTATTCGTGGAAAGCAGCAGCCTTTTTAGAAGTATGAAGGACAAGATCATTCAAAGCATTCTTCTTTCTTTCAAGCATCCCTATGATTGGTTCCAAGTCATGCATCTCAGTAACAGTATTTTTGAGGTCTTCAACTTCAGTCTTTTTCAGTGGTACCTGTGTTTTATGATCACTGTCACTTAGAAACTTCTTCATGTAATTAGTAAAATGCTGTTTAACTTGTGAAGACAGGCGAGCTCCCTTTTGAAACCCCTTTTCGTATGCTGTAGGTCCATGATCGTGATTCATTCCCCGCTGGTCAATCACTGGCTCTGGATTTACTTCCGGAACAACAAAAGGTTGCATACCAATCGGTTCCAGATTTGTTTTGCCATTTAAGTTCTCTACCAATGGCTCTGCAACTGTTCGTTTGCCTTCATAATTTTTCTTAAACGTAACTTCAACAGGCACCGACCGAATTGACCTGTTGGCTTCCTGTTCTGGGATACCGTTGGATTGTAAAAAGTTAAGAATTGCTTCTTTGCCTTTCGCTTCATCTGCTTTGAACATTTCAACGTATCGAAAAGACCTGCTTTCCAACACGGAACTGGTGGTTTCAATTTCATTTTTCAATAACCGCTTCTTCAAACGAAGTGACTCTAGTTTCCTTTCCAAATCACCAATCTCTGAATCCACCTGCAGTGATTCGTCTAAAAGTTTGGAAAGCTTAGCACCATGTTTATTCTTTGTGCTTTTGATCGAGGATATTTTATCCAAAATCCTGTTGCGTCGCTTATCCCACGTCTTAAAACTGACAAGTAGCGAATCTGAATGGGATATGTCTTTTGAATATAGCTCATTTAGCGAGTAGTAATTTTCCGAAAGCAGTTCAAAGTTTTGTAGTATCATCAGTCTCACCTTGTTCAAATCTTGGTCTCCTGATGAAAGAAGTTGCCCGTGGAGCTTGGAGTTGCGGTGCAACTCTTTCAGGACAATGTTGTTCTTGTTGGTAAGGAATTCAATTGGAGAATCAATACCATTTTCCAACTTGGGCTGGGCAATAAATATTACCGATTCTATCAACAGTTTATCAAGGAAGCTGCTTTCGGTAGCATGTAGTATTTTGGAAGGGTTTGTGAATAACTCTTCATCGCGGACTGTTGGAGAAAATGAGAAAGACTGCGCACTGTGATGACTGTTATTGTTGCTATTGTGGACTGTGGTGTTGATGGAGGTCACACGAGGAGACGACGACTCAGAGATAAGAAGGTCAGGGTCCGGATCGAAATCGTCATCTGAAGATGCCGAAATAGATGTTGGGACCGCATTGATTGCTGTTCTTCTCTTAGGGACCACGGTTGACTCCAAACTTATTGATTCAAACAAAGACATAATAACTTAGCAATACCAGATTGCATCCGTTTAGACACTTGGCAGTGTGGAGCGAGAATCATTCCTTATCGTGTGTGCAACATACGACCTGCAGGTAAGTACCAGGCAGTTTACTTCACTTAGTACCACCTGACGATATTATTAGCAGTTGGAGGCTTCAATAGCAGAAAAACATTCAAAATCCAAAAGAAAGTTTGTAAAGATAGTTGTCTTTAACTTTCGAATGGTCAATATTTCGTGGTGTTCTGTTCTTAAGCTCTTGCATCTTCAAGTACGCGTGTGCGCGTTCCAAATTTGGTGCCATATTTGTATTTACTAAAACCATTGTCATCGTGATATATGTGCTATGAAAATACTATGCGTCGCAGAGAAACCTTCAATAGCCAAAGAAGTGGCACAAATCCTAAGCGGTGGACGAGTAAATGTACGAAACTCAAAGAATAAGTACATCAAGAACTACGATTTCACATTCAACTTCCCACAGGTGGGTAGCTGCGACGTGACTATGACATCTGTGGTTGGTCATCTCACGAATATGGACTTCCCACCTGCCTTTCAATGGGGTAAGTGTGTTCCTGGACGACTTTTTGATGCAGAGATCATTGAAAAGGTCACAAAGCAAGACGTGTTTGACAACATCTCGAAAGAAGCAGCAACGGCTCGCAGACTAATGATATGGACCGATTGTGATCGAGAAGGTGAATTCATAGGCTTTGAAATATTCAAGGCGGCAAATAAGGGAAATCGCTCGATTGAGATACGAGATATTTGGAGAAGTAGGTTCTCCCACTTGGAAAGAATGCACATTCTTCAAGCAGCAAGAAACCCCATCCAGTTGGATATGCGCTCAGTTGCTGCAGTTTCCTGTAGAATGGAGGTTGATTTCCGTGTTGGTACAAGTTTCACGCGTCTTTTGACCGATGGTTTGCGGCAAAGCCGAATAATTGAAAAACAAGAATTAGCATCTTATGGTACGTGCCAGTTTCCTACCTTGGGATTTGTTGTTGACAGATATAAAAGAGTCAAAAACTTTGTGCCAGAGAAGTTTTGGTACCTTAATGTCGAAACAAAGAAGGAGAATAAGAAAGTACAGTTCAATTGGACAAAAGGAAACTACTTTGATAGATTATATGTGCTATTGTTGTACGAAAACTGTCTAAAACACGAATCAGGAATTATAACTAGACTTGAACAAAAGAAAACAACAAATTGGCGACCGTTGCCATTAACAACGGTTGAACTACAGAAGGATTGCGCCCGATTATTCAAGATGAGCGCAAAACGAGCGTTGGATGCTGCCGAAAAGCTATACAATCGAGGATTTTTATCTTATCCCAGAACAGAAACTGATTCTTTCCCTGCAACAATGGATTTCAGAGGCACGATAGGGAAACAGGGCCAGGATTCAAGATGGGGGTCATACGCGAACCACCTTCTTGAACATGGAATTGAGACTCCACGTAATGGTAAACACGATGATAAAGCGCATCCAGCTATTCATCCTGTCAACTACGTTCAAATCGACAGTTTATCTTCACCTGATGAGAAGAAGGTGTATGAGTATGTTGTGAGGCGCTTTTTGGCTTGTTGCTCCAAAGATGCTGTTGGTCATCAATCGACAGCTACTTTACAGTGGGGGGATGAGTATTTCACTGCTACAGGGCTTATTGTTACTGAACGAAACTATTTGGACGTTTTTATTTATAGAAAATGGGAGAGTTCAAAGCAATTGCCCACTTTTGTTGAAGGAGAGACGATTAAAATTACAGGGGGAATGATGAAGGAAGGACAAACTAGTGCACCCAAGCATATGACAGAAACGGAGTTGATTGCATTAATGGACGTGAATGGAATTGGAACTGATGCTACAATTGCCGAACACATTGAAAAGATTGCTGCTAGAGGATATATAGCCAAGCAGAAGCAGGGCAGTGTTGAGTATATTGTGCCATCATCATTGGGGATGGGTTTGATTGAAGGGTTTGATAAAATGGATTTTGATAACATTTCCTTATCGAAACCATTTCTTCGAAAGGCATTGGAAAGCTCGTTACAAGACATAGTTGATGGTAGTAAAACCAAACTCGAGGTGCTCCGGGAGGTTAACCTGATGTATAAACAGGCCTACGCTGTTAGTTCTCAAAACATTAGCGTTTTGTCACAAACATGTCGGACAATAATGCAACAAAATGCATAACATAATAAGTTTTTGCATTTTAAAAATTTCTGTAATATTTTGCTACTTTTCACAGAAAAAAATAATACATCTTCTACATGTCGGGCAAAACACCGTGTAAGTTCTACGCACAGGGCAATTGTCGATACGGAAACAGATGCAAGTTCTCACATTCCAACAATACAAACGACAGGAACTATAATCAGCTGAGTTCTTTTGGTGGAAAACAGAATGCCATCGACAGGTTTTGTGATCTGGCAACATTAGGGTCCTTAACGCAACAGATCAAAGATGATCTCACTGAATTCAGACAGAAAACGATCCAGGTGACTCCATTACTAAGCAGTTATGGTCTTGGTCTGCCTGCAGTCAACAACCTCATCGACGGACGCGACTTATCATTCGAAGAACAGCGTCTCTTGTACTTGGAAGCGACTACAGGCAGTAAACTTTCAGAGTTCGATGACAATATGCAGGCGCGGGCATCTGACATGGAATATTGTTTTAGTCAAATCGAAGGAAACGAGCAAAAGGCTGCCTACTACCAACAAAAGTCCGTGAGCGCAACACACACTCCTAAACCGTTTATTAGCAAAACTATAGAAGAATCATTATCTACGTCTGCATTTGGCACTCTGGGTTTTGGCAACACCGCTGGCGGTGCCTTTGGAAACCAAGGGTTCGGTAACCTGGCAGCCACCGGTACTGGAGCCACTTCTTCGGGATTTGGAAGTTCAGGATTTGGAAGTTCTGGATTTGGTGGACTGCGCTCGACAGCAGGATTTGGCTCATCGGGGTTTTCACAACCATCTTCAGCATTTGGTAATGCTGGATTTGGAAACACTGGTTCAGGTGCCTTTGGAAGTGGTAATTCAGGTGCTTTTGGAAAACAAAGCAGCAATAATGGAGGTGCCTTTGGTTCTGCAAGTATTACACCATCTGCTTTTGGCAACAGTTCCTCTGTACCATCTGCATTTGGCGCTTCTGCAAACACAGCACTGCCTTTTGGCGCAGCGGCCACAACTAACAAGCTGCCATTTGGAACAGCTTCTACAACTTCCGGACTGATATTTGGTGCTTCTTCTAACAATAACCCTTCTCCTTTTGGCACACAATCTACCAATGCCACTTCTGCGTTTGGTACGCTGGGTAGCACACCCGCATCTAATCCTTTTGCAAGCACATCCACAACAGCCACAAACCCATTTGGAAACACATCCAATTCTACATTTGGCGCAAGCAATTCAACAACAAACAGTTCGGGCTTTGGTCAACAAGGGTTTGGAACTAAAAGTAACAGTTCACCGTTTGGCCAAACCAACACTTCTGCATTTGGTACTCAACAACCACAATCAAGCGCTTTTGGGTCCGGGTCTAGTCTGTTTGGAACTGCCGCCATAGGGACAACCCAACAAAATCCATTTGGTTCAGCTGCTTCTACATCAAATAGTGGTGCCTTTGGGGCTGCAGCGGCACCAGCCAATCCATTTGGAAATTCTGGTACTGGTCCGTTTGGAAATAGCAGCGCAAGTTCCGGATTTGGCGCTAGCGGCTTTTCTGGTACAAATACTTCCTCTGGCTTTGCATCTAACGCATTTGCTTCTGCAGCCACCCAGCCACTTGAGATAAATGAGAATGACCCGTCGTTGAAAGAATTGGATCCTACTGTTATTGAAGCATTCAAAGCCGCTTCGTTTGAATTGGGTAAAGTTCCTGATGCGCCACCACCGCGTGCTCTCTTTAGCATATAATGGTTTTTGAGTTGGTTGGACATGAGGTACTTTAATAGAGTTGTATAGTAGAACGATAATGTAATGAAGTATAATATCAATACCTGTATACAAATTTTGCAATCAATCTATTGTTCACTAACACCAACACTACCAAATGCTATGTATCGAATGCACCAATACCAATATCGAAGGGCTCTATTATAAGTACAAGAGCGAATATATTAAGCTTACAACCTGCCCGAGATGCGAGAAGATTACAGATAAATACGTCGAGTATGACAATGTTCTCCTCTTCATCGATATCTTACTTTTAAAGAAACAGGCTTACAGGCACTTGGCTTATAACGTCACTGAAACCGAGTTCTTGCAAGATCCTTCTTGCAGAAGAAAAAGCAATTTGGTGTCTACCGTCTCTTTCCATCGGCGATACAGGAAATTGATTCGGTTGTTCGTCATGATAGTACTATTTGAGGTCTACCTAAACTGGGCATACGAAGAAAAGAACACCACCAAGCTCACGTTGGCCATGTCATATATACTTGAGCAAAAGATTCATTATCAGTACTTGTACTTCATTGCTAAACTGCTCATGGAACATCTGATTCTACATCTGTTCATTCAGGTTATTTTACGGCTGATTGGCTGGGGTTCTCAACCAAACACCATATTAAGTGACAAGTACCAGAGAGGATACTACAACTCTGTGTTGCTTATAACAGTGTTAGTATCGGGTTCTATTAAGCTTTTTCCCATTCTCATGCTTATCTGGCCATACGACAAGACGTCAATATCGCCCTCCGTCCTCAGTGTGGTGGGTATTATCAACATAGTCGAAGCACTTAGGATCGTTTCCGCTCGTTCATACTTAACTGTGGTACCGATCCTCCTTGTATCATCTGCAATCCTGTTAGTGGGATCAAAGTACATTCTCAGTACATTGGTACATTATTTGTCCGGTATAAGTTTGCAACTAATTCAAGATAGCGAATACCAATCAATCTTGGCTGAAATTCAAAACTACAAAGAAATCATTAAGATGATTGGTGCCTCATGCTCATTATCTAATTCTTAAATTTCCCTTATTAGCTATATTCTTCCACCGTTTGGGCCCGTCTAACTTTTAAGCCATCGGAATTAATCATAAGAACATCATTTTTATCAATTGCAATTAATGGCCCATCCAAATCCTTCACCAAGTTAGGATAATCGAACGTCGTATGAAGTTCCCTTCTTTCATCCAAGGTGCGTAATGTCTCATCTGGGTTTTCCACCCTTGATTCTTCATCATGAACATTCAAAAGGTTATTTTCAATTGATCTTAATGCAATGAATATTGACAATGGAATGTAGTGATTTTGAAAGTTCCACAACAAAAATAGCGTAATGGCCGGCAAAGGAGCCAAGCATGTAGCATATGTGAATGCCTTTTGAGATGCCAACGTACCGACCATGGTAAGCTGGAAAATTAACAAGCCCAATATTATTCTTCTGAATATTAATGGCCACACTTTACCTGTTGAATGAGGAGGGTGTACACAGGCATATAGTAATTGGTACTTGTTGACAAAGTACCCAATTATGAAATAGATTAAGCCTGAAGTCAAAATTTTCGTTGACATGACCGAATAAATAATAGTAATGAGCAAAATCAACAAAGGCTGTGGTAGATGTAAACCGAAATTAAACACAGGTGGCTTGTATAAATTCAAATGATCGCGAGGAGTCTTGCACCAGAACACAGAGGTAATGGGGAACAAGATTAAATTGCCCAATAATAAAAGTTTGTATGGGAAAATACCAATACCCTGCAAAATGATCAAATCAACGTAGAATAACGAAAGTTCACGAAGAGATTTTGCCAAGTCGTAGGCTATTCTCGTGGTATCACTAATGGATGCTGTACCAAACACTGTAAAAACCAAGAACAAATTGACAAAGATATAAAAGAAGTTTTTTGAAACTGTTGATATCTCTTCATCACTATGGGATGTAAATCCTTGGTTTTCAGTTATCCAAATATAAAAATATGGGATGAGCATGTTTAAGATAGTGAAAATATATGTTGGCAATAATCCAGTAACCAAAGTTTCGGCCCACTTGTTGCTCTTCAAAAACTCTCCCAATTTAGGCCAAACTCTCGAGATCGATTTTATATTGAGAAACTTGGCCAAATAACCCACTGGAAAGACCAAGAGTACACTCAACAATCCAATAAATAAGGTAACAACTGCAATTCTGAAGTTCCTTTCTCTTCTAGTCAAACACAAGTTATCCCAAATAATGTCGTGTGGAGCTGGCGCCAACTCAGTAATGAGGTGACTAACTTTAGGATCAAGAACTGCTTGAGCAATCATTTGAGCTTGTGCGACAGATTTCATCGTCACAAATGCCGTAGATGTGGCTGGATACTCTTTTTTTCTTGCTCTCTGAATATCAGCATCAATTACCCGAAGCTTTTCCGAATAGTAATTGATAGCATCAACTTCAGGCCCCATCCAACCAAACAAACCTGTCTTAATTTTAGGTCTCATACTCGTGCCATCGTTAAGGTTTCCAATTTGATTAACAGAATCTCCTACTAAATCCTGTTGCACTCTTTCCGAAACTATATCAATTAATGAGGGTGAATCTGTTCCAACCAGGCCTGATTCCAGTGTGACTTCGTTGTCGAGAAATTGATTGTGATTCAAACCAAACAGTTCTCCAAGGTTTGGGTGTAAGTTAGTAGCAATTAAATCATTAACATTTGTTATGTGTATAGCTTTCAAGTACTCGACCCAATTGACTTCCACCTTTCTCAAAATTTGCTTACGGATCTTGAATAAATCATTCAATCCACTCCATTCCCGGACAATGACAATCGTATCAACTTCGCCAATACCTAACGTGTTGATATGTCTTTTTAAGTCAACTTCATCTCGTAAAATAGGAGGGATACCCGAAATTTTAATAGTTCTATCGGTAATGGAATTCTGTTTCCCCAAGTAGGCCTGCCTCATGTCGATAATCTTTTGGGTTTCTTGAAACAAAAAGTAGCTGACAATAAAGGTGAAAACGTAAGAAAACACAGTATAGATCCATAAAAACCCTTTAATGGATTCTTCATCTTCACCAGATCCAACTAGAGCTGCAAGTGCACGTAAAACAAGCACTCTGTTATCTTCATCATCACTGGGATAGTCTTGGTCCACTTTCCCCGTGTACCAGTAACGGATAGGCGAGATTATCGTGATAGCACACAAGAGACAAGCACCGAGTATCTTGATACACATCTTGAAAAAAACAAGGAATACAACTGCATCAAGCCCTGCGTGTTGGAGAACTTCAGCCTCTGTGACCCTGAAAAGAACTGGTATCCATCCAAACAACGACCTTGCTGGTAAGTGCGGTAAATTGTGGCGAGAGGAGGAATGAACATAGTTGGTATTCAATAAGTTGAGGTTTGCCACATATATCTTGGGATATCGCACGCGTAGGAGGGAGAAAGCTAGGAAAGCTGATAGGCCCAAGACGAGTGCCACCATTACCTGATAACGAGCAACTCTCGCTGTCGCGGGTCGGTACAAGGAATCATTGTCTTGTTTGGCTAGCGACTCCAAGTCTGACGCAAACAATATATCAAAAAGCATTGTTCACAACGCTTTACTGATGATGATAGGCCTCTAGTGGTAATAAGTGATAAGCGTTCCTCACTTACGATCGGTAGACGATAAGTTTCATACATAACATATCCTGTATATAGCTAAAGTTTATTTTTTTGGGTGCAAATTGTGCTTCATGCATGGTGGTGAGTATGAAATTGAGACTGATGTTGCTCGTCAATAGAATGGTTCAAGAGGCCATCTGTTTGCTCCATAGCAACCTTATACTTTTGGTGATTTGGAGGAGTGCCTCTAAAAACCTTTTCTAGCCTTGTGTCAATATTTTTCACCAAACTGCCGTATAGGTCATTCATTTTTTGGTCCACACTTTCACGGCTCTGGTACACGTTATTCAAGATTCCCTTGAGCTTAAAGTCTACATCGTACTTGTAAGCTTGTAACTCATTGCGTATTTCACAAAGTGTTGTCTGTATTTTGTTTTGTGAATGGACCAATTGTTGTAGCAAGTTTGAATTCTTGGTAAATATGTTGTCGGTCTCAAATATCTCATTCTTGTCAAACTTGGAGTTAAACTCATCATAATTAGAAGTGTTTGATGTATATGTCTTAGAAAGGACACTCAGAAATGAGATAGAGTCGGATGAAATGGATTCTGACTGAGTTAATTGACGGAAATCCTTGTTAACAGAATGCATTTGGAGAGGAAGAGAACTCTGGTTCACTGCAGTATTAGAAAAACCACCATTTGAGGGTCTTGTTGCATGACTTGATTCCATGTCAAACTTTGAATAATTATTATTTTGTATTTGATTGACGTTCAGAGGGTTTGGATTATACAGTGGAATGCTGTCAACACTTGCATTATCGGGTATTAGGAACTCCAACTTTATTTTTGTTGATCCTTTGCTTTTCTTTTGCTTATGAATTTGAGATGAAGGGGCCTTTAGTATCCTTTTCTTCGATATTGGTGTTTCATGGTCTATTGAATCAAGTTGCTGTACCTCTGCCTTGGACGTGTCTTTTTGGCTCAAGTAATGATTCAAGTTCAAAAGAATTAGCTCGTTTTCGCTCATGCCCATACCAACCCCAGCATTTTGGTCACTAAATAGTCGTTGATCCAAATTCATACGCAATATTTTGAAGCGATTATTAACCGTTCTTGATTGCATTATCTTTGTATCAAATTTCTGATTATATTCATCTCTGTACTTGTAGATAGTGTTGAGCAAGAAATTGTCGGCATCATACGTGAAAACAAACGAACAACGTTTGTTTTTGCTTTGAGCTTGTGGGTTGGTTTCTGATGAATTAGAATCGTCATCATCATCCTGAATTTGTACCTGTTGTGCAACATTGGAATTCATCTTAAGTGGTGAAAGTTTGTTATCTATTGGTGCAGCCAATTGGACACCTGGTACCTCGATCGTGTGACAGCGAAAATAAAAAAACTGTGGACTTTTATCAAAATTCAGTTATCAAAGTTGGAATTCTAGAAATGTCACTCTATTCTTGCACTATTCTTGCACTTTTTGTGTTTATAACACGGCTGAACAATTGAGGTCTTGATGTGTGCGTTTATGGTTCTGAGACTTGTCAACCATTAAAAAATTATCTAATACACGACCAGTGCAATCGAAAACTTAACCCCAGAAAGCGTGAAAGATAAACATATCTACGTCATGGATTCCTACGCATACACCAAGAAATTCATTGATAAACAGGTGAAAACATTAAATACGCCATTGAAAGTTGACCTGCTACGAGATGTTAATCTTTCACGAAAAGAACTACAAAAGATTATTGATAAAGTGAATATCAAAATAAGGCGACATAACCGCGATATCTTCTCGAGCCAAGCAACAAACCAAATTGTCCAGCAAGTTATCAAGTTAGAGCAAAGCAAGCTATCTACGGTGAATTCTCGACTTTTTGAGATTAATAAGACATTGAAGCCGTTGATTATTCCCGATTATCTTTATGATGGTTTGGTCAAATTAGATGGCGTCGAGAAGCTAAAGCAATTAGTAAGATTGGTGCATGAGTTACCTGAGGCAAAGTACCTAATTGATACTTTTGGTGAAGAAGATGGCCAACTGAGCTCAGAGCTGGAATCCGAGGAAACAGGTTTGGTCCAGGACTCCGAAGTACGCGATGAGCCCATCACCGTGAGAAAGGTCAAAAAGAATTATCGGAAGAAGGCGATAGAAACCCTACAGCGAGATAATACGGACGTTTTAACCAAATATCACGATATACGACAACAACTCATAGAAGCTACCGATACACAAGTGTATTTGCAGGAAAAGCTTACTTATTTGAACAACGTTAGGCGTGACTTGAGCCAGTTGATTAGAGACGAACCAAAGAAGCAAGTTGAAGCATATGACAGTGACGAGGAACCGAATGTTGTCCCCGAAACAACAAACGATTTACCATCGGGCAGCGATTTAGCAGCCGAACTCAATCGCTTTCGAATTTTGGTTGAAAAGATTGAAGCCAAGACGGCCGATATGGATGCTCGGCAGGTACGGCAAGCTATCAGCCAAACCAAATAGTTTACAATAAAGTAAATTAAAGAAACATCTCTGTAGATTACAAATGCTTAACCCTTATTGACCTATTTAATCGAATAAACCGAAACCCATGTCATCGTCAGATTCTTCCTTAGCTTCTTCAGCCTTTTCTTCAGCAGCTTCTTCAGCAGCGGCACCACCGGCAGCAGCGGCACCAGAAGAAGCAACAGCAGCACCACCAGATGGGATGGAAGCCAACTTGGCGTTACCGGCTTGAACCAATTCAGCAACAGTCTTACCTTCCAATTCAGCCAACAAAGTGGAGATTCTGGATTCTTCGGCTTCGACACCGACAGAAGCCAACAAGGAGGTGATGTCAGCGGCAGATGGAGAAGTGTTACCACCTTGGACCAATAATAAGTAAGCAGCTAAGTATTTCATTGTTGTTCTATAGAATAATCACTTTTAAGCGTTAGGCAGACTATCCTTTGATGAGAAGAAGTGAAGCTAAACTGAGACCTTGAGCTGAAAAATTTCGCGAGTGAAAATTTGAGAGAAAAAATTAGAACATGGTCTATGTACAGGAAATATGCTATATATCTGGGAAGTGCCAGCTTTAGTAGTGTAGAGGGCTAGCGGTTAGGGTTATAGTGTGGCAAAGTGAGGCTGCACATGCTATAGTAGTCAGTAGTATGTCAAGTCTAGTAACTTTGGTAAACTACGTTGACTCTTGCCCAACTCTTACGCATAAGGCCAGTAACCACGTCCACGTGAGTAAAAAAAACAGTCACAACAAATTACTAGATTGAACAAGTAATTTATATACAGTCGGAGTAAATTGCACCCGGACCGCAGTAGTTGGAGCGCGCATTGAAATTTTTTTTCATTCTCAACCCTCAGGAACTGTACTGAAAAGTTTTTCTCCACTTGATTTAACGATTTTTACCAGATTCTTTTAGCATAGGACAATATAACAATATGGCTGAAACTAGTATGTGAAGACGACCAGAACGATACAAGGATACAAACTGAAGACAGAAGCGTTTGATAGAATGTTGATATGAACCGTGTACCCAGTGCTTGACGTTTGATACCTTGCTTGACCACCGAATTGTACTAACATATTTAGCTGACAGAAAGAAGAGAAACTTCAAGACCTTCTCCTTTAAGGGTGTTGACTTGAAAGACTTGGTTGAAATGCCAACTGAAGAATTCACCAAGTTGTGCTCCGCCAGAGTCAGAAGAAGATTCTCCAGAGGTTTGGACTCCAAGCCAATGGGTTTGATTAAGAAATTGAGAGCTGCCAGAGCCGCCACTCAACCAAACGAAAAGCCAGCTGTTGTCAAGACTCACTTAAGAAACATGATTGTTGTCCCAGAAATGATTGGTTCCGTCATTGGTGTTTACAACGGTAAGGTTTTCAACACCGTTGAAGTCAAGCCAGAAATGGTTGGCCACTACTTGGGTGAATTCTCCATCACCTACACCCCAGTCAGACACGGTAGAGCTGGTAACGCTTCTTCTAGATTCATGCCATTGAAGTAAATGGTATAACCTGATAGTTGTATTTTAATGGTTATCTAATAAAAACATCACATATAACTGTTTTTCTGTAGCAACGCTGGTGAAATTTTTGACCAGTCGTACTGTCGTATTATGAGGTATATTATTTCCCGCAACTCTGCCTATAAAAAGGTCGCAACTACCCTAGTTCGTTGTTGAGAGACAATGGCCGAAATCAACCCTGCTAAGGAAATCGCCTTTGGTGCTGCTTCTGGTATGGTGGGCAAGCTCGTTGAGTTTCCCTTTGATACCATAAAGGTGCGGCTCCAGTCGAGCGATGTCCGTCTTCCCACCTACCAAATGGTGAAAACGACATATCTAAATGAAGGAATTGTCAGTGGGTTCTACAAGGGCTTGAAGGCTCCTTTGGTTGGTGCTTCAATCGAGACAGCAGTGCTCTTTACCGCATACAACTGGACATCGTCGCATTTCATCAACCACTACTCCAAGCGAGTGGACGACTTTGATATCGACGCCGATTTGCCACTTTGGACACGGTGCGTTGCTGGTGGATCAGCAGGCTTTGCTGCCGCCTTTGTCTTGACACCCATCGAGCTTGTCAAGTGCCAATTGCAGGTCTCCAACTTGTCGACCCGCACCAATATCTCGTACATGTCATTGATCCGGTCCATTATACGTCAAGATGGCTTTCGTGGCTTGTGGAAAGGCTTGAACTCGACTCTTATCCGTGAAGTGTTTGGTACGTCCATCTGGTTCGGAACCTACGAGTACATGACGGCTCTATATCGCGAGCATCCTGTTGTTTCGCACGACTGGCAGCTCGTTATTAGTGGTGCCCTTGCAGGAATCATGTTCAACCTTTCGATGTTCCCCATCGATACCATCAAGTCAAACATCCAGACTCACGACATGTTGCATCTGTCGGCCAACAAGACGACTTTCTGGCTCACGGCAAAGAAGTTGGCTACAAGCAAAGGTGGAATCCGCAACTTTTATCGCGGCTTGGGTATCACGTTGGTTAGAGCGATCCCTGCCAATGCTCTTATATTTTACAGCTACGAGACATTGAAACGAAACTTTTGATTGCTATTTAAAAGTACTGAGCAGCAGCCTTCACGTCATCAACATTCAAGAAATCAGAGTGCAACTCAAACATGGAGTGCAAGTGTCCCTTGACAAGGTCCATGGGCCAAGAAACATCGCCCCAAACACGCGTTTTGATACCGTACTTGTGGGCCAAGTCAAAGTAGGCACCAATGGTTTCTTTCTGAGACTCGGAAAACTCGCTGGTTTGTGCCTGTAAGTATCCGTCGATGCCCAAGAGTTCACGAAGCGAGGCACTGGCAACGCGTGAGAGTTTGCTGATGCTTTGCAACTCGCTGGCAGCAGTGCTCGTGGTGAAGTTGGCCAAGGCACCATCGAGAAACGCATACCGTTTCGTTTCAGCCTCAACTTGGGCTGTGGGCAAGTTCCCCGTAATGGTCAACACAACGGGACCTGGAACAAACACATCTTTTTCGACATCATAGTATGCTAGGTAGTTCTTGTCGATAAACGGTTGCAAGAGTGGCTTGATGGCTTCATAGGTGGCAACTGGTTCCGTCTTGAAGTCCATCCACAAGTACAATGGGGTTTCTGCCGAGTTATAAAACACTCCATTCTTGAAAACACCGGATCGCTGGTTTGTACCGTCGTCATTTGTATAGATGGGGTTGGCATACTCCAAAAACTGCCAGATTGGATTCAAATATAAATTGAAGAGCGTATTGATAGGCTCGAGATAGACTTGGTTGTGGCCCACGTAGACTTCGTCATTTCGAAAGTGTTTGGTTTGTGCCTTGGTTCGGCCCGTAGTTTCGGTAACGGTGCGTTCAGCCGTGTATCCCTGGGGAAAATGCCACACGTCACTCTCAATACTCTGACACCCAACACTCAATGCATCAAAGAGCGGTCTCTGGCGCCAGTAATCGTTGTGTGAATGTAATGGCTTGACATCAACATCACGCGTCAAGTCTTCCGAGGTATAATTGACAGGCAACACCGGAGTGGTGTCGTAGCCAAATCCGCTGTACGAGTAAGGTGAAATAGAAGGCACCAGGCCAAACATGGATCTAAATACACTGATCATGGTGTAGTTGATTAAGGGAGGAATTGAGAGCTTGATGGGCCCATGGGCCCACGCTACCGGCGTGCCTCGACCATTTATTACGTCACAGTCGCATCGCCGGTGTTTCGGCGATCAATTTATAGACGAATACGAGTCAGATAACAGTAATAATAATACATTTTTACTCTCAAGTAAATGCTATTTGGTGTTGGAGAGAATCTCCTCAATGTAGTTGCTGATCTTGTTGATCCTTGACGCCGTGTTGGTCATAACGGCTTCGTTGGTGAATGCTACCTTGGTCTTGACAAACTCCGTCACCGTACCGAGTTTTTTCATCAACAACTCGGTGGAAAACTCATCTACGGCAAGAACATATGTCTCCTTGAAATCGATTGAGATCGTCTTGGAAGTTTTGTTCCACACAAAATGCACCACGATCTCCGTATCCTTCTTGTCAAATCTAATGAACCGCGACAACACAACTAAACTGGCCAACATCGACAACAAGTCGCACGCTGCTACCAACGCAAAGTCCGGGTACTTGATCCATGCATCCTTACCGTTGGTTTTCAATACTGGATTCTTCCACCATTCGGTTCGTTCGTTCAGATCACCGTTATTATTTAAAACAACTTCACGGAACAGGTTCTTGTTGTTCTCTGTTTCTTCGAGCCACGTTGGACCAACAACAACAGAGTATGCATCGTACTCTTCCTCATCAACTATCTCAAGCAATTTAGCAAACTTTAACGAAGAAAAGAACAAATTCGCAACGCAGGTCCATTGAATATCGGTCAAGTTCTCCATCAAGGTTGGCAATTCCTCATACTTGGCCAAGTTGGTAACCGAAATGTCGTTGATGAGCGGAGTGATCTCCTGTGCTTCTGTTGAGTTATTTGTCGTCGATTCAAACTCGTGCTCAAACATCTTGAATATCATGATATCGTTGATAAAGTAACTCAGCTGCAAGAGATTGATCGTTTGCATGATGAGATTGGTCTGCAAGTATCCAAGATTGATAATGTACAACTTTTCCGAATCAAGTTTCAACAAATGACAGTTTTCCATGTTTTTGAAAAAGGCAGCCGTCGTTACCTTGGTCTCTACCCGATCTTCGTACTTGAAATCACCATTGGCTAACATGGTCAATAGTCCTTCAAAAATCTTTCCAGCTGTCAATACAGCATGCGAATCGGTCATTTGGAGGGAAGAATCGTCAAACGAGCCACGCTCTTTATCGAGATTTTCCATTAGAGTATAGTCCATGCTTCCAAGTGGCAACTTCAAGTTATCAGTATACTTGTCTAGCTCATGGTCGAGCCTGATATCCCTAATTATGGACGATAACCGGAAATAAGGTCTGCCCTGACTGAACCGAAACAAAATGATCTGGTTCATGTAAAAGCTCCAAATCAAACGTATAACCAACTCGCTTTCGTAGAGTTGTCTGGAAGTCTTCAGCTGGCAAGTATAAGTACAATCTTTGGTGATGTACTTGACCGAATCCAACATTCTCTTCAGGTTATAGACATCAACGTACTTGTTGGTCTGGATAATTTCCCATATTCGAAGGTTGACTTCATTGCACTTTAATGGATTGAAACTGATACGTGGTGCCTTTGCAATCAAAGTATACGTCAACATAACACCAAGATCGTTGAGGTTGTCTAGGTACTTGAATACGTTGCCCAACCAGTAGTGCTCGTCTGGGTTGAACGAACCAAGGTCGGCATGCTTGACTTTGCCAATCAAGGGACAGATATTGGTGATGAAGGCATGGAAGATGGAGGAATCAAGTTTGATGGTTGTACGTTTCAACAACTTCTTTTTCGTGGGAAGAACATGGTTGCATGGATGCAAGTAGATGTAATAGATGTCGAGCAAGACATTAAGCACTTTCCACTCAGGCAAGTCGTACTTGGCAAGCTCAATATCCAGGAACGGTCCTGCCGGTACTGTTGGTGATTCTTGACGACTAGTCTCGATTTTGATCTGGGGTAGGGCAGGACTTTCCTGTCTGGTTTTGTGGATATGTTGAGGGGGATACAAGCTTTTCGAGACCAAAAAAGAAGTGGTTGACGATGTGTGGCTGGATTTGTCGTCCTTTGACACCACCTTATCAATGGAGTTTCTCAGGTAGAGACCTGATTTTTCGCTTTCAATGGTTGGAAAAGTGAGTTCTTTGGATGGCTCTTTTGTTCTTTCAAGAGGAGGAAGAACTGGTTTGGTAGCGATGGCTGGAGGTTGTTGTAGCGCTGGTGCTGGTGGGTACGAACCTTCGAAATGCGGTGGATGTTGGCCTGGGTAAGGTTCATAGTAGATATCACGGCGCCAGCGGCCCACAGGTCCTCCAGATTCATCGTACCTAGGAAACAAATCGTCCAGCGTGTACGATGGCGGTTTTTCCTGCCGGTCAAAGGACTTTTGTTGCAAAGGGTCCGAGTTAGAAGACGAACGGTCATCCTGTGATGAAGGAGGATGTCCAAGCGACGGAATTACTTGACCTGGAGACGATGCCTGGTAGTAACCATGATATCCTGTCACTCCTAGATGAGCAGCTAAAAGCGGAGGTCCTGTAGAGTCTGGAGAATGACCAAAGCCCGCAGGAATATCCGATGGAGGAGGTCCTGGTGGTGGTCCCCACGACTGAACTGCGGTAGCCGGGGGACCATATCCAAACCAGCGATGGTGTCTTTTCCAAGGACGGAAGTAGGGGCCAGGGCTATGTCCCCAATTGCGGTGGTGGAGATGATGCGGTGGTAGTGGTGGTGGTGGAGGCTGGTGAGGGCCATAGGGCCCAAAATTGCGTTGGTCATCGTAGGGGAGCAGGTGCCCGTCAGGCAGTATTTCTGGTGCTGACAAAGACCCAAATGGTGGGGTTTTGCCAAAATGTTGCCGCTTGTAGTAAGCCGAGTCGGCCACGATGGGTGTTGTGGCCGATGAGAGCGATAGCGTTGGCGACGGTGGTTTTTTTGTGGGTTTCTGGTCGAGGATAAACGACTGGAAGTGTTCATTGGCCGACAATGCCGGCGGCACTGGCGGAAGAGTGCTGTTGTGGTTGTGGTGGACTTGAGGGACTTTATTGTGTTTATAGGTAGCTGCGAGGGGATCAAGGTGGACATTTTGGCCCTGGGCAGCAGGCGCCGTAGCTGACGACGATACATCTTCCTCGTTGTTGTCTTCCATGGTTTCTGAAGTCGAGAGGCGCTTTTTGCGCCTGCCGCCACGGTTACTCTGGACAAACACACAGGCGATGCCCAAGAACTTGCAGTTGGAGCAGGTTCGTGTTGTCTGGGGTATAATCTTGTTGCTTCCGTCGACAGAGATGATGGTGCTGATGGGCTCGCCATCACACTTGATTTTCTTTTCTCGACACGAAAGACAGGCTCTTCTGGCAACGGGACGTCGCCCGTTGGTGGGGCTCTTGGCGTCTACAGACACCGACATGTGGAGCAAGGGACAGTAAAGGAGTGTGAATGTTGGGAAAGAGAAGAGGGAGTGTGGTGGGGAACGGCCAGGGGGTGGGGATGGTGAAAGGAAACGAGTCAATTAGTTAGGTAAAAGTTGGCGGCTTTGGTTTGAGATGCAGTGCAGGGAGCGCAAATGGCTGAAAAAAAAGCTCACCCTCCAAATGTAAATGAGTGGTTTACGCCAGAGATGCTACAACCACTGTTAGTTAGTGCTTCTCTACTGTGCTAATTTTACTATGCTATTGTGTGCTATTTGTGGTACTGTTAGTTAGTGTTAATGTTACTTGTGTTGCAATTGCTTTGGGTGTTGAGAAGTATTAATAGAAGTCCACCGTTGTGTCGCTGCGAACGGCTACGATTAGCAGGTGCAAGTGAACAATAGCACTGGCACAAATTGCGCACCAAAGAAGATTCTCGGGCAGTGTGGCTGCAATTGGCCAAGGAACATTCCTCAAGCATCCACGCCTTCGTCAACATCTTCGTCAACTCCATCTTCTACTCCGATGATATGTTGGAGCGCTGCACTCATCGGGATTTTTCTGTGCGATCGCCCGCTATTTTTAGAGATGTGATGGATATTATTAGAACAGCTGGGCTTAGCAAATCCCGCCGCATCCGACTGCGGAGGCAACCGTTGGGCATGCACGATGTGTAAACAAGAACCACAGAGTGAGCTACCTAAACGTAGCCTGCCCCTGCTGATCCCTGGATTGACAGATCGCCGTCTGGCACGGCACTACGCCCGCCCCCCCACAAAGCTAAAAAGCAGACGCCTGCGCGCCCTCGGCCAAAATAAGCATTTGTTGTTAGAAAATAACTAGCGAGCTACAGACTATTTTTGGCCAAGCCACTGCCACCACCCAATCAGGCAGTAGCTACCAGTGCCCGGGGCCGCATCGAAACCACCCGCAACACCTCCACCAACTTGACACTGCCGGTCAACAACTCCTCCTTGAAGTAGAACAAAAACGCTGCCGTGCTGATCGACTGCACAAGCTTCACGGCCAACCCGCCATACAACCCTTCCAAGCCTTCTTCACTGACAATCTTTTTGATCTCTGCGTACATAGATAAGGGCTTGGCTGCGCTGGACTCTTGTGTTTTGCGCTTGACGTGCATGCGGGCCTTCAACGTGATGTACGGATATGTCAACGATGTCGCCACCAATTTCCCCAAAGCCCCAATGAAAAACGCCTTGATCGCCGTAAACGATTTAGGCCCATTGCGCGCAATAATCACATTTTTGATCTGCTCAAAAATCGTGTACTGGATAATCGGATTGATCACCAACACCAACGCAGGCAACACTCCAGCAAATAGCGTGCCCACTCCATCCTGCTCAATGATGTCCATGAGCGCTCTGAAGGTTGACGACGACGAGGTCTTACCGCTCTTTTGCTGCGTCATCATCCGCGTGTTCGCGACCCAGAACGGATTGGACCCGACGCACGTGATCAGCCCGGCAATCGCTCCCGTCACAATTGACTGCAATGTCGACAACCCTTGGCGCTTTGCACGACCCGAGGCAAGACTGTTGGCCTTCAAAAACACGTTGGACGTCAATTCGTAAAAGTAGTAGTAGATAAAGTTGGTCAACGTGATGCCGTACAACGCACTCTCCAACCCAGAGTAGAGGCCCAACACTCCCTTATTGGCTATAATCTCCTGGGCTGCAATGCACGTGGACGATTGGGTGATGGCACGCACGATTTTCTGCTGCGTGGTGGCACTGATGGTTGGCTGCGGTTCGGACTCGGTGCCCTCGGCGCTCGACTCCTCGCTCTTCTTGCGCTGCTTCGTCTGCGCCAACGTCGACAACGTCACAAGTGGATACGTCACAATCATCGATAACGCACCACCACCAGCACCAGCTATGGCGTGCGCAATTTCTTCAACGTCTCCCATGTTTACTTTGCTCTTGTTATCAGTAGAAACAACGCGTATATATAATCTCCGTAGGCTGTTTTTTTCTCCAGATTTGAACCGTGGTACCACCGGTAAATCACATGGTTTTTCGCGTGTCTGTGGGGTAACCACTAAAACGTCCCGCGTTTAAACAGTCGAGCAGCGGCGCGCGCGTAAAAGTACCCACTGCCGTATTAGGAAGTCTATCTTTTTTCAATCTTTGTTGTACCAAACCATTTCGGGGTCTGCTGATCTTTCAAGCCTACCCTACCAGCCATGTCGGTCGAAACACGTAACGGGATATTGATCAAACTTGGTCTCTTCAGCGCCACAGCCATCGGCCTTTTCATTCTCGGCAAGTCTCACATCGCGGCCTACAAAGACCAAAGACATAAACTTGAAACCGATGCCAGAACCGACTCCGAAGCACAGGAGTTCGGTGTCACGGCCAAAAGACCGGGTTTCCCCACCAACAACCCCACATTGGACTATGAGGGCAATAGAGAATCAAAGTACCAGGGCTCGGGCGTCGCTTACGCCAGTCGAAGATCGGGCGATCGCTTATCGATGTTTGCCGTGTTCGATAGGAGCTGGAAAAAATCCAACGAAGAAGATGAGAGAAAGAATAAGTAGTTGCCGTGGTTCCATCATTTCTTGTATATATAGTGTTTCTACTTAATTAAGTCATTAAAGGCAATTTCATATATCATGTTGGATCTTATGAACTTATTGAGACACCACCCACACAAGATGTTATCCTGTAGCTCCTGGAGAATCATAATGACGTTCGACTTGATCTGGTCATCGCTATTGAACAAGTTTAAGAGCAAAAGCTCAATTCCCTTGTTTTTATCGAATATCGTCAAGTTACCTCCATGTGCCGACGATGACTGCAAGCTTGTTGATGAACTGGGCGGTATTAAGTACGTCACCAATAAGAAAATCTCCAACGACTTGCCGCTGATAAGATACTTGAGAATGTTGAACCATGTCTCTCGTTCGTTGACCTTATTGGAATTGGAACTGATATTGTTAAGTCGCTGAAGGTGGTACTGCAAGTCAATCATCAAGTTCAATTCGTTGGAAAGATTGGGTAGCAACAAGTTGTACTCCATCTTGCCTTCATATAGCCTGTCCTGGAATTTCCTCGACACCAGCTGGTAACAAGATACTTCAAGCAACTTGTTAGTGTCACTAGTCCAATAATACCCTATGCCATCGAGTAAAAGAACCAAGTCTTTACTTTTCGGCGACAAACTGCTATTAAAGTTCTTGGAACTCACCAATATCCTTATGATTTCGTTGATATGCCGGCGGAATATGAGTTGGATCGTGGTCAAGTCGTCATTATAAGTGAAAAGTGATAATTGCAAGTTTGATAAAAATTTGGCATCTTCAGATATGATGGAGTTTTTGATATCCATCTTTGCTTCTGGAACGTTTTGGGGGTTTTGTGACGATAGTAAAAGCTCGTTGGCGTCCATGTCGTACAACAAGTCCCATAACTTGTCGCTATTTTTGAAAAAAGGATTGATTGTACCAGCAATAAATGAGTCACACTCTTCCAATAAGTCTATCTTTGACACATCCATCATGGGGAAAATATTATAATTGGTCAAAAGACCACTCAAAATCCCTCCACCCGTTATAATCTTTAGTGTCAACAATATATGGTCAATGATGTATCCTGATGATTGCTCGTAGCTGAGAAAAATGATCTTCTTTCCCGTAAGTATGGCATTGATCAAGATGATTATGGGAGGCGTTTGTAAACCATATGTGGTCAACTCTGGATTGACAAGGTCAGTACCCAATTTTGCACCTAAAATGTTGATGAGATTTGGTTTAAAGTTTAAGTCGGTGGGGTTGAAGTAGTCGCCAATGGTGTCAGGCAAACTCATCAAGGGAACTTTGATGGGGATGTTAATCTGGTTGAATTTAACGATGGAGTTGAAACTCAAATCCTTTCTTATGAAAAGGTCGTTGTTTATGATATTATGCTTGGAGATGCCCAAAAGTTTATTTCTGAACGCTTCATCGTAGTAAATCTTGTCGTGAATGGGTAAGTCTAATATGGAAGTAATCAAAAGTTTCTTTATGATGGAGATTTGGCTCGATGAGTTCAGAATCTTAAAGTTCTTGACGTTGACCGACGAAAAGAGCTGTTTTATTATCTCAATGTCGTTGTTCTTGAAGTATGTGTCCAAACATATCAACATCAAAGGCTTGAAGTTCTTGAAGTACGAGAGCTTCGTTAGTATCGAGAGCGACTTGATGATATTCCCACGCTTCTGGTTCTCGTCAGCCAAGTTGTTGACAATGGTATATAGGAAATACGGCTCGGGCTCGCAGGTAGCGCGGTTGTACAAGTACTGGAATTCGCCTGTGGTTGTGTTTCTGTACAAGAAAAAGAGCGTAAAGTCTTCTTCCCGCTTGTGAATTTGGTCGGGCAACATCAACTCAGGCAAAAACAATAAGTTGTTCGCCCCAGGAAGTGGGCCTGGATACTGGTGGAGTAAGGACGGACCCTTGTCAACATGGAACTCGGCCGTGAGTACATATTCAATGTTGCGTGTCATGGTGCAGAACTAGCGGCTCGTGTGGTTGTTGATGGGGTTTGTTGCAGCGGAATTTTGTACTAATCTCGTCTAAAACTGAGGCTAGTCTGCAGGCTCTTGATGCGACACGTCTACCAAAAAGAAAAAAAAATATCATAAAAAAGCTTCAAACATTTAATATTACATTTTCCATATATACCTTAGTTAAAGTAGTCAGCCATTTCTTGGTCCAACTCTTCAACAGTCTTCTTGGTCTTTTTGGCAGGCTTCTTCTTAGCTTGCTTGGTTTTGTCAGCTTGGGCTGGAGCAGCGCCAGCAGCCTTCTTCTTCTTTTGCAATTGTTGCTTAGCAGCAGTAACATTAGGGTTAACTGGCTTGTTGGCAACAATTCTCGAGGCCAATGGCTTCTTGGATGGGTCGACAATCAATTCCAACTTCAACTTGGAAGAGCCACCATCAATTGGAGCACCATTGTACTTTTCAACGGCCTTACTAGCGTTCTTGTGCGACTTGAAGATAATAGTGGCAACACCCTTAAATTGACCTTTTTCGTTGTAGTTCAAAGAAATGTTTTGAACACCGCCAACTTGCGATTGGAAGAAATCCTAAAATTGTTAGTTAAATGTTTGAAAGAAAAAATCACCACCAGTGGTGTTCAGCCGGTAAAATACGCAATGAATGGAATGGTACAAAGAGGGAGGGACATGGAACGACGAGGAAAGGGAGGTGTAATGGGACAATGAATCTCTGTGGAACGTACAAGTGGCTGTAGACGGAATGTCTGTTAACTAATGCTCAATATGCCTCTTTTGTCTTCACAAGCACGCCAATCTAATGGGTACTTGTGCACCACGACAATTAGTTAACAGAGTACCTATCCAAAATGGACATAGCCAAATGTCCTGGGGTGAATTCTTATGGTAGTGACCAGCACCAAAATTGAGTATTCACACCCATGAGCGGGTTTCGTGTGTTCTGCGAGATTCATTAAATCGGAAACACTCTGAGGATAAGCAGAAGCAAAGATAAAAGCAAGGAGCGTGTCGTTCCAGAGAAGTGCTGTAGCACAAGTCTTTAGTCAGATCGACATTTGAGTTGGCTCCGCAATAGCTTCAGCTCAACAATTATCACTCAGAACCCATCCCATCCCTTTCATACATCACATCAAACGTATTTTGCAGTCGGTGCTTTCCGTCTAGTGGAAAACGAGGGACTAGGGGCGGAGTATCGTTTCTTAAACTTCACAATGGAAGAGAAACAGATAAAAAACGGAACCTGGACCGCGGTCCGGTCCGTTATAAACATACCTTAATATTGTCTTGCTTCAAGTCCTTTGGCAAGTTGTGAACAACAACCTTGGTGGCATAAGACAAGTCAACAGTAGGAGTAGCGACAGCAGCAGTGACAGCAGCAACTATCTTGGCCTTTCTGTCAGCAAGACCGGTTTTCTTGAAGGAGGCAACGATTGGCTTCTTGTTGGAAGCACCAATCTTCTTACCAACTTTGGATGGCTTGGGGCCGAATTTCTTTCCCTTTCTGGAGGCAGAAATGATGTCATCTAATGATTTATCTAAGGAGGCGGACATATTGAGAGTATGGTGTTGTGACGGTGGTGGAACTAGTCAAAAAGAGCTAAAAGGCTAAAGTGCTGAAGAGAAAAGGGAAATGATGACGCGGATGTCGGCAATTTTTTTTGTCTGCTGGCTGGTGGCGTGCGTGCGTGCTGAGAAAAGCAGCGAGTGGTCTGTGATTTACGCTTGCGGCACTGTCACTTTAGCCCGCCTAACATTTACAGAAACTTTGTGATTGCTGTACAATAAAAGAAGGCTTTATGATGAAATATGCTTTCAGAGGATGTAACCATTTAGGTTGGCAAGGTAATTGGGCAGAGTAAATAAAATGATCAAAATTGTAAAAATTATGAGAATTTTCTCAAAGTAGTTAATTTCACGTTGCAACAACTTGTTGATTGCTTCCCAGAAAATGATACCATAGTTGCACAGTCAACCTTTGCGCTTACAAATATACTACATGACATCAGCATACAACAGGTGGGGATACTTGTAAAAAAGCACTGACCGAAAGATCAGCAGATAAAGTGCCCTGATGGTGGATCACCAAATTATTCTAATGCCACAGCTAACAGGGCTAAAAGGTTATTGGCACGGGTGGGTTGCAACGACGCTGATAGGAGTGTCCGAAGTCAACGCAGAGTCGGACATTGATCCACGCAGTCAAAAAAATCCCGATAAAACCAGTGCGAAAGTTGAGAACCGGTGAAATTGTAGGCGGAAGTGGACATCCTCGCCCCACCAAGGAGGGAAAAAAGTCCCAAAACGGAACTCGAATAGACATTTAAACTTTGGCAACCACGTCGCAATCTGCCTAACCACCACATTTTATTCACATCGGTTATACTAGCCTGAGATAAGTGTCCACCACAGGTGTGCAACCCACAGTTGCAAGCACGGCTAATATTCTAGGGTCTTATTGTTCACTGTGGCAGATAAGCCAATAGGCGGCGACCGAAGAAATGGCTAATCTATTGAATTTTCTTGGTCCGCAGTGATGCAGGAGTTCGGAAGATGTGTGCGCGGCACCCGGTCCGAGGTCACAGCACTGTGGCGGGGAACCATTTTAGCGCATCCAGTGCGGGTGAACCTGGATCGTCTAATCCTGTAGTCTATACCTTGGAATTGAGTGTCCCCTCACAGCATAGTCAACCATAGCTGTCACCAATTGATTCTACTCTGTAAACGAACCAACAGTAGTGGCCCGGAGTTGCAGGTCTGTCAAACTCGTGCGGTGGATCGGAACAAAAGACTGCAGATAACCCCGCTATCTCGTTATTTTACTGATAACTGTGGAAATTATATATGGTACGGCACCATTGCCGTCTGTCTGCAGTCCCCACAAAAATTAGGCGAAAAAAAAGAAAGAAAACATTTCGAACAAACGATACTGGCACAAAGATACCATTTTCCACAATCATTAAAAGATAATATTTTATCCTTCTTTTTTTTCCAGCACCATACTCCCACCACCATCCCTAGTCTGGTCCTTTCATCGTACTCTACCACTGTCGCAACCCTAAGCTCCAGCATCTACTGTTTTTCTTGTTTTCCGTTGTCACTGACGCTGAATTCAAAAAAAAAATTATAAAACGTATTTGAGATGTTCTTGTTGGGTTTAACCAATGCCGCTGGCATGTCCAGCCCGTACAACCTCTTGCACATCAAAATCAGCGTGTTCAAGTATGTCACCGGTCTTTTTTACAAGCAAAACGATTCGGCCACCGCTGCATCCCCGCTCTTCCCTTCGATCTCGAAATCGGCCATCATAAACCTCGGTAACAGCAAGTACCAGTCGAAGAACCCCGTCAACTGTGCTGCCGACGATTTGGAACTTAGTCTTGCCGGATCGAACGATCAGATCGAGTTTTATTCCAACTTTATCGATCCCAGCAATTCCAACTATAACCAGTACCACGGTGGGGACAACTCGATTTCTTCGAGTTTATCGTCCATTAACAACTTTGCGGGACAGAACTTGAACCCCAACTTGTACGTTAACAATAATAACGCCAACGGGTACGCTGAGTTTGATGACTTTTATGACGCTCATAACTTATCAAACACTGGATACAATAACAATAATAATAACGTTGAATTCCAACAGGAGGTTTATTCGAATACTGATAACCACTCGACAGTTAATAGTCAACCTATCCCTCAGGCCTTTTCACAAATTAACTTGAATTTTGATTTCAACACCAAACCTAATATGGCACCGGTCCCATCAAATCCAACCTATGCACCACACATGGTTCGTCAAGTGCACCACATCCACCAAAATGGCCCTGAAAACAACGTCTACTATAATGGAAATGTGCGTGGATTCAATGGAAACTCGCCTTATTATGACGACTCGAGTCTTAAGAACTCAAACTCGAACCACTCTCAAGTCAACAAATTTGATGAATTGATCTCGAATTCTTCCATCTCGTCCAATGACAGCCATATTAGCCCATTGGATGATGAATTTTTCAAGAGAATTGCCAGCAACTACGCCCAGCAAATGGAACAGAAGTTGAACAGCCTTGACTTTGGCCCTGCGAACCAAGCAGCCAGAAAGAGAAAGATGATGACTTCTAAAGCCCCCAAAAGTGTTTCAACCGTAAAGAAGCCCAAGAAAGAACTTGTAATTCCTCAAACCGAGTTCAATATCTCCACAGTACCACCTACTGCACCTGCTACAGTAACTGGACCAGTTTTGGCCACTTCGACTATTGCTGTCAAGAAGCCAATTAGAGTTCGTAGAAAATCTTCTGCAACATTTAACCAAAAGGGAGAAGCTGTGTATGCATGCACCGAATGTTCTGCTTCATTCAAAGTCAAGGGATACCTCACTCGTCACATGAAGAAGCATTTGACGGCCAAGGCATTCATATGTCCCTTTTTCCAAGCACCAGCCGACGGTCAGTCTGGAACAAAGTGTCATCCATCAGGAGGATTTTCTCGTAGAGATACTTATAAAACGCATCTAAAGGCGTTGCATTTTATCTATCCACCGGGAACCAAGCTGAGCCATCGTAACTCCACTGGCGGACGGTGTGCTGGCTGTTTTCAATTTTTTGAGGACAACTTTGCTTGGTTGGAGAAACATATTGAGGCTGGTGACTGTAAGGGTACTGTCAACTACTCGGAGCAAGGAACCGAGGAAACCAACGAAGCTGCTACAATAAAAGAAGAAAACGACCGTGACGAAGAAATCGAAGTCAAGCAGGAACCTGTTGATGACAACGTGACTGCTGAAAATAGATTTGAGGTGATCCAACAACGCCATCACCACTTTATTCTGCACAATGGTTGACTAGAGGTGACGGGGTTGATGATTGACTTTTATCTCCATGTTGTTGACTTTCAGTTCAGTTCACTTTTTTGGGTTTTGTTTTGCGTTTGGTGCGGTTTAGGATACAAACTAGTTCAGTTCTTTGGTAGTTGTTGCAAGTGTGACGACATTTCGTGTTTAGAAGGAAAGTGTAAATATCAATAATATTTTAACAGTGAAAGTTTTACTCAATCATGTAAACATTTGTACTAGTTGGTGACATGAAGGAATATCAGTCATGAATAAAAAGTAACGGATGGCATGGGTTTTATAACGAAAATCATGGCCGTGCAATGAAAGCAAACGAACCCAGAAAATGGCCTTATTTCTTTTGAAATTAACTGCCGCATGTCAAAAAAGATTCGCCGACGGGGCCATGCTTCCACTTGGCGGCACGGAAAAGAAAAGCGGCTGCAACGAGGCTAAGCGGATTTTCCCCAAACAGTACTGTCTGGATACCGTTATTGTGCGGCACCAGGGCATTTTGCAGTTGGTGCGGCACCAAAAAGAAAATAAAAGCCATGCAGAAGCGACTTGATTTTTTGCCAATAATGCAACAAAAGGCTCTATTGTGACATGGCCTACAAGTTTCGTTCCATAACTGTGGATATGCCCCTAGTAGACTTGGTTGGGTACAAGTCTTGAAACATTCATGGTGGATGTTTATGTCCATGCGGCAAAAATAAAGTAGCTGCGGATGGCTTTGCGGAATCGACGGCAACAATTTGATCGGCAGCACTTGCAAACATATCAAAGGGCGCCAAGGCTCAGAAAATTACATGGTAGGGTGTTGGGTGTTGGCGGTCCAAACTACAGCGATCGGCTTTGTGTGTTGGGGGATGCACGGCACTATTCTATTTCTGGTCATTTGCGGCATCTCTCAAGCAACTGCAACGGTTATGCACGTCGAATCCATTTTTTTTTCTTGAATTTGCTCTTTTTTATTTTCGAGTGTTGTTCTCTTTGCAGCACGGCAACGGCATTACTGTAATAGCCTACCATGGCCCAAAACCACTTAGTACATTCGGGAGGGGCTCTTACCGACCGCTATTATCGGCTTTAAGAGAAGACGGCATTTTGTCAATAATACAGTAAGGTGATGGGCAAGAAATTTGCCTCAAGTCCAATTCAATAATTATTGTGTCATTAGTAATCGAATCGCATCCATAATGTAGATGTGGCATTTGCATTTACCACGGCTGCACCTCTATCCAATATCTAAATGCCTCTTTATTGATCACCTATTTCTAAGAAACGTCAAAAAATTTCGAATTTTCCCTACTTTTGCCGTGAATAGGAGAATAATTTTGGTTGGATGGCAAGGATATTTCATCTACTCAACTTAGTTCTCTCAGAATTTTGCTCTTATACGATTTATACAAACTGCAATATTGTCCGTCAATTTGATTCATAAAATACACTTCATCTCTACTTGATCAGATAAACAATAACCGATTAAAATATTATTCGATATTATGTCACCATGACAACAAAATCTCTTTACATCCACTGGACAATCACATTATTATATTCTCAAGTATATTATTCTTCAATTACATTGTATGATTATCAGAGCCTGCTGCATGAATAACACCGGTATGGGAATTGAAATGTTTCATGTAGAGAATTGTTTTTCGTGTAATTCTCAACCGATATTCTAGACTACCATTTTTTGCCAGCACATGTTTACGTTTGATCTATTTTCGGTGGGTGGGGTCGTGTGCGCGCACACGAAAACCTCTGTATCCTAAACATCTTCTTAAACGACACGACCAGCACATCGCTAGAATCAGATCGGGGCCCTTGCTACATTGTATCACCACATTTAGACTGACCAACGTACACAACGATGTACGACGAGAAATACGATGGTCGTGGGGCTGACAACTACCAGTCGGACTACCCGAACTCCCACTACCTTGCCAATATGAACAATCTCAACAAGACAAATCAATCCGTCCATTTGAACAGACTCCCAACGCTTGGTGAGATTCTCGCCAATAAGACAAAGTCACCTGTTGACCTTTTTACCTTTTACCAGTTTATGCGCGATGTGGAACACAAGGTCGACTACCTCGACTTTTGGTTCGATTTGATCAACCATTTGAACCTTTGTAAGCACTACATCAAAGGTTTGCGTGATTCCATTGTCAGACAATCCCAATACACAGATATGGTACCACCTTCGAAGGCGGACATGGCACCGCTTCTGGAAAGATCGAAGCACAAATCCTTAAGCTCTTCTATTTTGCTTGACTTGATCATTAACGACAATATTTTGGAAGATAATGATTCCAACAGATTGTCACAGTTTTTAAGAGGTGACTTAAATGTGGAAGTCATTGACCCCAAATTAAAGGACTTGATCGAGCAATACAACAGCGAATATGAAGAGAAACACAATAGAGGTAGTCTCAATATGAGCTCTCCAAGTTTGGGTGGACGTTATTCGGGAACTTTTCCAGACTCGCCTAGAATACCATCTTCAGGAGAGAAGCGGATCTCGTCCAACTCTCGACTTCTCTTTGATGATGAAAATACCGACTGGCCGCATTCTTTGGTTGAAAACCAACTAGACGTTGGCCACGCAGAGAAGGCGGTGAGTCCATCTAAATATATCTCGTTGCAGAGCGACCATTTCGACCCTCCCTTCACTTCCCCTAACCCAATTGCATATGACGAAAGAAGAAATTCGCGTCTTAATCCTTCGTTATTGGAACGGCTCATCAAAGATTCTCCAGGCTCGGGTAAAAACTCTTTCATCACTAGAGATAATCTTAAGGAGTCGTCACACAACTTATTGTTAAAGTACTTTGTCGAAGACTCGGAGAAAAACTTGAACTTGCCTGCTGAACTTAATGCATCCATCATCAGAGCCATTGAGGTTGAAGGCAGAGACGATCCAGATGCTTTCAAAAACGTTAAGGTGTATGTCTTTAACAAAATTGAAAACGACCATTTGCCCAAGTTTTTAAACTTTATGGCTATAAGAAACATCAACCACTCCAATCTTATCAGAATCATCATGGGATTCTTCTTTTTATTTGCAGGGTTGTGGATCAGTTACATTTTCGTATTTTTGGACTACCGCAAAGGGTTAAGGCCTGTGATTGTGGCGCCCTACTTGATTGCATTTTACTGTTTGGTCAGTTCAATCTACTTGATTGATCCAGTTTTGGTATGGATCGGGTTGTCTGAAACATTTTCCAAGAACAATGGAGGAAGAAACCGGTCTCTTATTAGGATTGAAGAGAAGTTTATTCGGAAATTGTTGTTGAAAAGAAGTTTATGGGTCTTGTTCTTGATACTTTTGTTCACAGCCATCTTGACCATCTTATTTAGTTTGGTCCCTGGCTACAGATTATAGCGTAATATAGGTTTTCAATTCTACAGGGGGTTTTTCACGTAATTTAATTATACTAGTGTATTAATAAAATAGTATTACGTATGCGAATTGCTATAGACAATCATCCGATAATATCTTTCTTATTATGGTAGGCAAGAATTCTCCGTCAGCACATCGTTTAGTTAGCTTCAGCCAAGAAAGCTTCTCTCTTTTCAGCAACTCTTTGTTGTCTTCTTTCACGAGCAGCTCTGTTTCTAGTTCTTCTAGCTTCAGCCTCGTCCTTAAGAGCCTTTTCACGCAAAGCTTCAGCCTTGGCTTGGATAATGTGTTCAACCAAAGATCTCTTGTGCTTGAAGGTGTTACCCTTGGCGGACTTGTATAAGGAGTGGTATAAGTGTCTGTCGATCTTACCGGCGTCTCTGTACTTAGCCAATAATCTTCTCAAGACTCTCAATCTTCTCATCCACAAAACTTGGGATGGCATACGGGCGTCCTTGGTACCCTTTCTCTTACCGTAACCCATGTGTCTACCAGCTCTCTTGGATTCAGCCAAAGCTCTAGCTCTGGATCTGGAGTGGACAGTGTCTGGCTTCTTGACAATGGTACCATTTCTGTATAACTTTCTAATGGCTTGACGGGAGTTAGCGTTGGCAATCTCGGTGGTTTCGTTAGGATCTAACCAGATCTTTCTCTTACCAACACCAACAACACTGGCAGCAAGTCTTTTTTGAGTTCTAAGATTAGCCCTGAGTAGTTAGTATTCATGTTCATCCGTGAAAATTATCAAATGCCTTGTTCAACTCAAGCCTGATAAAACCGGCTGGATCTGTATCCAATGGATGTGCTGTGCTATAGGACTTCACCACCTTATCTTCTTGTTATGACTGGGACATATGACTTCATGGGATAACTTACATTTTGATTAATGATACTACTTCAAAAGAAGAAAGAAGAAGGAGAAATATTTAGCTAAGGCTCTGTAAAAATTTTCCCTAGCCAAAATTTTTTTTTGCTGTGGTGCTAGGATGCGAATCGGGTAAAATTTTGGCGTGCGGCAGGGATGTTTTGCTCACAAGAGGGGAGAATTTCCAGGTAGTGTACATGATAATTTTTTCTTGAAAACAAAATTCTCTCACATGATCATGTACTTTTTAAGGGCCGAGCCCTCATAAAAAACATGTGACCAAAAATAATTAGCTAATTGATTATATAATTGGGAAGATCTCATTTCTCATTTACGTCTGGTAGCGATGAGCTGAAAAATCTCCAATCGGAACAACCGTCGTCTTCATCATACTTAGTTACCATGGCAAAGTCGTTGAGATCCAAGTCTAAGTTGAGAGCTAAGTCTATCAAGAGAAAAGGCGAATTTGCCAAAATTGTGGACACCAGAAATGACCGTTTGGCTTCCAAGATGCAAGAAGAATTAGCAAAACAAAAGGCAATTGCTACTGCTAAGAAGGCCGAAGAAGGAATCGAAGAACAAGAACAAGAAAAGGAAGAAGCTATGGACGTGGATCAAAAGAAGGTCAGCACTTCCGGATGGAGAGATTCTAGAAAGCAAATTTACAAAAAGAATAAGATCAAGAAGAAGGGAAACAAGAGCATGAAGTTTTAGTTAAGTTTGCATTAATTATGCGCTATTTTGGTTGTTGTCATCACGTTTAGTTCTTTATTACTTTTTTATCCAATAGTTTTATCATTTCATGTAATATAAGTTTTAAATATAGAAAAAATTCTAACCTTACTTCTTCAACTTGTCAGTCAAGTATTGTTCATATCCAATGTCTTCCAAGACTTCAGCCTTTCCCAACACTTCTTCTTCCATGTTGTTCATGTACTGACTCATTTCAACTTGCCATTTTGGATCAAAGACACCCAAAATTCTAATAGCCAACAAGGCAGCATTGGTACTATTGTTGATGGCAACCGTAGCCACAGGAATACCTCTTGGCATTTGAACAATAGAATGTAAGGAATCAACACCATCCAAAGTACTTCCCCTGACGGGAACACCAATGACAGGCAATGGTGTCATGGCTGCAACCATACCTGGTAAGTGGGCAGCACCACCAGCACCAGCAATGATACACTTCAAGCCTCTCTTTGATGCTTCAATGGCATATTGGGACATTCTGTGAGGGGTTCTGTGAGCACTAACAATTGTTAATTCAAATGGAACACCAAACTGTTTTAAGATGTTGGCACCGAGAGCCATGACTGGCAAGTCAGAGTCCGATCCCATTATTATACCAACCAAAGGTTTTGCTGCAGTAGAAAGAGTAGCAGGTATGTTTTGTTGTTCGCCCAAGATGTAAGCCAATCTGTTTTCACAGTCTTCCATGGAAGAGGAAACAATGTTGATATGGCCCATTTTTCTTTCAGGTCTCGTGGTTTTACCGTAGAGGTATACGGACGCATGAGGGGTTTCAAGAGCACGACGGCATGCTTCAAGTTCTTTGTTTGCAACTTCGGCACCCAAAACATTCAACATGATAGCGTTAGTGGTTGTCGTGGTGAACAGTGTGAAATCCTTTGGCATTGGCAAGCCAACAACTGCTCTCACATGGGCTTCAAATTGAGTGGTGACGCAAGCATCAATGGTGTAATGACCTGAGTTGTGAGGTCTTGGAGCAACTTCATTAATCAACAAATCGCCATTGGCCAACAAGAACATTTCGACCCCAAAAATACCACAGCCAGGGAAAGACTTGATGGCATTGGTGGCCAAAATAGTAGCCTTCTTGGCCAAAGTGTCATTGATTCTAGCAGGTGCATAGACCAAATGACAGATATTGTTTTGGTGGATAGTTTCGACCGTTGGATAAGCGTACACTTCACCATCAATGGATCTCACTACCATGACCGCCAATTCCTTCGTGAAGGGGCACCATTTTTCAGCGTACAAAGGTCTGTCCTTGAGGAATTCAAGAGCCTGCTTGATATAGTCTTCGTTTTTAACGACAAAGTTACCTCTTCCATCGTAAGCCAAAGTTCTCGACTTCAACATGAAGGGAAAACCCAATTTGGCACCAATGTCCAACAAACCCTGTTCCGAGTTGTCTTCAACGGCCAAGGATTCAATAACACTAATTTCATGGCTGATCAAATGTTTTTTCTGGAGGTATTTATCTTGAATGAGTCTGATGGTGCTTGGTAACGGATAGACATCAAGTTTGGGGTACTTCTCTTGGACCCTTTCCAAAGCATCGACATCAATGTGCTCGATTTCCACAGTTAACACATCACACTTGGCTGCTAACTTTGCAATAGATTCGTAATCCGTGAAAGAACCATCAATGTGTTCACCATTGGCGTTGATCTGTTTTGCTGGAGAGTTTGGGGCATCCAATATTATGGTCTTGATGTTGAGTCTGCTGGCAGCTTCAACAATCATACGGCCTAGTTGGCCGCCGCCCAAAATTCCCACTGTTTTGTTATCCATGTTTGCTGTGGCCAAAATTATCTATCTAGATTGCAGTCGAGAGATAGCAGTCGTGATAAATATTGCGATGAATTAATTTCCAGAGTCAATCACAATGTGCACGCAAAAATTGACTCGCGTTGTAATGTTGCAAAATACTAATATACATACATAAATGATTACTACTACTAATACTACTACTATTTAGTTAAAATCGTTAATGAAACCGTCAGAGTATCCAAAATTGCCCATGGCATACTCCTGTGATTCCGTGGAAATCACCAACTCGGGGTTCGGCGGGTTGAAATGTCCTTGTCCATACGCAGCTGCAGACACCGGTGTAGGAATGTTTGGGTATGAATTGGGGTTCGCAATGACATTCGGACCATGTGGATATACAGGGATTTGTCCATGTGGCGATTGTTGTATGATGTTTGCAGACACCGGTGACTGGTACGGATATTGATTAAATGGGATATCCATCGGCTGTTGCTGAAGAATGGATGGACGATGCTGATAGTGTTGATACGGCGCAGCAGCCTGTGTTGGATAGTTGGTATGAGGAGTTGGTTTCTCCCATTGTTCTGATTCTGAAGGGAAGTTGGATTGAGGTTGTTCGACAAGATTGGCACTCGAGGGAGGAGCAGAAATCGTCGAGGACTCGCTGTGTCTATTGGTGGCCAATTGAGCAACAAAATCGCTACTTGACAAGCGAGGTGGGGGCAATACCAACTTTGATGTTGTCATAATGGCATCCTTGATATCGGTTACTTTGGCAAACTCCCATAATATGATTGCTTTGATTTTAGACTTCGGTATCAAATGCTGTTTTTCATCGTGACTATCATCACGTTCAAAAACTATTTGCTTTATGGTCATGCCCTTAAAAGCTATGCCCACTTCGCTTGGATCCTTGCTGATCAACCGATTGAGCATGAACTTCCAGAATTTAGGAAGAAACGACACATCTTCGTTTATTTTGCATTCCGGTTCGTTGAACTTCAAAACTTCCTTTCCATAGGAATAAATGCATATGAATGAAGAAAACTGGTCGTCTGGTTTGGTCGAATGTGCGGTTAAAGCGTAATTTGACCTAAAACCCTGCTCAATCGAATGGTTTACCGGCAAATTACTTGGAAATAAAATCTTTACCATGTTGTGAATGATGGGAAAGTGGCTGCAGTTACGGAAGTCACTTAATCCAGGAAAACGAATAGACATGTTGACATTGTCTTTAACTTTGAGTTTTTTCACCTCATCATTGTTATTCTGAATCGACAAGATTATTGGGTTAACCGAGTAAGAATCATAAATGGACATGTAGAAGTTTTCAAACTTGAGGTCCAATAAGAGTAATGGTCCACTAATACCATTCAGAAGGGAGGGCGGAGTATGCAGAAGTCTGGCCTGCTTTTTTGAAGCCAAAATCGAGAGCGAGCTTTTCCGTTTCAAGCTTGGTGAAGCTTGTACATTGTTGGCAGAAGTTGGATCAAAGCCCAATGACTTATTGAGATTAATCTTTGAGAATATTTCTTCGAAGCGTTTGATATTTTGAATATGTTCCTCTTCCGTAGCAAAAACAGGACCGTCGTTAATCAATTTAATGATGTCTGTTTTCTGACCCAAGTTTTTAATCACTTGAATGTGACTGGAGACTTGTTTACGGGTCCGGAACTTCCCCGTCTTGGTTAAGATATAGTCTGAAATCAATTCATTTCTACCACAAGACCTGCCGGAGATCTTGATTTTGTTTAACCCGTTTTTAGGAATGATACTCAATACTTCTTCAAAAGCCTTTTCAACGTCACCTGACCAGATATCATCGTGGAGTTGCAATTTGGAAAGAGGAGCTTGCTCAAACCCAAAGGCTTGGGACGGTTCTTCCTTGACAGCTGGAGCATCAGCTGAGGAAGAGTCCATAAAGTCTTGCTGAGGATAAAATTGAATTGACTGCTTTCTGGTAGCAGAAACGGGTTCCGTTTCTTCTGCAGAGTCCTCGGCCAATTTCTTCTGGTTCAAAGTGCTGGGAGAAATAGTGCCCAACACTTTTCTTACTGGTGTTTTTTCTTCCTTTCTGACAAAGTAGGAGACGTCGAGAAAAGAGCCCGTGACCGTTGATTCGGCAAAGTTGTTTGATTGTGGCATTTCTTGCCTAACGAGTTTTGACGACTCGTGCACTTGGTATAGTTGCTTCCCGTTTTGGTCGATTGCAATATCAACAATCAACGGAAGTTTCTTACTGTTATTATCAACGGGGCGGACGGGTGTATGCGTGGGAGTTTGGGACATTTTGAGGTTAAAGGAAGGACTATAGTTGGACTAAGATATGGGAGGGTTTATTTAGCAAAGAATTATGGTGGAGGCGGAGACCAGGCAGTTTTCAGTAGTGGAGAATCAAAAGGTTAAGATGTTCCTAGTTTGGAGTAGGTCACAAACAGAGGGTGAACACAACGCTTGTAATGATACAGGGAAACTAGGATGAAAAGAAGGCGTGTCTAGAGGTTTCTATTTATTCTGTCGGGATTGTTTTCGTTTCCGGAGGGGCTTGGGTGCCGTCGTAACAAATTATTACACAAACCTCCCTGAGACAGTGGCACAAAAGATAAACTGTAAACTGGCCCTGAATATTATAACGCATGCCATAAAAAATATATGCACAATTCGCGCTTCAAACCAAAATCCAGATTTCAAGATTAGGTTAGGTTGGATCCCAATATGGACAACAAAGGTGTCGCATAGACGGGGTAAACGACCTGTGTTGCCATATGTACCAATAAGCTTTGATGTACGGCTCACTCTCAAACACATTCCACCGAAATTGTCATAAGCCCAACCAAATATACCCCTCTTCGCTAGTCCCACACTTGTGGTGATGGAAAACGGGCGGGCTGTGACACTAGTATATAATAGTTTGGTCGATGTAACTAGATTCGTGAATTGGTAACGTGGTAAGTGCAATGTGCATACGGCAAAACCTATGCTAATAATATCCGCCGATCGATGCTACGGTGAAAAACTACGCAATTTAAGCTTTCGCAGATGGTGCTACACGACAAAGCTTATTTTGTGCAGTCATTATTTTCAAATTGTTAACCTTTTACTCAATGTGCTTAGCTGCTGTTTTCTGCCAGTGTCGGGCGATAACACGCCATTCACAGCAAAACGGATTTTCAACGTTGCTATTTTTTGTTCAAGTTGTGGTCCTGATTCTTTAAAACCGTTGGATATTTCTAAAACGGCACATCCAAGAAGCGCAACTATATTGGCAGACTTGCAGAAGTGGTCTGAGATTAAAGAAAACGCCGTTTCAGAAGCGGTTGCTCCAATAAGCACGGAAGGTACTGGAAAGCTAACAAAGTGGTGTTTGGAATAAGAATAGTAATGAACCAGTCATTGTGATTGACTATTCAAACGAGCTTTGTTTCTGGCACAACTTATCATAAGTTTGCCTCGTGCCATGAGCCGGTAGATCTCGTTTAACGACCGCTTATTAAAGTTTTGACTGGCACCCGGAACAACAAAAAATATCGTAACAATATTGCGTTGTTCTGACGCACCCCAAAACATTGAAAACCTTAACCTATTAGAAACCGTTGCAACTGTTGGTCATCTTCAACGGTCAAGTCTTCCACTTCGCTCAAATCATTTTCCTCAAGAGCTTTTTGCGCATCGTACGGTTTGAGTCGAATGTCGTCGCCCGTTACATCCAAATTCCTTTGCAACGTCTGCCAAGCTTCAGATATCGCTTCCTTCGACTCCCTTATGATCGAAAGACCATCAAATGCCCGCTTCCACTTTTTCCACGTCTTTGAGGCAGCACTATTTGCCTTATTTTCACCTAGTAATGTATTTCCAAATGTCTCGATATCATGCTTGAATGCATCAATGGTCTCGTACTGATATCGACTATTTTTACCAACAATATCTTTCATAGACACCAAGGAAGATGTTTCTCTCTTGATTTTGTACTCCAAAAGAGTCTGATTATTGTCATAACGCTGCAATTTGCTGAGGATATACTCCACAACTTTCTTGGTAGAAAAGTATACCGAATCAATCAATGCAAAGTCTGTTTCGTGGATCTGTTGAGTGAGAACCTGTCTCTCCACAACTTGTTGGTTCATGGCAATAATTCCATTGAGATCTTCCACTAGAATCTTGGCAATGTTGAGTTTATCATCAACGGCAAAATGATCACGATTCATCACGTAATCTGCTCCATCTCCAATAGACAGAGTGTTGTTGTTATATAAAATCGAGCTCGTCATCAAATTGTTATCTTTTCGTATCAAATGTGCCCCTCGTTTGGACTCTCGTTTCAAGCACCAGTAACGGCATATTTCATTGCTTATTTCCCGAATTTCCTCAAGAACTTTGTTTCGAGGCCGATTTTGATACAAAGCCAACTGCTTCATCACCTTCTCGTTGGTGAGTTGAGTATGGGTATCCACCTTCAATTGAAGCATGAGATCATACAAAATGTCGCTGAACAACTTTGGTGCAATAGGAGTATTGTTTTCCGTTTTCCACTTGAAGATGTTTAATTTATTAGCTGCCTTTTGACTGTTGGACAACTTGGCATTCTGTTCGTTTAATATTTTCATGTCACGGTAGAATAATCTGGTACGATGAATTCCAGCAATAACGTTGTCATAGTCCCAAGTATTAGGGGAATGCTTCTCACAGAAAGTCTTCAACGTTAGCTTGTTTGTGACAGCACCTTGGATTCCCCTTGTCATTTCCATGCAGAGTCCAGCACGCTTAGCGCATGTTACATGGTATGCTAAAAAACAGTTACGGTTGGCACACTGAATGCATGCACCAACCCTTTGTTTGCATATGTAGCAATTAAGTTTCCATCTGCTCTTAGGAACCAAGTCCATCCCTTCAATTGGTTCCATATATATCGGATTGGCAAAATACAACTCGTTAATCCACAAGGCGCATATAACGTGACTCCACAAACTATTGTCTAGCTGCTTAAACGCACCGGTTTTGGATGGACAAAAGACACAATCAGTGGTTCTGTTTCGATTTATCATGCATTTGCGGCACAACCATTGTCCTTCGGGAATGAAAGCTATGCCGTAGCATTCCTGATGCACAGCAATATCACATCCATCGCAAAAGACGATTGCATTTGAGTTGTCACAGTCACTGTCGTTACAAACAGCGCACTTTTGATCGTATATGGAGCCAGGCACAATCCCATCATCGTTTCCGTATCTTTCGTTACTGGTTGCCTGATCCAAAGTTAAAAGTTTATTGGAGTTTTCGTTCAGGATCATTCCCATGCCGCCATTGTTCATTATTGAGCGCATCTTGTGCTCCAAAACTTCCCATTCGTTTTCCAACGTTGTGATTAGGATCTCAAATATCTCCGGAAGCAATTTGATGTGGTTGTTTGGGTTTTCGTTTCTTTCTTTCAAGAAGAGTGCATCTTGTTCATCAATGTCGTATTCGACTTGGTTTTTTTTGCGTTCCATCAATCTTTCTATACTTTGGACGCTCTGGTTGTGGTGGTTCAGCTGGGGGAGCAGAAACGGCCGTATGTACGACTCTATCCCCTTTTTATTGCTCGAACTATTTGGTTCTTGAAAGCCGTATTCTATAATCTGTCTGGAGAACTTGTAGTTGGTATTGGAGGCGGTGTCGTTTTGAATCTTGTGAAAAACTGGTTTCTTTAAGTCTATTGGGATATACGATGAATGGCCAGAAGGATCATTTTCTTCCATCGGTTCGTCGGTGTCATTGACATGTGTCACAAACACTGGCAACTGTGCGTCTTCTTCAAGATCAGGATACACATCTTTGTAGTCGCGTTCTTCACGTGGTTTCAACTGATTATCAAACAGAATTGCAGTTGTACTCACTACAGATGACGCTGTGTCCTCGCCAATATCATACATTGAGATGGGCATCAAGCATATTTTGGGGTTTTGATTAGAAAAAAGTTCAAATCTGTTTTGCTTGTCGCGCGCGTCGATAATTCCCAACCGCCGTTTATCGCTATACACTATAAGTAAAACTTTGCCTGGTAGCCATCGCTGTGGCTGGTAGCCATATTCACGGCCATTGTTTTATGTGGAGCCATGTCGGTTGCAGAGGATTCTCTCGATACGCCTGCTGAAGCCATTGGCGTTGTGAAACGCGATACCTTATCAGGCGACTCGCAGAACGCGCCTCTCATAGTAACGCCGTCCTTGAGCGATACGGTCCTCGACTTTTCTAGCTGTGTTAACTTTGTAGAGAGAACAGAAAGGATATTTGTTGACGAAATGGACCGTAAGTGTTTGCTGGGCAGTTTGGGGAGCGACATGTAGCTTGATTTCAGTCGCGAGAGCGAGAGATGACTATTGCGGGAGGTAAGCGTGCCGACAAACGGATGTGTAAGTAGCTGATGAGTGGTTGGCCTCTCTGAAGCGTCAACTGTGAAGCAGCTAGCAATAAAGTCTTTGGCATCGGGCGAAATATGGTCCCAGTACTCCACTGGCTCAAACACGTAGTCGCCCAGCTTTATCATCTGCTTAGTCTCTTCATCACTGTCACAGTCAAATGGAAAGTATCCACACAACATAAAGTATACCACGACTCCTATGGCCCACACATCAACAGCAAAGCCATGGCCCTCACGCGTCAACATCTCGGGCGCCATGTAACTTAGGGTCCCACAAACGTCGTTGAGTTGTTCATGCGGTTCTAGGATTCTAGCAAGCCCAAAGTCGGCCACCAAGATCGAGTTGGTCTTTTTGGATTGAAAGAGCAAGTTCTCTGCCTTGATATCGCGATGGACAACTTTATTGCTGTGTAGGTAGTCGATTGTAGATACCAATTTGCGGGTAATTTCACACACCTGGGGCTCGCCTAGCTTTCCACTAGTGCTTTCTGTAATTCGATGGAAGAGTTCGCCGCCCAGCGCCAAATCAGTTATCAAATATAAGTAGTCCTTCGTTTCAAAGTGATCGATAAGGTTTAAGATATTGCCGTGGCCCCGCGAGACCGTTTTCAACACCTGGAACTCGTTCTGGAGCATGTCTTCCAACCCATACACAAGTCTCTTGGAGTACATCTTGGCAGCGTAGTGTTGGCCCGTCACAGTATTCTTACACTCGCACACCGTCGAGTACGACCCGTCTCCGAGAGAAGCCTTGGAAAAAATATAGGGGCAGGGCTCTGCTGTATCTCTTGTATCTGACATTATGTCGGCCGGAGGCCATATTTCTGTTTGTTTCAGTGTCATCTGGAGAAGAAACTGGATGATTTTGCTAAGAATAATATAGATTGCCAAAACTTCGCAACAATCGTGCTATTTAATCTTTAAGTTTTTCCGAGATAAAACACTCCGGAAAAACTGCGTGGTCCACAACGTCATTCAAATAAGCAGAACGTAATTAGGCAGTTTTACAACAAAAGAATTGTAATGCGTTTTAAGTGATTGAACAGTTGATAACGATGAACATCTCTGTTAATAAAGTGGTTAAATCAATCTGCTAAATCAATCTGAAAATTTAATCATTTGTAGAATTTCCAAAAGTTTAGCAATCTTGAAAAATCGATAAAATTTACAAAATTTACACAAATGCCTTCAAATCTTCCTGGACATCTTTGCATAATAACCATCTGATTTGCCTTACACTCCCTTCAGTACGAATTGGTGCTTTGGTTAAATAAGTAAAATATGGAGTTTTATCGTAATTCGTGCGTCCACCAAAAACCGAAATTTTTTTTGGACTCAAAATGTATGGAGATGAGCATCGCATACTTTCTAGCTACCACCTAAACATAAACGGCCGCAATGGATACCTCGAAGTTGAACTTGTCCTCGTTGAAGGATAAGATTTCAAGTAAGATGAATCCTAATAATAAAAAGTCCAAGAAAAAGGCTTCGAAGAAAAAGGACACTGTCCAAGAAACCCCAAAGAAAAGCACCTCTGCCGAATCCGAAGACGACATTTTGCGCAGAGAAGCATTGGCTTTGGGTGCCACCGAAGAAGACTTGGACTTATTGAAGGGTATTGATGAAGGTGAAGAAAGTGAACAAGAATTCAACGATGATTCCAGGTTAGATAAGTCTTTTGGAAATGATTTATCTCAATTTATGAAGGGTATTGGATTGGGTAATGGCGAAGCCGTTGTGATTGAAGATGATGAGGTCGAAGTTCCTGAATTTGTAGAAGAAGAAGAGGAAGAAGAGGAAGAAGAAAAAGAAGAGGAAGAAGAAGAAGAGGAAGAATCCGAAGATGCCAAGGTCGAAGAAGAACAAGACTCCAGTTCTGAAGAGTCTGCAGCTGAAGAGTCTGATTCCGATTCCGATTCCGATTCCGACTCTGGTGCTCAAGTCCAAGAAAAGTCTGTCAAGAAGAAGGATACTGACAAAATCACCAATGTGGCTACTGTTCTGTCAGCAAAAATGATTGTTCCACCTCGTACTGACTGGTACAACAACTACACCAAGTCTACCTCTACCGAAGCACCAGAAAAATTAGACAGATTTGCTAGAGAAAGACTAATCGAACGAGCAAAAAACATCGTGGACAAAGAAAACAAAACATACTTGGAAGAATTTGCATCCAACAACTCTCAAAAGAAGTTCTTGTCGCAGATCTTGTCTGACGGTACATTGAACGATAAAATCTCCGCTTTAACTTTGTTGATCCAAGAAGCCCCATTGCATAACATGAAAACCTTTGACACTCTCTTGGGTTACTGTGAAAAGAAGTCCAGAACTGCTGCATTACAGTCCATTAATGCATTGAAAGATTTGTTGCTTAACGGTGTTTTACCTGACAGAAAATTAATTGCCTTTGAAAAGCAGCCATTGACCAAGACCATCAGCGATATCGATTTGGCCACCTTCTACTTTGAAGACTACTTAAAGAAGGCTTACTTCAAGTTGATTTCCATCTTGGAAAAGTTGTCTCATGATCCTATTCTCCATGTCAGAATGAATGTCCTCAGTCACTTGTTTGACTTGTTGAAGGCCAAGCCTGAACAAGAAGCTAACTTGTTAAGGTTAGGTGTTAACAAGTTGGGTGACATAGACAACAAGGTTGCTTCTAAGACTTCGTACCAGATTTTGCAGCTTGAGCAAGCACATCCTGCCATGAAGAAGATTGTCACCGAAGCAGTGGTTGATATTGTTTTCCAAACCAAGAGTGACTACCATGCCAAGTATTACTCGGTTACAACATTGAACCAAACCATCTTGACTAGAAAAGAAGAAGATTTGGCCAACTTGTTGGTGAAAACATACTTTGCTTTGTTTGAAAAGGTATTGGTCGAAAACGATTCCTACAACAAAGATAGCAAGGAAGATGCTACCATTGGAAAGAGTGAAAAGGGTCGTAAGAACAACCGTAAGTCGTTCAAAAAGGGTAAGAAGGGTGGAAAATCCGTCAAGGTTGAAGAAAAGACCGAGAGCGAAATCATTGAAGAAAAGAATACCCGTTTGTTCTCTGCATTATTGACTGGTTTGAACCGTGCATTCCCATTTTCCAACTTACCTAACGAAGTTTTCCAAAAGCACTTGGATACGTTGTTTAAGATCACCCACTCGACCAACTTCAACACTTCGGTTCAAGCATTGGTTTTGGTTAATCACATCATCACCGAACAAAAGTTGGACTCCGACAGATATTACAGAACGTTGTACGAATCGTTATTGGATCCACGTTTGGTTCAATCATCGAAGCAAGGTATTTACTTGAACTTGTTGTTCAAGTCCTTGAAAAACGATACAGCCAATGTTCCGAGAGTGTTGGCTTTTGTCAAGAGAATTCTTCAAATCTGTGCTCACTGGATCAACGTTGGTGCCATTGCAGGTATGTTGTTCTTGTTGATGGAATTATCAAAGGTTTACACGCAAATACAAGACTTGATGATTGAGCATGCATCGCGGCCCGATCTTGAAGTTGATGGCGAAGAAGAAAAGAAGGATTCCGAACAAGAATACGACAGTCGTAAGCGTGACCCCAAGTTTGCTCATGCTGAGAAGTCTTCGTTGTGGGAATTGAGTCAATTCTTGACGCACTACCATCCAACTGTTGCCATTTATGCCGAATCGTTACTCAAGGGCGAATCGCAGCCCAAACCAGACTTGGGTTTGTACACATTGGCCCACTTCTTGGACAGATTTGTTTACAAGAATGCTAAGCAAAAGGCCAACGTCAAGGGTTCGTCCATTATGCAGCCTTTGGGAGGTGAACATACGGGATCATTGTTGGTTAGGGCCACCAATGTGTTGAATAAGGACGATCCAGTCAACACGCAGAACTGGTCCAACAAGAAGCTTGAAGATATCCAGCCCGATGAAAAGTTCTTCCACCAGTACTTCATCAACAGAAAAGATAAGATAAAGACGGTCAAGGCTAAGGAGGAAGAAATTAGTGACGACGAAGAAGCTGTTGAGAAGGAAGATGACGAGATCTGGGAAGCTTTGGTCAAGTCGAGGCCCGAGGTCGAAGATGCTTCTGATAACGATGACTTTTCGGACTTTGACGAAGGCGATTTCTCCGATATGAGCGAGGGAGAACCTGAAGAGGACGAAGAGGAAGAGGAAGTTGCCAATGAGTTTGATAACTTTGACAACGAAGTTGAAGAAGAAGGAGAAGAAGAAGAAGAGTTGGAAGGCGAAGGTGAAATGTTTGGTATCAACGAAGAAGATGAGTTTGATGACTCTGAGGTTGAAGGTAAGTTGGTGGGCGGAAGCGACGATGAGTCGGGTTCTGATTCGGGTTCTGATAAAAAACGGTCGCGGGCCGATGATGACAACGAGAAAAAGGCCAAGAAGTCCAAGAAAGCCAAACTTAAGGGATTGCCAGTATTTGGCTCGGTGGAGGACTACGCACAGTACTTGGACTCGGACGACGAAGACTATTCGTAAGTATTGTATAAAGATTAATAAATTGAGGAACTATTTTGTGAGCGAGTCGTGGCTGTTACCGAAAAGGTCTGGCTCGGCTTGGTTTTATTTTTTGCCGGCGGAATGAAAAGTTTTATTTTTTTTTCGGTCGGAAAGGTCACCACTGTTGTCTGAGCAACTACAAAATTAGTAGGATACGCCGACGTGCAGGCCATGTTTCACCTGTCCCCACAGACAGCAAATGAGGAGAAAGGTTGGGCAGGGTGGGGGATTGCATGGAGGAGAAATAGGGTGCAGCAACGCATGTCGTCTTTGCAATGAAATATGCATGGTTGAGCCAGAACTAATTGTTCCCAAAGCAGCCTGGAAGAATAATGCCACGCTGTCAGCTACGTGTCAGTTGCATCTTGCAACCGTTTGTTTCTCAAACGACTATTGTGATCAGTTCGGTTGTGTCTGACAACTCGAGGTTCACCCCTAAAACAAACAATTGAGATCGTCTCAGCCTCGCATGCGAGAACCGGAAATAATTGCTTTTTCTTGTTCTTGATGCATATATTTTTACTAAAAAAACCGTTTTGTATTATTCTATTTTTTCCGCCGTCAAATTACAAATAATTCCGACATGCCCTGCACAACGTACAGGTAGGAGAACCACGACAACTGCGTCTGGATACAAAAAGTTTTCCCAGACGTGATTTGCATAATTTTTTCCTTATAAAGCCTGGAAGCCGCCCAACACTTTTGTTCTCGTTAATGGACAGCTTGACAGCATTGAAAGCCGAGTTCGACATCTGTGTTCTTGGCGATGAGGCTGTTGGCAAGTCGTCGCTCATCTTGTACTACGTCCAGGACCACTTCATGAAAAGCGACCCTGCCCTCGAGGAGTTGTACACCAAAGTGATCAAGAACGGCTCCGAGTACAACGAAATCACCATCCTCGACACCACTCCTTTGGTCGACAGTTACTCGTCATCGCGCAAGAGATATATCCTCAACGCAGGCACCATCATGTTGGTCTATGCTGTTGATAACTACCAGTCATACCAGTACATAGAGGAGCTCTTTGAATGGCTCCCATATATCAGGGCCCAGCTTCCTCCCATCGCCTTGGTTGCCACAAAGATCGATGCCAATGGTGCGAGACAAGTATCGTACGAGGAAGGCCAGAAATTGGCCGACACCATCGGAGCCATCAGGTTTGTTGAGTGCTCAGCCAAAAGGGGTGTCGGCATCTCGGAAGCATTTGAAGCTTTGGTGACCCATGTTCTCAACACGAGACATCGTACGACGGAAAGACGGAATTCAGTGATGAGCCCCGGAGCTGGTGCAAGAAGACGTCAGCACTCGATCGTTTCGCATAAAAGCTCCCACAGAAGACGGTCCTCCGTGTTCACGGCACTCTCTACCAAATCTGGCCCTGTTCCCGAACCTAAAGTTGTTGCAAGCGACAAAGAACAGGTAAAGGTCAAGGCCAAAAAGGTCGTGGCTACGCCCCGCCGGGCTGTGGTGCGACCAAAACCCGTCACCAAACCACCACCCAAATCAGGCTGCTGCATCATCACGTGAAAGCATACATCTACACACTACGGCATTATCTTACGTCCTCTTTGCATCTCTACATGGAACTTTATAGACATTACACGAACATTCTGGAACCTGGAGCGTGCGCGACTGTCTGCAGGATCAGACCCACCGTGTTAGAAAAGCGACAAAATGTTCAACTTGAATCTACCCCAAACATAAACCCGAAACAAGTATAGGAAGATGGACTTTGAGTTGGAACCCACCTTAGAATCGATCGTGAAACAAGACACATTGAAGTGGATTTTTGTTGGCGGAAAAGGAGGTGTTGGTAAAACCACAACGTCGTCGTCGATTGCCGTCCAGCTCGCCCTCAACAAGCCCAACGAACAGTTCTTGTTGATCTCGACCGACCCTGCGCACAACTTGTCTGATGCTTTCTGCCAGAAGTTTGGCAAGGACGCCAGAAAGGTAGAGGGCTTGCCGAACTTGTCGTGTATGGAGATCGACCCCGACGCCGCCATGTCTGATTTGCAACAACAGGCGCAGCAATATAACAACGACCCCAACGATCCTCTTAAGAGTATGATGAGTGACATGACAGGCTCCATTCCTGGTATTGACGAGGCTCTTTCGTTCATGGAAGTGTTGAAGCACATCAAGGCCCAGAAGGCCGACCCCGCCGACGCCGACAACGCAGAAGCTAACAAGGACGCCATTGCATACAAAACCATCATCTTTGACACTGCTCCTACAGGTCACACTTTGAGATTCTTGCAGTTGCCATCGACTTTGCAGAAATTGTTGTCGAAGTTCCAGCAGTTGTCCGGCAAGTTGGGCCCCATGATGAGCATGTTGGGCGGCGGTGCTGGCGGACAACAAGACATGTTTGCCAAGTTGAACGAAGTACAAAAGAATGTCAGCGAGGTCAACGAACAGTTTACCAACCCAGACTTGACGACGTTTGTCTGTGTGTGTATTTCCGAGTTCTTGTCGTTGTACGAAACTGAAAGAATGATCCAGGAATTGTCGTCGTACCAAATGGACGTCAACTCGATCGTTGTCAACCAGCTTTTGTTTGCTGACGACGACGACGAACCATGCAAGAGATGTGTTTCCAGATGGAAGATGCAGAAGAAGTACTTGGACCAGATGGCCGAATTGTACGAGGACTACCACTTGGTCAAGATGCCGCTTTTGGGCTCTGAAATCAGAGGTATCAACAACTTGAAGAATTTCTCCAAGTTCTTATTGACTCCATACGACCCCAAGGTCGACCGTGGCCTTGTTACCGAGTTGGAAGAGAAGTAGTATATATACGGAAGTAGAACATTGCACGTGACCAGACTTATCTCCGTTGTCCATCACCAGGATGGAGGAACAAAAATTGTTGAGGTTGGGACGTTGGAGAACGGTATCGCCGACAGGCCGATAGTCTTTATAGGTTTACAAGTGATTGAGTTGGATATCCACAATGGCCAGAGGTAACCAGAGAGATCTTGCACGGGCCAAGAACTTGAAGAAGCAACAGGAGGCAGCCAAGGGCCAGAAGAAGGGCGACAGTGCGAAGAGAATGGAGACGGATGCAGACAGAATGAGACAGAAGCAGGCAGAAGGTAAGTATGACGTACTTTGTGGTGGTAACATCGAATACTAACATGATTAGCTGATGCAAGAAAGGCTGCTGCTGCTGCCAACGGAGGTGCTAAGAAGTAGACAGGAAGCATGTAAGTACATAGTCAATGCAGTTTACCAACGTGCACAGAATTAATACAAAACGTTATCCAATTGTATTTAGAAGCCTGGGCCTGTAGAAGGTGGGTATGTTGATCGGATGGACCTACCACGACTTGTGCTCAAAATCCGTGCGAGCTGAATGAAAAACAGTTGATTCAGCATACATCCACATAACCACCGCCCCAATGTTGATTGAAGAAACCTACCATGATGTCCAGACCTCTTATGGCACCACCATGAGATTGTTTGTGTACCATCCAAAGATCATCAACTATCCCCGTGTCAAGTTCCCCGGTGTCGTTGTCTACTCCGAGATCTACCAGGTAACCGGCCCCGTGTCGAGATTCGCCAAGGATATAGCCGGCCAGGGCTTTATCGTGGTGTGTCCGTCGATCTACCACAACTTCGAGTCGCACGAAGCATTGGCTTATGACGTTGAGGGCACCGATAAGGGCAATTTGTACAAGATTACCAAAGAGATCAAGTCGTATGACGAGGACAATACGTTGGCCATCGACTACTTATTTTCGTTGCCTACGTTCAACGGTAAAGTTGGTGCCACCGGAATGTGTCTTGGGGGCCACTTGGCGTTCCGTTCAGCCTTGGACCCGCGTGTCAAGGCCGCTGTCTGTTTCTTTGCTACCGACATCCACAACCATGCGCTCGGCAAGGGCCAAAACGACGACTCGTTGAAGAGGTGTGGGGAAATTAAGAGCGAAATCATCATGATTTTTGGTTGCAAGGACAACCACGTTCCGTTGGAAGGCAGAGACTTAATTAGAAGCGAATTGAGAAAGAACAATGTCGAAATGACCTTTATCGAAATCAATGATGCTCAACATGCGTTTGTCAGAGACGAAATGAGTAAGGGCAGATTCGACCCGGCCACGACCAAAAATTGTATGGAATGGCTCTTTGAGCTCTTCAACCGCAAGTTGAAGTTGGACTACGGTGACCACGATGGCTTGACGGTGCCAGTTGAAGATGTTTGCTAGGTTGGTTGTTGGAGGTAAGTATGTTTCGCGTGCTACGCACGACTTTCTTTATACGCACTCCCATCAGTGAAAAAAATGATGGAAAAATGAAAAATTTAACCCTACCAAGAGAGTTAGACTCCTCGTAACATTAATAATAGACAACCATGAGACCAATCAAGTTGATGGGACACGAGCGTTCCTTAACGCAAGTAAAATACAACAGAGAAGGAGACTTGTTGTTTTCTGTATCCAAAGATAACGCTGCCTCGATCTGGTACTCGTCCAACGGTGAGAGATTAGGTACGTTGGAGGGTCACCAGGGTGCCATCTGGTCGATTGATGTTGATCCAGAAACCCACTTCTGTGCTACTGGTGGTTCTGATTTGGCTATCAAGTTGTGGAGGGTCGAAAACGGTAAGTGTGTTTTTACCTGGGAAACGCCATCTCCAATCAGAAGAGTTGCCTTCTCGCCCGACGGTACCAAGTTGTTGGGGGTTGCCGATCAAGTTATGGGTCACATAGGTTCGGTCTCCGTCTTTGAAATTAACCACAATGACGCCACTGCCAGTCAACAATCGGAAAAACCAGTGTTGGTGATTGAAACCGAAAAGGACGGCTCGAGAGCAACCATTGCTGGCTGGTCCGCCAACGGCGAGTACATTATCGTTGGCCACGAAAACGGGTACGTTTCCAAGTACAACGGTACTACTGGTGAGTTAGTTCAGACTCTTCAAGCCCATGGGATCCACACCGAAGAAAAGAACGTTACCCTTACCGATATACAGTTTGCATCAGAAGACAGATCATACTTTATCACCTCGTCGAAGGACAAGTGTGCTGTTTTGATCGATGTCGACACCTTTGAAATTTTGAAGGTGTATAAGGCAGATGCTCCTATGAACACGGCTGCCATAACTCCTGTCAAGGACTTTGTCATTTTGGGAGGTGGTCAAGAAGCTAGAAACGTCACCACCACCGCCGAATCGCAAGGTAAGTTTGAAGCCCGTTTTTACCACAAGATTTTCGAAGATGAAATCGGCCGTGTGAAGGGACACTTTGGTCCGTTGAACACGATTGCAGTCCATCCAGACGGTACTGGTTACAGTAGTGGAGGAGAAGATGGTTTCATCAGAGTGCATTCTTTCGACAAATCGTACTACGATTTCCTCTTTGACGCCGAAAGAACCGAGAGATCTGCTGCTGCCGGTAACATCTAATCATAAACATACTGGTCGAGTCCAGCACCTGTATACTATTGCTATATATGTAGAGAGATTTTGCATACAAAAATACTGTGATAAGTTTTGAATCCCGGACACGACTTTTAGCGCGCGCTTTGGCGCGCGTTTGGTGCGCATCCGCGTAGAAATTCTGGAACCTTCTGGCGGTGGCAAAATAAGAGGCATCCCGTTATAAAAGTTCAAGGGCCGCCGCCCTGTGTGGGGATTTCTAGAGCAACAACCAATCATGCTTGATTACTTGCAACATTCCCACATACTTGATGTACCCAAGAGACGTCAGTTACGAACACCAGTCTCGACTGTCCAAGAATACGAGACTGCAGACGCATACATGGTCAAATTGTACAACCGACGTGGAGACTTTAGCGATTGCAAAGTATCACTTTCCAAAAAAAGTAACGGTAATTACCGCTTAAGCATCAAGTCTCGAAAATACGATATCAACAGCCAGTACGAATTTACAAAAACACTGATTTTGCTGGACAAAATCGGGTACGATTTGGGTGAAAAATTGCTTGTTATAACCATTCCCAAGAGACAGAACCGCAAACCAAGTCGCAGGCACGATGTTAGAGATAAAAAGCATAAGAAGAAACTAAAGTCCAAATCAGTAATAAACCAGCAACGCAGACTTCCTACAATTGAAGTGGTGGAAGACGAGGAGTTTGTTGTACTCCGCCAGAAACTTGCAGAATTTAGACAACAAGAGATTACGAAATAGGAAATGTGATTAGATGACATAACTAAGATTTTTTAATGAATAAAAAAAATAACAAGGCGTAGTCACGTGCATCGCAACCGTTTATCTATTAGGTCAGAGGTGATGCGTAATGGTTGATAAATTGCCACCCATAAAAACCATACGACGCGGCTAGATTTCAGTACTATTCTGGAAAACCGGAAATTTGATGAGTGCAAATGGCTCCTAGTAGACAAAATAGCGATTTGAAGGAGGAACTGTCTTCAGATGAAGTGGAAGGTGGTGGTTTCATTGCTAATGATTCAGGTTATACCAAGAAGAGAACAAGAAAAGCAAGACCCAACAAGTCGTATGTGATTTCCTCGGATGAAGAAGAGGCCGAAGAGGATTATGTTGACCATAAAGACGCGTTGCCTGCAAAAAGGACTCGAGGGACGCGTTCCCAGTCGACTCCCAAGAGATCTCGATCCAGCAAGCAAGTCAAGCAGGAGGGCGATGCTGAGTTTACCTTGAACATTTTGGAAGACGACGACGATGATGACGTCAAGGACGATGATGTAGTCAAGGAAGAAAGCCTGGAAGAAATCGATATTGTCGATGAAGTTCCTGCTGAGCAAAATGGATCAACGTCACTACAGGCGATCGCGCTTAGTGAGTCTGATGACGAACCACTAGCAAAGAAAAAGGCGCCTAAAAAGAGAGCCCCAAGAAAGAAGAAAGAACCCAAGGTCAAGGTTCCGTATTTCACGCGTGTTACCAATAAATTATACGAGTTTCATCCCGATTTGAAGGACGTTTTCCCTTACTTGCAATCATTAGCAAAAATACCCGTTGAAAGAGCTCCACAGCCTGAAGGAATGACAATCAAGCTATTACCGTTCCAACTTGAAGGTCTTCACTGGTTGATTAGACAAGAGGAAGGCGAATTTCATGGCGGAATTTTAGCTGATGAAATGGGGATGGGTAAGACTATCCAAACCATTGCTTTATTTATGAATGACTTGTCCAAGGGTCCCAACTTGGTTGTTGGACCAACGGTGGCTTTGATGCAATGGAAAAATGAGATTGAAAAGCACACCACTGGTGACCAGTTGAAAGTTCTATTATTCCATGGAGCCAAAAGAACCAATAATGTTAAGGAGTTGGAAAAATACAACGTTATCTTAACTTCGTACTCTGTCTTGGAATCATCGTACCGTAAGGAAAATTACGGTTTCAAGAGAAAGAATGGGTTGACCAAGGAAAAATCCGCATTGCATGCGGTCCAGTTCCACAGAGTCATTTTGGATGAAGCACATAATATCAAGGACAGAACGTCCGGTACTGCTAAAGCAGCCAATTGCCTTAAAACTCATAGACGTTGGTGTCTTACTGGTACTCCGTTGCAAAACAGAATTGGGGAAATGTATTCGCTCATTCGGTTTTTGAAGATCGAACCGTTCCACCTTTACTTTTGTACAAAATGTGATTGTCGAAGTCAAAACTGGAGTTTCACCAATTGGAAACACTGTGACTCTTGTGGTCACACTCCCATGCTCCACACCAATTTTTTCAACCATTTTATGTTGAAAAACATCCAGAAATTCGGGATTGAAGGCGATGGTATGACAAGTTTCAATCATATCAGATTATTGTTGAGCAATATCATGTTGAGAAGAACGAAGCTCGAGAGAGCTGACGATTTGGGCTTGCCTCCTCGGATAGTTGAGATCAGAAAGGATAAATTCAATGCCGAAGAAAAGGATTTGTACACTTCATTGTACAGTGACTCCAAGAGAAAATTCAACGATTACGTTGCTGAGGGTGTTGTTTTGAATAACTATGCCAATATCTTCACTTTGATTACCCGAATGAGACAGTTGGCTGACCACCCTGATCTTGTGTTGAAGAGAGTTGGTACTAACCAGATATCGGAGGAGATTGATGGTATTATCATGTGTCAGTTGTGTGATGATGAGGCAGAAGAGCCGATTGAGTCCAAATGTCATCATAAGTTCTGTCGTATGTGTATCCAGGAATATGTTGAGTCCTTTGGCGGAGACGAGAAGAAGCTTCAGTGTCCTGTTTGTCATATTGGATTATCGATAGATTTGGAGCAAGCAGCTCTAGAAGTTGACGAAGAGTTGTTTTCCAAGGCTTCTATTGTCAACCGTATAAAGATGGGGACACATGGAGGTGAATGGCGGTCGTCGACCAAGATAGAGGCCTTGGTGGAGGAGCTTTACAAGTTGAGATCAGACAGACACACGATCAAGTCGATTGTGTTTTCGCAGTTTACGTCGATGTTGGATTTAGTTGAGTGGCGGTTGAAACGGGCTGGATTCAAAACGGTCAAGTTGCAAGGCTCGATGTCTCCTCAGCAGCGTGACAATACCATCAAGTATTTCATGGAAAACACCGAGGTCGAAGTCTTTTTGGTCTCGTTAAAGGCCGGGGGTGTGGCCTTGAACTTGTGTGAAGCATCACAGGTTTTCCTTATGGATCCGTGGTGGAACCCCAGTGTTGAATGGCAGTCGATGGATAGAGTGCATAGAATCGGGCAGAAGCGGCCGATTCGAATCACGCGGTTCTGTATAGAGGACAGCATCGAGCTGAAGATCATTGAACTTCAAGAGAAGAAAGCCAACATGATCCACGCCACCATCAACCAGGACGACGGTGCTGTCAACAGACTCACGCCAGACGATTTACAATTTTTGTTTATGAATTAAGCGTATATATATACATGTCCATAGAGCGCTGATAAGGTTGAAATTTTGCAGCCTCTGACGGGTCTTGTGTGCAGGCCGAAGATGCAACCTGACTCATATTTTACGCGGCGCCTTTATCGCACCGCACCGAAAAATGGAGTAGTTGGAGCCAAAAAGCCAAAAATTTTCAACCGTATAAAGAGGCCGATATCATTACTTCTTCTTCCTTAACTAGAAATGTCTGACTTTTGGTTGAATTATCTTGACAACCCGACGTTGACGGTGTTGCCGCATGATTTCTTGAAGCCTGCAAACAACCAATCCATCGAAGCCACCTACACATTCACCACGCCCGCCAGCGTCGACTTTGTCCATGGGTTGTCTGTGTTTGCTGCCTTGATATATAGATTGTCAGGAGACGAAGAGATTGTCATTGCTACCGATAAGACTGACAAGGAATTTATAATTAAGTTGTCCTTGACACCAACACTTCTGTTCCAGGAGTTGGTTGCGTTGGTAGCCGCCGAGTACGACCAGAATGCCGCTAGAGTCGACTACGAATCGTTAAACGAGGTTTCGGACGCCATCAAGGCTGCAAAGAAGTTGGATTCAAACCCTGGCTTGTTCAGGTTGTCGTACCAGCACGCTCGTGCTACCCAACAGTTGAACACCACCGTCGAGGGCTCGGTACGGGACTTGGCCTTCTACATCAAGGACAATGAGTTTTCCATCTACTACAACGCCTTGTTGTACAAACACGACAGAATAGTCGTGTTGGCCGAACAAGTGGCCCAATTCATCTCTGCTGTATCGCAAGACCCATCCGTGGCCATCACCAAGGTCAACCTCATCACAGAATCCCAGAGAGAATACTTACCGGACCCAACGTTGGACTTGGACTGGGCTGGATACAAAGGAGCCATCCAGGACATATTCATGAGAAACGCAGAGGCTCATCCGGACCGTCCATGTGTCGTTGAAACCAAGTCGTTCATGGACCCCACCACCAAGACGAGAACCTTTGACTACAGACAGATCAACCAGGCTTCCAACATTGTGGGTAATTACTTGAAGGAGACTGGAATCAAAAAGGGCGACGTGGTCATGATTTACGCCTACCGTGGTGTTGACTTGATGGTTGCTGTCATGGGTGTCTTGAAAGCAGGAGCCACTTTCTCGGTGATTGATCCTGCTTACCCTCCAGCAAGACAAAACATCTACCTTTCTGTTGCCAAGCCCAAGGGGTTGGTTGGTATAGAAAAGGCAGGAGTGTTGGATTCCTTGGTGGTTGACTACATCAAGAACGAATTGGATGTAGTATCTACCATTCCTCAATTGAGACTCAACGACGATGGTACTATTGTGGGTGGGTCTTTGGAAGGTTCCACAGTAGATGTTTTTGAAGGCTATGCCAAGTTCAAGGACCAACCAACGGGTGTCATTGTTGGCCCCGATTCCAACCCTACGTTATCGTTTACTTCTGGTTCAGAAGGTCTTCCCAAGGGTGTTTTGGGCCGTCACTACTCGTTGGCTTACTACTTCTCCTGGATGGCCAAGAAGTTTGGCTTGTCTGAAAACGATAAATTCACTATGTTGTCAGGTATTGCCCACGACCCCATTCAAAGAGATATGTTCACTCCGTTATTCTTGGGGGCCCAGTTATTGGTTCCAACGTCCGATGACATTGGTACTCCAGGCAAGTTGGCCGATTGGATGGCTGAATATGGTGCTACTGTGACCCACTTGACTCCAGCAATGGGTCAATTGTTGAGTGCAGAAGCCACCACTGCCATTCCTTCGTTACACCACGCCTTCTTTGTCGGTGACATTTTAACCAAGAGAGACTGTTTGCGTTTGCAGACTCTTGCTGAGAACGTGTACATTGTCAATATGTACGGTACCACTGAAACGCAACGGTCTGTTTCTTATTACGAGATCAAGAGCCGCAGCAGCGACCCAATCTACTTGAAGAACTTGAAGGACGTCATGCCAGCAGGTACAGGTATGTACAATGTTCAGCTTTTGGTTGTCAACAGAAACGACACGTCGCAAACCTGTGGTGTTGGTGAAGTCGGTGAGATCTATGTCAGGGCTGCTGGATTGGCTGAAGGTTACAGAGGATTGCCTGACATGAACAAGGCCAAGTTTGTTACCAACTGGTACGTTGACCCACAGGTGTGGATTGACAAAGACGAGCAAAACAAAAAGGCTGACGAAACATGGAGAGAACATGGCTGGTTTGGTCCAAGAGACAGACTCTACAGAACTGGTGATTTGGGCCGTTACTTGCCCGATGGTAATGTGGAATGTTGCGGTAGAGCCGATGACCAAGTCAAGATCAGAGGTTTCAGAATTGAGTTGGGAGAGATTGATACCCACTTATCGCAACATCCATTGGTTAGAGAAAACGTCACTTTGGTTAGAAGAGACAAGAACGAGGAGCCAACGTTGATCTCGTACATTGTTCCAAGGGACTCACCTGAGTTGAAGAACTTTAAGGCTGCAGTCAACGAAGACGATGATCTTTCTGATCCGATAGTTGAAGGTTTGGTTGCCTACAGGGAGCTCATCAAGGACATCAAGGGATACTTGAAGAAGAGATTGGCCTCTTATGCCATTCCAACCATTATTGTGCCGTTGACCAAGTTGCCTTTAAACCCTAACGGTAAGGTCGACAAGCCCAAATTGCCATTCCCAGACACTGCACAATTGAGTGCTGTGTCGAGATTGATTGCCAACTCGAGACCAGGCGGCATTGAAGGTGCTGAGGAGGAAGAGTTCTCCAAGTTGGAAAACGATATCAAGGAGTTATGGCTTGAAGTTTTGCCCAACAGACCTGCCTCCATTTCCAAGAGCGATTCTTTCTTTGACTTGGGTGGACACTCGATTTTAGGTACGAGGATGATCTTCCAGTTGAGAAAGAAGTTGAACATTGAAGTTCCATTGGGTGTTATTTTCAAGAACCCAACCGTGGAAGCATTTGCCAGAGAAGTTGAAAAGTATATCAAGGGAGACACTTTCCAGTTAGCCGATGGTACGAACCAAGAGCCTGAAAAGGCCGAAACAGTTATTGATTATGCCAAGGATGCTGCTGAGTTGTCGAAAACTGCATTATTGGCACAATATGCCTCGTTAGACAAGCTTGATTCTTCCAAGACCATCAATGTGTTTGTTACTGGAGCCACTGGTTTCTTGGGGTCGTTTATCATCCGTGACTTGTTGACTGGACGTAAGGGAATCGACTTTAAGATTTTTGCCCATGTTCGTGCATCGTCAAAAGAAGCCGGTATGGACAGATTACGCAAGACCGGTAAGACGTATGGGATCTGGCAGGAAAGCTGGGAACAGCACATTGAAGTTGTATTGGGCGACTTGGCACAGGTGCAATTTGGCTTGGACGATGGTGAATGGCAAAAGTTGACCGAGACGCTCGATGTGATTATCCACAACGGTGCGTTTGTCCACTGGGTCTATCCTTATGGCCAGTTGAGAAATGCCAACGTCATTGGAACCATCAATGTGTTGAACTTGTGTGGCCAGGGCAAGGCCAAGTACTTTTCGTTTGTGTCGTCGACATCGACTCTTGACACCGATTACTTTATCAACTTGTCTGATGAGCTGTTGGCCAGAGGAGGTGCTGGTATTTCCGAGGCTGACGACCTTCAAGGATCGGCCACTGGATTACTGGGAGGCTATGGCCAGTCGAAGTGGGCTGCTGAGTACATTGTCAGACAAGCTGGCCAGCGTGGGTTGAGAGGATGCATCACGAGACCCGGGTACGTTACAGGGTTCAGCGAAACGGGTGCGTCCAACACAGACGATTTCCTCTTGAGAATGTTGAAGGGATGTGCTGAGTTGGGAGCGTATCCTGATATTTCCAACAATGTCAACATGGTTCCTGTTGACCATGTTGCGCGTGTTGTTGTTGCGACGGCGTTGCATCCACCCAGTGACAAGGAGTTGACGGTAGCGCATGTCACGGGCCATCCACGGATCCAGTTCAACGACTTTTTGGCGACGTTGGTTGAGTACGGCTACGATATGGCTGTTCGGGACTATCCAGTGTGGAGAACGGAGTTGGAGACGTACGTTGTGGGCGAGGCCAAGGACTCTGCATTGTTCCCGTTGTTGCACTTTGTGTTGGACAACTTGCCACAGAACACCAAGGCACCGGAACTTGACGATGCCAATGCTGTTGTTTCCTTGGTTGCTGATGCTGAGTGGTCGGGTGTTGATGTGAGCGGCGGGAAGGGCGTTGATGCGGCGCAGATGGCGATATACGTGAGTTACTTGAGCCAAATAGGCTTTTTGCCTGCTGCACGCGCAGGAGCAAAGACATTGCCGGTGGTGGAGATTGGCGAAGAGACTATGCGGTTGATTGGGAGCGGTGCTGGTGGCCGTGGCTCTGCTGCGAAGTAATAGTAAATAGCGACAAACGAACAAAAGTGCGACAAACAGACAAACAGTGCGACAAACTGCAAGAATAGGAAAGTCGTAGTACGAACATTTCGTGATGCTTGCGCGAGCAATGGACGATGAGCATGACAGCAAGATGCAGAAGACGCCACGGCGAGCAGTGTTTCATTTCCCACGGCTGAGCATCGGTGGCCAGGACTTGGACTTTGTTGCTGACGACAAGCAGCGGCTCGTGGACCAGTTCTACAACTCGGTCAACGGCACCAGCACACACCATGCAGCGAGCAGTGCAGACTTGCGGCAGTTGTTTCGCAGTGGTGTGACGGGCGCAGGAACGGAGGATGAGGACAGGGACCCGCGCGAGAAGGACACTGGCAGTCTGGCGAACAACGTGCTCAGCGAAGAGAAGTTGCATGAACGGATCAGTAACGGAGGCTACAACTACACGAGCAACAAGGATCTTGTTGACGGGGGGTTGGTGGAGTATCTCTTGAACATAGACGGGATCATTGGCGAGTTTGAGCATGGAAAAGGTGCGCAAGTGGTGGGCGGCGGCGGCGGCGGCGGCAGTGGCGAGGGCAGTCCCGGGCAATTTGACCAGTTTGGGCGCATAATGAAGCAGTTGCTGGCGACATTTTCGGACCCGGCGCGCCAAAGTCTTGAAACGGCGGCAGATACGAACGAGCTAGCGGCGCTCGGCGGTTACTTGGCGCTGCTCGACGCCCGGACGCGGCGGTTGATGGCGCAATTGGAGGCGAACCGCGACATTATCCGCGCCAAGTTCCGCACCGACATCAACGAGAATGTCGCGCGCATGGACGCTCTTTTGGCCGAGCTCGCGCAGCTCGAGCGGCGCTTTGACGTGGTGCGCACACAGATCAACCACAGCAAGACGGTGATGCTGGAGGAGATGCTCGCCAAGATCGATGTGTTGGAGCAGGTGGACGAGAAGTTTGCCCAGCACACCAAAACAATGCGCAACCGAAGGTTCAAGCAGGCAAACATCGCCGTTGCGGTGGCCATTGTCGTTGGCAGCGTTTGGATAGCGATGCGGTAGTGTGTTGCAACGGACATTGTTGCCAACGGCGCTGCGTTTCGGCGATAAAATAGTGCCGATGCGCACGTAGCGAAGCATTTTTTGCGAGGAGTCACGGCAGCGCGGCGAACCAGCGAGCCATGATGAACCATTTGGCGTGTACATGTTCTACTTGCTGTACATGTTCTGCTCTCTACACTCTACACTCTCATTCTAATTCTACACCCACATTCTACAGCTCTCATGGATGGCGGGACCCTCGCCAACGGCGTCGCAAAATAAAATAATATGCGTTGAAAAAGAAACGGAGCAAAAGTAAAAAAAAATCTGTAAATCTCAAACAAGTGACCATCATCAACACACCACACTCCTCCATCATCTACACACCACACGCCTTCCACCACCACCTCTAAGCATAGTATCGTCTTGGCCACTCCGTGTGCTTCCACTGCATCTCTCCACTCCCTTTGTTCTGCCTTTTGTTTCAGCCTTCTCACCATGGCCGAAGTGTTAACCCTCACGTATACCCAGGAAATCGAGTCGGACCTCATCCACACCGCGCTTCGGGCGTCGCTGCATCTTCAGTTCACCCGTTTTGCGGACTTGATAGCCAACCTCTTCGCCCGTGGCAACATCGAAGCCGACACAAACCACCCGCTTGTCATTGTTGTTGACAACGACAACACGTTGATCACAGCAACCCACATACAGCCCACACAGCTCGATCTCCTCACGTTTGAAGACAAGGTGCTTCTCCTCAAGTACTTTTTCAGCCACTTGAACGTGCTCATCCTTGACGCCAAAGACTTGCCCAACACCCTGATTATAGAAAAGCTCAATGGCGCCGTCGACAAAATCAACCACCTCATCACTAATAGAATATCGCGTGTCGAAACATGGACGGGAACAGGCCAGTCCTCCAACATCAACGATGCGTACGCCCCCCACAAGCCCCATCCTGACGAACACGAGGCAGAGGCGTTTGCCATCCACGAAATCATCGCAACAATGTCCACCACGCTATCCAACAATGTCAACAAGTCACGCGCCACCATCAACCACATCACCCACTTGAAGGACCTCATCATCAAAGAAACAGACTTTGTGTCGCTCTTATCCAACCACGAGCCTGCGCACTTTGCGCGTCTCTGCCACTTGGTGGGCCACTGGTCGTTTCCAGCCCACGAGCTTTCCAACGATGACCTTGTCTACTGTGTCTACCTCATCCTCAAGTATGCCTTGAGACAGATTGAAAAGACGTATTCGGCCGACAAAATCCATATTCCCTCGTCCAACGAGCTCTTGGGGCTTGTGTTTATGGTGAGAGATACCTACAAAAACGGCAATCCGTTCCACAACTTCCGCCACGCCGTCGATGTCCTACAAGCATGTTTCCATTTCCTTATACGTCTCAACTGTTTGCCGGTGTTTAAGCAGCTAGAAGTCAACCCCCAGGCCGATGAGTTGGTCTACATCCGCAACAACGAGCCTGTGGATAGCCGATACACGGAATTGGTGCCGTTACTAGGCTCGTCAAACCAGTCATCATCTTTGAAATCAACGTCGCCCTTGCATTCTCCTACGCACTTGAACCACTTACAAACGCTTGGGCTTCTTGTTGCTGCCTTGGGCCACGATGTGGGCCATCCGGGCGTGACAAATGCCTTTATGGTCAAGTACAACTCGCCCATGTCGCTCATATTCAACGAGCGGTCGGTGTTGGAGTCGTACCACTCGTCTGTGTTTATCAACCGGATACTTGCTGTCAACTGGCCGTCGCTTCTTTCGGTGTACACTGAGGAAACCAACACCGAGTTGTCGCTCAAGGAGATCATCAGCTCGTCGATCTTGGCCACCGATATGGCGGAGCACTTTGAGTACATCAAGAAGCTCAAAATGCTCAAGAAGGAGGATTTCAAGCACGATAACAATAAGGTCAAGTTGATCTCGTCGCTTCTTATCAAATGTGCTGATATTTCCAACGTGACGCGGCCGTTGCGAGTATCTGCGCAGTGGGCGATGGTCTTGGCACGTGAGTTTGATGAGGTTGCGATGTTGGAGACGAAAATCACCAGCCAAACGGCACAGCTCGACCACAGCAGTGATATTGAGTACAAAAGGGTACCGCAGACGTTGGCTGAGATCTTGGAGATCAAGCCGAAGCTTCAGGACGGCCAGATTTTCTTTATCAACACGTTTGCCGAGAACTTGTTCAATAGCATAGCCGATTTCTTGCCCGAGCTCAAGTACGCGTGTGATATCATCCGAGAGAACAAGCAGTTCTGGCAGCAACGGGCTGGTGTGTAGTATGTATAATAGTACTAGTAATATTACTTTTTCACATATTGCAGGTTACGCGTGGTTGCAGGTTGCGGGCATCACAAAAAAATTTTCCGGTAATGCTCTTCGGCACTGAATACGTTGTGTTAGCACCTACATGCTCCACTAGAGAACAGCATATGGACAGACCAATCATATTGTCGCCTCCGCCATTGGATCCCGGCCAGCAGCATCAGCAGACGCAGACGCAGCAGCAGACGCAGCAGCAGACGCAGCAGCAGGTCCCGGGCCACACCGAGAGACAGCAGAGCGTTGGGTTCAACTTGCAGCACGAGTTTGAAGCGTTGACTGCGGACTTGGACTTGGACTTGCGTCGTCGCGACGACCAGCCCGCGCCTCCCAGCGCAGGCATCGACTTGTTGGCGCCTGCGGCCAAGTACGACTTTTCCAGCGGGCTTCTCTCGCGCAACACGGCGCTGCCCATTCCGACGGTGGCCCGCGCCAACCCTGCGCTTGCGTCGCTTTTGGGCAACAGCACGCTGGCGCTCCCCAGCCTGTTTTTGCCGCCGCTAGCGTCGATTCCGAACCGGCCACAGAGCGTCAACGACTTTGGCAACTTTTTCTCGCGCCAGCAACACCACTCGCAGCAGCAGCAGCAACCCCAGCAGCAGGAACCGTCCAACTTCTACTCGGACTTGCTTGTGTTTGGGCACTGGATCGAGAACTTGGCCCCCGAAGACAGCATCGCCATGATCGACTACTTGTGCAACAACCTCCCGTTGGACCTTCTCTTGACGTTCAAGTCCAAGTTGGACAGCCACTTGACGCACCAGCCGCAGCAGTACGCCGCGTACGCGGATCTCTACAGCGACATGGACGCGCTCAGCTTGGACAAGCCCGCGTTGCAGCAGCCCAAGCCCAAACAGAACGGCTTCAAGGCGAACCCCTATTTGTTTGTTGACCAAAAGAATAGGCCCAAGAGCGCCGAGCCCACCAACGGCGGCCGCTTCCACCACGCGCCGCCGCAGTTTGAGCGCGCGCGCTCGCCCACGTCGCACCTCTACGAAAAAACGAGCTTTCTCCAGCTCGCGGCCAGCGGCGCGCCCATGCATCCACAGACACAGCCGCCGCAGCAGCCGCAGGGCCATGGCGTGGGCAGCGGCGGGGACGAGCCGCACGAGCTCCTGGCGCACACGGCGTTGAAGCTCGGCGCGCTCGCGACGATCAACTCGCGCGTGGCGCTCGACTCGAACCGCAAGCACGGCCACTTCCAGCCGAGACAGCACTACGAAGAAACCCTCCAGCGCAACAGCAACTCGGCGTCGGTGCCGGTGGGCATGCGGCACGGCGCGGGCCCGGGCCCCAAGTCGCCCGCGGGGAAAAAAGTGGCGCTGCCCGACAATTTATCCGGAATAAATTTGCCCGCGTCGCTGAACTCGTCGATGCCGACGGAGGTGAGCAACCTCGAGCTCTTGAACAACGTGCCTGCGTGGTTGAAGCTCTTGCGCTTGCACAAGTACACCGACTGCTTGAAGGACATTCCGTGGCGCGAGTTGGTGCAGTTGGACAACGAGCAGTTGGAGGCGAGGGGCGTCATTGCGTTGGGCGCGCGGCGCAAGTTGTTGAAGGCGTTTGACGTGGTCAAGGCCACCCACTGATATATTGTAACTAGCACTACATAATGACACAGCACGAGTTGGTCTTTTTCGCCTGCTTGTAGAACATGCGCGACGACGACGACAACGCCTCCGACTTGTCGACCAACGCATCGAGTTTTTCGCCGCGCTGCAACACCAGCTCGATCGTCTTGTGCAACACAATCTTCGTCTCGTCCAACTCCTGCTGCACCTTCATGATCGAGTCTGCCTGCGCGGGGTCCTGGTACTTCTTCAAGTACTGCTCCAACGCATCAAAGCCGAGCGCACTGGTGGTGGCGGAAATGTCCGCCCACTCCTTCGCGGGGTGCAACGCAAGGTACTCGTCCAACACCTTGTTGATCAACGTGTACGCGGGTCTCACAGGATACTCCTTGTCGCTGATGAGCACACACGCCAAGTGCTCCAGCCTCACGTACGTGTGGCCCACGTAGTTGCCCTCCTCGATCAGCTGTCTCTGGCCTGGCGGTGTTCGCTGCGACACCGTCTCGGAGAAAAAGGTCATGAACTGCGACACGCCCGTCTTCTCAAAGAACAGAAACTGGCTGAGGTCTCGCGCAGACGTAAGCTCAAGCGCCTTGGCGCCGCTGGTCCGCAATATCCCAATGTAGTAGATCTTCATGGTGTGCTTGTTTGCCCGTCTCGATAAGAATATTTTTATTAGTATTATTGTTTGCGCGAGCCAGAGTCGTGCGGGCACAATCAGACAAGCCAACAGTCTACAACCACCACCAATGCTTCCGACGCTAAAAGTCGTCCTTCTCGGCGACCTGGGCGTGGGCAAAACGTGTCTCCGCTCCCAGTTTGTGCACCACGTCTTCACCAACGCCTACAAAGCGACCATTGGCGGCGATTACCTCACCACCACCGTCTCCGTCGCCCAGACGGTGCCGGTGGCCGATACCAGCGTCGAGAACGAGCCGCCGCTCCCACAGCAGGTCCATTTGCAGGTGTGGGACACGGCGGGCCAGGAACGCTTCAATTCCATCTCCCAGGCCTTCTACCGCGGCACAGACGTCGTGGTGTTGGTCTACGACATCACCAACTACGAGTCGGTGGTGAGCATCCGCGCGTGGTTCGAGCGGTTCATGCAGCACTGCCACGTTGAGCGGCCGGGTGTCGTCATTGTGGGCAACAAGGGCGACAAACAGGCTGCACGGGTCGTTGATTTGTTTGAAATACGAACCATTTTGGCCGAAACCCGCGGCGTGGCGGTCGAGTCGTATGTCCACGACTGGAACACCGACCTCCGTGAAGTGTCGGCAAAGGACCATGGCGCAGTCCACGATCTCTTTGTACGAGTTGCTGAAATCGGCCTTGATTCAGGCACAACCCTGCCACGGCGCGGACTCGAAAGCTTCGATATCGACCTCCACGAAACTACACCCTCGTCCAGCTGTGCCTGTTGATTCTATCCTATATACATTAAGCCTTGGTTGGAACTGCTTCAGCTTGAGGCTCAGCAGCTTCAGCTTCAGGTGCAGCAGCTTCAGCTTCAGGTGCAGCACCAGAAGTATCTACCAACTCTTCCTGGCTGTCGTCGTCATACAACTCCTCCTTATAATGTTCTGGGTGCTGCTTGAAACACGTTCTCATGGCCTCAAACTTCTTGATACAGTCAATTCCCTTGGGCTCGGTTTCCGAGTACACGAAACAGGCAAACGCTTCCTTGAACTCTTCGCCACATGGGCCATCGGCCATGCCTCCTAAACAGGGACAGTCCCAGTTGATTTCGCCGGTTTCGGGGTTATAAGCGGCACTTTGCTCTCCACTTGATTCGTCGTCCTCCTTCACTTCCTTTGGCTCTTCCTTTTCTTCCTTTACTTCCTCCTCCTTTTTCTTTCCATCATCATTGAAGATAGTGCTGCCCAAAGTCATGGCCATCAACGCTCCGCCAACAGCGCCCACAGCAAGCGTTCTGTTGGGGCTGTGCACACGGCTGGTCGAAGAAAATGCTCTGGTCTGACGAACAGTGCTGCGAAGGGCGGTTCTGGCAAGGTATCTGTACATGGTTGGTGATTACTAAAGAGCAATGGCCAATTTTCAATGGCAATTCGTGGATGGCGCGGACACTGTGCAGGACAATTTTCCACCCATTCTACATCAATTTAATACGTAATATCAGTTCTTGACTATGTACAATGCAGCGCCGGGCTGATCAGTTGGACTCGCGCACGTCGGTGAAGTCGATTGCTGCTTCGGCCTGGTACTCGCTGTAGCTTGCCCACGCCACCGACGCCAACACCACGACGGTGGAAAGCACCCCGATCTTGCGGATGTACTTGATGGTGGTGCGGGATTCCGCAGTGCTTTCGTCGCCAATCTTGCGCAAGTATTTGTCTGCGTTGACTATTTTTGTCTTGACATGGCTGTGGACCGAGTAGTGGCGGACCCAAAGGCCTGAACGGCGGAGAAACATGGCTGGTGGTGGAAATTCGGCCTTTGGTTGACTAAAATGCGATGGGGTGGTGATTATGTGCAGGTAGGAATTATCTGCTCCAACGACATTGGCACATAAGTACTGTCCGCAGAGTCTGCCACCCACAACACATCGCTGTCGATGTAACACCATTTGGTGGTGCCCTGTGGAAGCTGAAGCGTGTACAATCGGTGGCCCAATTGGGAGTGGGACTTGTTTGTAGCCATAAAGAGAATGCCGTGTTCTAGACAGTACTGGCTGACGACATCGTTGTAGGACGTCATCAATTGGTACGACGGGATGCCGTTGACATCAACTGTGTGTGTGTTTGGAAGTTCAGTGGCGAGGGCTGCAACTTCACTAGTAGTTGGCAACGAATTGCCGTAAAGCGTCGGTAACACAACAGCTTCAGCCAGCTCGATTACTTGGAGCCCAGCGTTGACGTACCACGTAAACAAGGCCCTCGTGCCATCAGTGACCACCGACTGGTAGTACTGGTACCACTGAGCAAACCACGGTGCTACTTCCAACGGTTTTTCGGCCATGAGCCGTCTCAATTCGTCAATCCACCGGTTGAGGATGTTGAACAGGAGAATGGTCTCGAGTTGGGCCTGGTCAAACACCAGAGCATCCAACAACAACGCAACGTTCTTTTGTGTATCAGAGTCCCATTGACATGACCGAATTAGCGACTTTTTTAGTGCTGTGTGGATACTGCTCGAAACAGATGTTCCGAGGTACTGGTCAAATAACTTGAACCAAACGTCCTGTAAGGTCTGTATTGTGGCTAAGTTGGTGCAGTAATCGTCCACCTGTAAATACTTGTTGGCAATGGACTCCAAAGGGATCCGAAACTCGCTTGCTTCATCGGGCGAAAGCACAAGAATAAAGTCTATGATGTGTGTGGGTAGCTCTGTGCTGCCCGGACACCAATCAGCAATTTGTTTTGTAAGGAAGGGAATTATTTGTTGCTGAACAAGTCTTGTTTGGACAGTCCGTTCGAGGTTCTGGAGTACTGGAATCTGGAGCCATTCTTCTATTGTGGATATCATGTCGCTGTGCTGAAGACTGGTCAATCCTTTGGCGAGATGCGGATACAACATATCGTCAAACGGCGATGGCCCGTCATCCTGGCCAAACTGTCTGTACATGTCCAGCCATGTAGATAGTTGTTCAATCAACTGGGGGCTTGTTAGATGATGCTTTTCAAATAGAAGCTGTGTTTCGGGCGCTATTACCGATACAAAGACAGGCTTGATTCGCGAAAAGCTTGTGCATGGAGCCGTGGTGAGCTGTTTGAGTTTGATGCTGAGGTCAGGATCCTGTGGCTTGATCTCCTTCAACACGTCCAAGACCTTTTGGGCTGCACGTAACTCGTTTTCTTGGTAAACAAGCTCATCTCTTTCCTGTTTGAGCTTATACCCAATCGACTTTTCGTCTCTATCGAGTGTTGTCCATTGCTGCTCGATACTTTCAAGCTTTTTGTAGGCAGCAACGAGATCTCCTGCTCCTGAGTCGGACATCTGCTTATACTTTCTCGGTACTTCGATACTGGCCACCTCCAACCGTTCAATCACTTCAAACAACAGAACATGCTGTGGAGCTGCAACGGCCTCATCGGTGCGTCTCGATATCCGGACCTTGTCGTTTGCATCAACCTTCTCGTTGATCCCACCAACACCAAGACCCTGGGGCCGCAACTTGGTCTCGATGGGAGTCACGATCCCCTCGTTGTTGGCACCCAACCCTTGTCCCTGCTGGTACCCCATTTTCATGAGGAGCGCGGCTCCTATTCCGTACTTGCGGAGCGGCGGTTGCTCCTCCTGCTCCATCTCTTCGTCACTGTAGTCATACTCATCGTACGCCTTCATGGACGGCTGTGGACCACTCGGCACATCGTTCAGCCTGCCGCTCTTGGTGAACGCAATGCCCAATGCCATCGTAATAGCTACAATTTTTCGCAGTGAGCGCCGCGCGCGCATATTATTAGTGTTCGCTCCGCACTTTTCTAATCAAATCTATCAATGCCTTTTCCTGCTCTTTGGACTCCAACTCCTCCAAGCCCTCCGTGACTATCTGCACGATGGTTGGTTGTTTCAGTTCACCAGGAAGCTTGAACTCCTTTGGGATAAACTCGCCGTACTGCGCGAGCCACTGCTTTCGCCGCTCGGTCTCGGCGGCCTGCAACGCGGCCAAGTCGCGGTCCAAAAACTCCAGCAACTTGGCCAAGTACTTGCGTGCATAAGCGTACTGCTCGCTGTGCAACTCCACAAGGTACTTGTTGCGGTACACTTCTAGAAACTGCTTGTAGTGGTACACCAACTGGTTAATGGTGTCGGTGTACTCCTTGAGTGGCGACGCCATGTACGCGTTGGGCTCGAGCACCGTCGCTTGTTTCAATGTCTCTTTGCTCGTCAGGTAGAGAAACACAAACTGCGGCACCTGCTTCGTCTTGAGCAAACGGTACACTTCCAACTGGTCCTCGATGCTGGCAATGGTTGTTTCTGTCAACGCAATCTTGCTTGCCAAGTACTTGGTCGCTCTGGCCTCGTTGTTCTCGACAATGTCACACACAGCCTTCAACTCCCGCAACACCTGTGGCAATTCGTGGGCATCGCCTTCAAGAACCTCGAGATTGGCACATTGTTGTGCCGTTGCAAACATCTCGACTCCCTGTTTCGTCTGGTCGTAGTGGTTGGTCAACAGCTCGAGAATCGCAACGAGTTCGTTCTCCAACGCAACGTTTTCCTTGAGAATGGTGTTGATCACACTGTCTGACTTGAGGTACGATGGCGGCACAAGATCGTTTGCCCCTTTCATGATGCTGTAGTACCGTTTTGCAGCTGTGGCAAATGGCTCAACCACCAAGTCCTGGAGCCTAATGTTGAGGAGCCGCTGAATCTTGTCGCTATTGGCCTTGTAGGCACCAATGTTGCGTTTCAAGAGCTCAATCAGGTCTGTCAGGATAAAGTCACCAAGCGTCTTGCTGCCACCACCCTCATTGTCCTCTATAAGCCAGTGCGGCACCACCGTCACCTGGAGCTGGGCCACGATGTGGTCCAACTCGTTCATCGCAGGCACAAGCGCGTGTTCGTAATGCTCCTTCTGTGGCCTCGCCACATTCGCCACCACCTTTGTCTTGAGCGACTCAACAACCGATGCCACTGTGTTGTGCTGGTGCCGTAACGTCTCCACGAGAAAGTGGGCCCGCTCGACCTTTTCGGGGAAACTGACCTGCAATTGGTAGGCAGTTGAGTGGAGTGATGATTCTGCACGTGTACATAGTCTCTGTGCCGCTTCAAGCGTCTGCTTCGCCTGTTCCAGCCACTGTCGTAGCGTTCTTTGGTCTATCATGATAGTAGTAGAGTCGTGTTTGTTATCTCCTGCATACACACCAGGCGCATTTTTATTGATGAAAAAATGTTCAAGCTTCACAAACACCAAACGACATGCCTGATTCCACGTTGACTGCGTTGCACGCAGCCGCCGTCAAGAACGAACCAATAGTATTTGTGCAAAATGGCACGCCCACACCATCCATAAAAGACGCCACCCACGTCACGCTCGGCCAAACCGACTACGACCTCGACACCATCACCAACTTCTACAACGAAGACAAACCACAGCCATTGCGTGCGGTTGTTTTCTGCTGGCTCCACGACAAGTCGTCCATTGTCGACTACAAGAACGAGTGTGCGCAGTTTGGCATTGCCGACTTCAAGTTCTTGGTCAAAACCGAGTTGACGACGTGGTTGAACGGCAACTCCGACACATGTACGTTTATCAAAGACAACAACGACAACAACAAGGCAGAAAAGGTTGCCGACGCCACCACCACTAAAAAACGCAAGCTAGAAGACCCCCAGATAGAGAGAATAGCCCTGTACGAACGAGAGTCCATCGACCACAACGCCGCGTTGCGTGGGTCCAAGAACATCGACTTTGGCTACTTGGTTTCCGATGCCAAGCGCCTTATTGGCCAGTTGAAGCGTTCCAAGCCGTCGCTGACGAAATCGCTGTTGCTGGCCCCAAAGAAACAGCCCATCATCATTGTTTCGCCCGCATCGACCGCTGTCTTGTCGTTGTCGAACATCAAAGAGTTTCTTGAAAACGGCCGCTTTGTCGAGCCAAGTCCCGGTTCCAAGACCCTGGGCCTTGTCACCATCAGCCACAAGGTCGAGCACTTGATTCTGAGCGCCCACCAGATCATGGTGGTGGACAATGTTGAGATGTTCACCAAGCCAGAGTACTGGGACCGTGTTGTTGCCGTCTTCACGACGGGCCAGACGTGGCAGTTTGCCAAGTACAAGTTCTCCAAGCCCGAGCAGTTGTTCCAGAGATACGCAGGGTTCTACGTAAGTTACCAGGGAGACCCCACGCCGGCCAAAATTAAGGACTGGAACGTCAGCGAGATCAAGGTCGACCGTGGCGACAAGAGGTTCAGAGATAAGATGATTGTGCGAGATTTCTGGGCTGATATTGACAAGATCTTGATTGCTCGCGGGTATGGCAAGGACTAGAAGATCACTTGTAGCTCCTTTCCAAATCTATAAACATGTTGTATATCTGAGCCGGCGTCATGTTGGACGTCTTTCTATCGTCACGGCTTCGTATAGCCACGGTGCCGTTGGCGATATCCTTATCACCAACCATTATAATGTACGAGTAACCCTTCTGGATGGCGTCTTTGATGCGATTGCCCACTGTCTCGGTGCGTTTATCAATATCGACGTGGAAGTTGTAGCCTGTGATGGGCGAAAGATCGCCTTCTCCATGCGCAATCTCGCCCACTAACTGGTTCCGGATCGTCTCTGCCGCCAGGATGTGCTTGTCGCTCACTGGAACCACGACTGCCTGGCGTGGATTGATCCAAAACGGCCATTTTCCCTGGTAATGGTCGAGCAAAATGGCGAAAAACCGTTCGAGCGAGCCGAAAACGGCACGGTGCACCATGATGGGCCGGTTGTCTCTTGTTCCATCCTCTGCCACGTACAGAAGGTCAAAGCGTTGCGGGAGGTTGAAATCGAGCTGCACCGTGCCGACTTGGTGCTTCTTTCCAAAGGCATCGGTGAGAAGAACGTCGATTTTGGGCCCATAAAAGGCACCGTCGCCGTGGCGCACCTGCCACTCGCCTGTTTTGTCCAACACGCCCTTAAGCTGCTGCTCAGCGCTGTTCCAGGTCTCAACATCACCAATGTACTTTTCTGGCCGTGTCGAGAGGTAGAACTCGATGTCGGAGCCCGTGATGCCAAACACACGGTACGTTTCCTTGATAAGGTTGATTGTGTTTGTGATTTCAGCATCGATCTGGCCAAGTTCACAGAAGATGTGGCCGTCGTCCTGGTGGAACCGGCGCACACGAGTGAGGCCCGAGAGTGCACCACTGGCCTCGTTGCGGTGCAACGACGAGAAATCCGAGAGTCTCACCGGCAACTCGTTGTAGGAACGGTCAAACTTGGAGAATATGATGCAGTGGCCCGGACAATTCATGGGCTTGAGGCCGTACTCGGCGTCGGCGTCCTCCTCGCTCGGCGTGTTGCCCACCACCTTGAACATGTCGTCCTTGTAGTTGTCCCAGTGGCCTGACTGTTTCCAGAGCTTGTTCTTGTACATCAAGGGCGTGATGACCTCCTGGAACCCGTACTTGGTCTGCTGGTTCTTCATGAACTGCACCAACTTATTGAACACGCGCGTGCCGTGGGGAAGAAAGAAGATCGACCCGGGCGTCAACGGATCGGTGGTGTACAACTGTTGTTTGGTGGCTATGGTCAGGTTGGTGTTGGTGGCAGATTGGGTTTTGGCAAGGCACCGGGCCGTGGTGGCGAGCCGGCGGTGGAGAATCATGGTGAGGTTTTTTCAGTACATCGCTAAATTAGTCTGGTTCAAGAAAATCATCGTTTGCAGAAACTCATACTTACAGAAAACCCATGCTTTACAGAAAACTCATGCTTTACAGGTAATTCATGCTTCAAAGTGTTTTCATTAGTTTACTATACAGTTACTTGCAGTGTTGGTGTTGGTGGGTGGTGTGGTGGTGTTGTAGTGGTGTTGTAGTGTTGTAGTGGTAGTGATGTTGTAGAGTGATCATATACTATCAGGTCTCCACCTTGACCTCCGTCTTGATCTCCTTTGGCTTCCGCTCCGGCTTGTGTCTCCACGTCACGTACCGTGTCTTGAACCCCGTAAACGTCTTGAACTGCGATGGTTTCTTGACCCACTTCCGACACGGCTTGCCGGACTTATCCAACAGATACGACCCGTTGGTGATGCTGTTCATCGTCAATCCGGATGTTGACAGCTCCTTGAGCCCCGAGTTGATCTTGAAGTTGCTGATGGCGGCGCTCGAGGTGTTGGTGGCCGTTGTGTCTGACGGCGTGGGCGACGATGCTTTCGATGTATTGCTGGATTGGGGCACTGAGGCCTTTTCAGTGACCTTCCTGACTCGGTTTCTCGATACAGGGGCGGTGAACTCTGGAAGTGTCGTCAAAAACGTCGACGGGACTTGTAGTTTGACGAGTAACGTCCGTTTGGGTGCCATGGCTGTGGATATGATGAGTTTTTGGTGTGCCGGTTGGTTTTTGGCAAGTTTTGTTTAATATTTACCACAATTTGGTCCTGCTCTGTTGTTTTCAGATGTTTTCGCTCCTTTTTTCGTTGCGAAACGCTGTTGTTGGCACACCTTCGTTGTTCTTCAAATATCTGGCGTTCTTTTCTGGTTATATCGGTTCCTGTACACAACACCACTAAAATTGCAATACAAATTAGCACCCCTTCTTCTCCACAGCAATGTCGTCCTCAGAACACCGCCCTCCAATGAGAGAACGGCTTCCTTCGCGTCTTGATCCGCTCTCCAATGGGCTCCAGTTGGACGTGAGGGCTCACCAGAGAACGTATGAAGGCGCATACACGCGGACTGCCATTGGTTGTCTCTCGTTTGCAATCGTCATCATCAAGCTCTTTTCCAAGGAGTTCTTGCCCATCGGCGCCATCTACACCGTGTACGGCTCGCTCTTGTACTTTATAGGTGTCAAAAAAGCCGCCACCGTTGATACATACTACAATCCAGAGAAAGACATGGAAATGTTCAAGACAAGCGGCAATACAGTCGTCGTGTTGACTATTGTCAGCTTGGCCAGTTACATTAGCTTATTGGTGTTGGTGCTCACGATTTGATCCTGCTATGTACATTACGTGAAGGCCCCCAAGCCAAACACAATCAACTGGAACAAGAGCTGCATTGACCAGAATCCAACCTTCTTCATGCGGAAAAGACGTGCCTCCTCGTCGGCAACATAATCAACAAAGTTATCATACACTTCCTCCGAGATGTCGTCCATGAGCAACGAGTCGTACACCGTCCACGATCCACTAAAGTCCTCAATGTTCTTGACTATGCGGTTCTTGATCTGGATAAAGGTGTTTTTTGAGTTGATATAGGCCACAATCGGCCGGATCAAGGCATAGTTGATATAGCTCAACTCGGGTGCCTGGAATGGGACCGTAGCCCTCACGTTTTTCAACTTGATGGTCAAATCCAACACGAAATACTTCAGAATGTCGGTATAGTCGTTGCTGGTTAGCCTCATGTGCTGATCAGGATGTTTGGGCTTTTTCACCTCGGGGTTTTTGTACCGATTTGCTTCTTTTTTGATGGATTCAGCAATGATACCCACAATCTCACTCATGTTATACTCATCGTTGTCTTGAGGAAACATAATATCGCCAATCATGTCAACCTTTCCGCTGGTGATCCAGCCAAACGGACCTTCAAGCCCTGTGTTTAGGTGGTCAATATTGATGGAGTCGATTCTCAAACGAGTCACGCGCTTCCATTGGGAAGCCACGTCCATTTGCGATTTGAAATCGTCGAGTCTTTGCTTTTTGTGAACGGTGAAAAGTGCATTGTCGTAAGAACCACTCATGACATTGGCATTCAAAAAGTCGTAAAAGAGCCAGTGTTTACGGAGCTTGGATAACTCACAGTTGTAGATAGCAACGTCAAATGGTCTGAAGTTACTGGGTTGTTTGAGCTTGAATAGCACATCTTCCATCTTAAACTTTTCGAATTCAAAGTCTCCCGGCGCATACACATTTTTGTAGTTAGTAGCATCATCGTTGGGGTCCCAATTCACATGGGTTCTGTCCACAACGCCTCTTAGACCCTTGATTTCCATGGTTTCAACTATCCCAGTCCCATTGACCCACTTGCTAAACGAAAGAGAAACATTGACTTCCTCAATGGTCACATCAAACTGGGTGTAGTTACCATCGTCGTATTCATCGTCTTCGCTGTCCTGAGGTGATAAACTGGCAGCATATGCTTCGGCCTGCGAGCCCTTGATGAATTTCTTGCTGGATCTCGGTCTTCTGCTAACAAAACATTTTCTAAAACTGATCTTACCATCGGACCAGCCGGGCACGATTGCATGTTCGAAAGTGACTGTGAGTTTCGAGTTTTTGGTGATGAATTCTCCCAACTTGCGGGCAACGAATTCTTGGGCAAATACCGTATTGGCCGTGAATATGACAAGCGAAACAAATGTCGTGGTGGCAAGAAAGAACAACAACACGTTGCCCATGACTAGCCAGGAAAACACAGCACTATAATCATCTGTGTTGAAGGGTCTGTTGGACTTTTTGAGGATCCATTTGAATCTGACCTTGAATCGTGAGAAGAAGTTGTTGGCTTTGGAAAGAAGCTGCTCTTTCAAAAGTCGGTTGCTCTGAATGATATCGAACTCCTTGCGTTCCTTTTTGGGAGTTTCTTTGTTGATGGGCTCACTTTGGGCCGCTTTTTCGGTCTGGGCCTTCAATTGCTTTAATTCGTCTCTGTTACGGGCATGTTCGACTTCGTTCTCCTGCCGCATCGAGTAAAGCCGTACGTGTGGTTGTTGAAGTATCGACACCGCAGCAAACCTTAGCTGAGTCGTCCTCGACACTAAGCTCCCATTGTGCCTCAATAGATGAGCTCCTGCTCTCTGGAAACCTAACGACGCCCTGGAAAGCATTGTGTAGTGGATCACCGTAGTCGGGACTGGTTCCTTGCTCAGAAAATTTGATGGCGGTCCTGCAGGAAGTCCACGATAAACTAGGACTTTAGAGGAGATGGCGATGGAGCTACTTGAAATGTATTCAATCGAAAGATGATTGCTGAGTTTTGAAATGGCTTTATTATTAAATAATTAAGAAGTAGTTTGTTTTCTTTTAAGTTGGCTTTTAAAATTTGCTAAATTGATTTAGGTTTATTAGTTTGTGGGGTAGACTTTGGCAGATGCCTTACTTGATTGCGATAAATGAAATTGAGGTAGTGAAAGGTTATTACAGATTCTCTTCAAGTTTACTCCTTTTCTTATTGACATTTCTTATCTATAATATTGCTGAAGTCTACATCGGGAAAGCGGCACAGTCTAACTCAATTTATTCCATCCCAGGTATACTAGAAATGGCTGCAAAATATTTAGACGTGATTATTACACTTAAATGGTCATCAAGTACCATGCTCAGTTACTCATAAGGTATTGTTATCTTAATGGAATTCACTGTGTCCCACTCCTAATTGTATCAAATATTCAACCGATAATTCCGTTCAGATTATTAAATTTGACCATTAAACTCTCTGACAATTGATACCTTGAAATCCGGTCTATTACAAAGATGTGTCATCTTGGAATAATTGGACCCTGCTGCGGCCACTATTTGCATTCTTCATGCTTTATTGCAAAGAGGTGACTCAACGGGGTCCTAAACACAAAAACGGCTCCGGTCTTGTATACAGTTTCTATCATCTCCCCTTTTTTGACTCGTTATCTATAAATGTAGGCCAGTAACACCACCATTCTTGCTCCATATGAGTCAATTTGGTAAAGCCTTTCGTGAAAAGTACTTTGGTACTATTCTACCAGATATTTACCCGGTAAACCACGGGTCTTATGGTGTTACGCCAGACCCTATCATTCATCAATTTGTTGAGGCATTGAAACACGACTTTGGGTACCGTGATAGATTTATCCGTTTTGAGCAGCAAGTTGAGTACAAACGAGCATTGGAGGTATTGGGGCTGTTTCTCTCGGTGGACTACCACAATCTTGCACTTACTACCAATACAACAACTGGTGTTAATGCTATTTTGAGAAGTCTTCCCTTCGAGAAAGGTGACAAGATTGTGATCCATAGCACTACTTATGGCAGTTGTCGGAACACAGTGGAATTTTTAAAGTCACGTATTGGTGTCGAGATGGTAGTGGTCTCGTTGAACTATCCATTGGATAATGACAAGATCTTGCAGAGGTTCGAGCAGGTATTGCTGAAAGAACGGCCCAAACTAGTCATGTTTGATGCTATCTCGTCCATGCCTGGTGCGCGACTTCCGTTTGAAGAGTTGACCAAGTTAACTGCCAAATACGGTGCACTTTCGTTAGTTGATGCAGCTCACGCTATTGGACAAATCCCCGTTGATTTTAGTAACTTCAAGCCCGATTTCTTTGTTTCAAACTTACACAAATGGTTATTTGTGCCTTCGGGATGTGCTGTGATGTATGTTGATCCCAAGCACCATAGAACATTGCAAACTATGCCGATAAGTCACAGTTATGTTGCTGATCATGCAGTTTTGGACCCAGAGGTAGAAAAGAATCTTTTAATCAGCAAATTTGCCTTTACGGGTACAACGACATTTGCCCAGACCACCGTGATTCCTGAAGCCATAAAGTTTAGACGTGATGTTTGTGGCGGTGAAAAATCCATCTATGACTATTGTACGACTTTGGCAAGACAAGTGGGACAACGCATTTCGGCTAAGTGGAACACCTCCTACATTACCAACAGTGACGATACCTTAATTACCAGTTTTGTCAATGTCGAGGTTCCTATCGCAGAAATCGGACTCGATTTGGAAGTTTTGGCCAAACATTACGCCACATTGGAGGGATCACTCCTGCGCCAAATGGCCTACGATCGTAAGACTTATGTGCCTATTGCAATCCATAATGGGAAATTGTACGCACGGTTCTCGTGCCAGATTTACACCGACTTCAACGACTTTGAATATGCCAGTGACCAACTCATTCTTGGCTTGAAAAAATTGGTAGGATCTGATTTATACAAAGAAGCTGCTCATGGATTTCAGGGCAAAATTCAGAACCATTTATAATTAGTTTAATTCATCAGTTGAAGGATCTCCGTTTAAGCCAAGACTTCTCCTCGTTTGTAGTAAAGAACATTTCTTGCGGTCTAAAAAATATTCAGCAACCAGTTGCCAATTGCGGAAAAAACCCGTTTAGGCTGCAAATTTACGTTGAGCAAAGAAAACGCTTGTGAATTAGAAAGGTGCTCCGAAATATGTTACGTAAGAAATAAGCAAATTTTTTTTGCATGGCCCACCTAAGGGGCACTCTATGATGAATTTAGTAGTTGTCTAAAATCCACATTGGTTAGGATACGTTCTGTCGGAGAAAGGATGAGGGAAAACCTGTTCTGCGATCAAACGTTGCAAATCCCAATCGTCGGCGTTTTCACACTTCCAGTTCCAGAAAATCCAGCCTCCGGTTTGTTCCGCAGCATCCAATTGTGCTTCAATGTATCTACGGACGTTTTGTCTGTACTCACTTGTCCAGTTTTCAATGGTCCAGTAGTCCGAACAAGAACCATGGTATGCTGAGTTGTCGTAGTCACCAGACCAACGTGCTCCACGGCCAACCCCGTTCAACCACCTAGCACAGTCAGTTAATGCTGCAGACCATTCACCAACAACATTCCAGTGACCTTCTTTCTTGGCGAGCCAACCTTGTTGACAGGTGACATTAACGTGCTCTTCGATGGTACGCGACAATTCGCCAGAAGAAAAGACTTGGTAGTGGTGGTGGTCGATAACAACGTTCCAAGCACCGCTGCTAGGAGACAAAAAGTCGTCCCAGTAGTTTCCATTTTGTTGGAATGCGTCGTGGATAATGGCTGGAGTGACAGAGCCGGTGTTTCTCAAGGCATTGTAACCGTTAGTGTAGAACGTCTTCAAGTTGTTCATATCAAGAGAAGTGCCCAAAGGTTCGTTCAACAATTCAATTCCAATGACAGTGTCGGAGTAATTGTCGCCACCGTACTTTTGGAAAATGGTTTCCAACACATTCAAGGTAAAATCGACATTATTGCCCTGTTGGAAACCAAGATGGTCTCTAAGACCTGAGTTGTCAAAGCCGTTCTGTGAGCCTGGAGCTCCATGTAAGTCGACCCAGACCTTCAAGTCATAAGTGCGGGCCCATTCGAGGGCTTTGTCCAAGTAATAGACTTGGCCCTGGACATAAGGATCATCCTCCAACAAGGCAAATGCCCAGTATCCGATGGGAATACGGACCATGTTCAATCCCAACGAATGCATTTGTTGAAAGTCTTTTTCGGTGTACCAAGTAGACCAGTGGGCCTCCATTCTTTCCTGGGCGAGGGTCTTGCCCAATTTTTGTGTGTAGTGATATTCGTCAACAGGCACCTCTGAGTCGTTGTTTGGCTGAGACCACACATCGAATAAGGAAGGAACAATATATGGTTCAAGGACAAACCATCCACCAAGGTTGACTCCGCGAATGGAGCCGTTCAGGTAGTTCCAATCGTAGCCTCTTTTTGTCAATTTTTTGATATTACCATTGTCGGCGGTAAGGGGGTTTTCAAAGGCGGGTGCTGCAGACACAGCAGCCATCAAGACACTCAATAACGAAAGTGCCTTCATAATTTATGTGGTGGTGTTTGTGTTTGTGGAGCCAAAGTGGATTGGCGTCAATGGAGTTGTGAAAGAAAAAGGCAATCTACAGGCAAGTTTTGTAGAATGGAGAAAATTGAAATGCACGCTCTATATATACGACGGAACTAGAACGTTTGAAAATAACAGCCTCAAACAAAGAAGATATAAATAGGTGAGAGTTGCGAAACTTATATATGTATGGGTTAGGAAGGTGGGTCGCACTGTACGCCTGCTGGACCCACCCCTTAAAAATAAGCTTTGCTGGTGTGCCAAAAAAAAGAAATTAGTGCGCCGGTGCGTGTCAGTTGTAGGCGAGATAATTGGGAGTGGATAGGGTTTGTAAAGGCTATTAATAACCGGAAGCTTAAGTAGGTGGTTAGTTGGTACGGGCTGACGGATGGCGCTTTTTGGGATGTTCTTACGGGGGACTGACAGGTGTTTTACAACTCTGGTGGCAGCGTACCTTGGCTGCAAGTAGAAACATGAATTTCCGAATCAGGAATGCGTGTTCCAAGTGCTCGTACCCACATGACCGCGCAGTGCTGGTTTGTTTGTGTATGCATTGTCAGTTGCAGCATTGTGGTGGACATAATAGGGACCCATGTTGTGTGGGGTGCAGTTAATGCTTCCACAGGCTGGCTGAGCCCCTTAGAAACCTAGCGACCACCGTATGTCTGTGATGGCTTGCACGCGTCAACGTATGCTTCGGTGCGCACAGGAGCAAAAAATTTTTACTGAGCTGCTGCCACGACGCACGAATTTTTCCGACTACGAATATATGGGGGCCCGTGCTCGTGCGCTCGGAACGCGGCTTGCGCTGCGAGGAACAGCAAGCCGAGCGAAAGGGGCGCGAGAAAAAAACGTGCCATGCAACCACCCACCCCTTTTGCAACACTTGACTTTGGCACGACCAACATCAGCCTGCTGTAAGGGCTTTTTATTTGATTTTGGTTGACCATGTTTTCGCTCCAGGGGCAGAGGTACCAATCATGATGCTTAATTTAAGCTCGAGGTATTTTTGGCTCTTTCAAAAATGCACTGTTTCAAGTGAGAGATCCAGCTCGTCTGTTTGTTTTTCAGGTGTAATACGAACGGCTTGAACAGAATAGACCGTGCATCATGTTTATTTACATTTGTAAGTAAACAACAGTATCAGACAGACGATCGCGTTCGCCGCCGATCGCGGTTTTCGCTCTAAAACAAAAGAACTGGACTGTATGTATGACGTAAGTGCTATTATGTACGAAACGTTGCTCCCGTCAACTTTTCCTCCTATGCGCATACAGGATTTGGGCAGATGATAACTACCCGCGCTGATGCGCTTTTTGTGGCTATGTGTGTTTCGCGAAAGATCGACACCCTGGTAGAACAACGATGTTTGAACAATAAGTATTCATGTGTGCTTGGTATTGCTGGTGGTGGGGACTTCATCTCAGTAAAATTAACAGTAGTTTGTTCCGTTCTGCCCCGCTTTGACTCCGCTCTTACCTACACTTGGAATTAGTGATCTAAATTGGATTCTCAACGATCGACAGAACCCAAACCATTTAAATGACGTTTGCTAAACCCCACTGCATATCTGCGGCAATCTCAACAATCCCCCACGATTTGGGGTGGGAGGGCGTTGATGCGCTTTTATCGGTTTTTGTCAAAAAAAAGAATTCTCGCAAACGACGTCACGTCGCCACCGTCACTAAGCCACGGTGCCGATAGGCGTATTCCACTCATCCCACGACCATTTCATCTAAACCCAATACAGCGTTCTTGATAAAAGAACTCTTGTTTAATCGCTCTTCTATATTTAGTGTGTGCCAAGAGATTGTCTTGACAGAACAAAATACTTCATTTCGCAACTCTTGGTGCGAAACATTTATCGCCATTCTTCCCAAACGCAGTAACTTAAAAGCGCTTTTATCTCTCACGAACAGGAGCCGCGATCCGCCACCAAATTTCCATTTTGGTAATATCTCGGTTCGAGTTTAGCCCCAAATCTCCACTTTATTGCGGGCATCATATGCCTATGTGCAGTATATCTGTCATTATTTTCACCTATGGGAGCGGCTCATAAATTTCACGATGATAAGCAATACATGAGACACCGACCGTCCACCATATGACATATATATATGCCACAGCCGGCCCTTGAGACCACATCTGTCATCCACCACCCAAAATAATCTTTTGAAGCATGGTCGAGGGAGTCCTATCTATCGTCAGCACTAACGTTGAAATCAACGATCGTTCCAACGATGACTTTATTCCGGGTACTTTTAACATCTACTCGTACAACGTCGAGCCTGAAAATGGTGATGCTATAAATGATCCTTCCAAAAGAGTGAAAACCAGCGGGAAGATCATTCTCATGCCCCAACCCAGCGACTCGCCCAACGATCCACTTAACTGGTCGAGTGTCAAAAAGGCCATTAACTTTTTGATTTTGGCAGTAATAACGGGATTTACTGCTGCCACCTCTAACGATGCATCATCCACTCAAGATCAGCTTAATGCCCTATACAATATTTCCTATAACGCCATGAATACGGGTGCTGGTGTCTTGTTCATTGGAATCGGTGCCGGTACTTTCTTCTTGACTCCGTTGGCATCACTTTATGGAAGAAAACTCACCTACTTCATATGTATCCTTTTGGGGTTAATTGGCTCCATCTGGTTTGCCATGGCAAGGAGAACAAGTGATACTGTCTGGTCTCAATTGTTTGTGGGGATATCGGAGTCTTGTGCTGAAGCTCAAGTCCAGTTGAGTTTGTCCGATTTATATTTTCAACATCATCTAGGAACTGTTCTTACTGGCTATATCTTGGCTACATCGGTGGGTACTTACTTAGGACCATTGCTTTCTGAGTTTGTAATTGATGGTATGGGATTTAGATGGGTCGGTTGGTGGGGAGCCATCTTCTCCGGTTGTTTACTTATTATCATTATCTTTGTTTTGAACGAAACCACATTTGATAGAACTCAATTCAAGGGGTACGTCAAGTTCTCCAGTGACAGAGCAAGTACTTCTTCATCTGAGCTGGAAAAGGGTGCTGCTCTGACTCTGGTTTTTAACGCTGTCGAAGATAATGGCATTGACGAAATGTTGCAAGATACTGGCGTTAACGACCCTCCAAAGTCATACTGGCAATTAACAAAACTTATCACTCCAGCTGCAAATTTAAGAGGATGGGGGTTTAAACAATATTTGACTCAACTCAGATTATTGGCAAAAGTATTTATGTATCCTCCGGTTATTTTCTCGGGTTTGGTATGGGGAATCCAAGATGCTTTGTTGACGTTTTACATCACTGTTGAAGATGATAATTACTCAGAAGCACCTTACAATTACAGTTCAGTGGCCGTTGGAATAATGAGCATACCTACGTTGATTGGTGCCATCATAGGCTGTTTGTTTGCTGGTATTCTCTCGGATCACTTTACAATCTGGATGGCCAAGCGAAACAACGGTATCCAAGAAGCTGAATATCGTCTTTGGTTCTTACTTATTCCGGCCATTATATCTCCTGTTGGTTTGATTATGTTTGCTGTTGGCACTGATCAACAGTGGAACTGGGTCCCTACCTACTTGGGCCTTGGTATGGCAGGGTTCGGATTCGGTAGTTCGGGTGATGTTTCCATGGGTTACTTGATGGATGCTTATCCTGAAATGGTTATTGAAATGATGACTGGGGTTTCTGTGATTAACAATTTTATTGGGTGTATTTTTACATTTTCTTGTTCTCCATGGATTTCTGCCATGGGTGTTACTAATTCCTTTATAATTATGGCAGTCATTGAATTCGTCATCATGATGAGTGCAATACCATTTATGATCTACGGCAAACGGATCAGACTCTGGACTAAAGGCTGGTACCTTGAGTTCTGTCAAGCTAGGGATGGTAATTAAACAAAATGTATAGTACTATAATTTATAAAATATTTATCTTTCATAATTATGGCAGTCGCTGAATTTGTCAAGTGCAATTATATTTATTATCTACAACAATCAGATCAAATTCCGGACTTTAGGATGGTGCGTTAGGTACGGCAGACCTTAAAGTGGTAATTTAAAAAAATGAATTGTTTGAAATTGTATATTTTTGCAGTAAATAAACTATTAAATAGACTAATCTCAAAAAAAATTAAAAGTTATGCTCCAATATTACAAACTTATGGAGCAGCAGTAACAGCAGAAGCCAAAGCAGTGCTGTCAGATTCAGGGATGAACCAGTATGGAGATGGAACACCAGCAGACGAGCAAGCAGAGTTAGCAGCAGCAGTTGCAGTAGCAATTTGTTCGCCCTGACAATTCTCAGCAATACAAGAAGCGACCTTGTCTCCAAATTGAGGCATGACACACAAACATCCGGTGTCCCAGTATGGGCATGGAGTGTTAGAGGTGTCCTTGTTTTCGTACAAACAACTTTGAACACATGGTGAGACCTTGGTAAAGATTGGATCAGCAAAACCATTGATGGTAGCAGTCTTTGGGACAGCTGGGTAAGTGCTGTAGTCGCTGAATGAAGGAACGGTGACTGCATTGGTGACAGCGGAGAAAATGATGGCGGTAGCACAGATAGCGAATTGCATTTTGAAGTTTTGAGTATGAAGTTTGTGTTGATGATGGAATAAAGAGTAGGTATACCACAGCAGTATTTATACTACAATTTGCCTGGTTGTGCTCCCAAACCACTGGCAATTAGCGTAGTGCCAAGGTATGGGAACACTGTTGGCAATGTCGTTTCGGCTTTCAAACGCCCTATCGGAAACCAGTATTTGTCTCGAAAGCAACTATCATGAATTGATCAAAGCTTAATCTTGCCGTTTGGTATTCTTTTGTGCATCTACGTTTGGGGCAAACGGAATTTATTATTTGACTACATTTGTCTTCCCAAACGTGCATAATAAAATACTAGTTAAACAAAGGTAACCAAGACTAAAACATAAAAAATTTTAACGTATTCATAAATTAACGTACCATATGTAAAAATAGCATTAAATAGTGTAATCAATTGGTCAAAAATATTGCAAAGTCGGATTAAGAGAGTCTTCGGGGGTATCGGCATTCCGAAAATTCGGGTTTCGGAGCTAATGGTTGCGAAATCCACCAGTAAGCTTAAAGATTGGGGGAAACCTAAAAGTAGCCAAGCATGACAAGTCTGTTATAGCAGATATCGTTACTTTAGATGTTTCAAAAGAGAATTGAGTATCAATGCAGGTTTGAATACGCCAAAACCGGTTGTACTTTGTAGTGCTGGTTGCAATAGTGTCCAATCGTGGTAATTGCGTGTCTAGCTCATAACTTTAAGAATTAAATTTGATCACGTGCTTTAGGGCTTCTACCCTCGATCATTATTTCACTACTACCAAATTCGATGGGCGCACTAACAACGTCGCGCTGCCAGTGCGACTAGTCTGAAAATTTTTTGAAATCTTTCACTTTCTTACCCTGTACAACTAAGAAATAGTCTGCACACATTTCAAGTTACTGCTTAAATCGATTATCTCTAGTACACAATGTCTGTTGAAACTGCTTTATCCTACGCTGCCTTGATCTTGGCTGACGCTGAAGTCGAAATCTCTGCTGACAAGTTGAACACCTTGGTCTCCACCGCCAACGTTGAAGTTGAAGGTATCTGGGCTGACATCTACGCCAAGGCTTTGGAAGGTAAGAACTTGAAGGACTTGTTCTTCAACATCTCTGCCTCTGCTGGTTCTGCTGCTGCTCCAGCTGCTGGTGCTGCTGCCGCTTCTGGTGCTGCTGAAGAAGCTGCCGAAGAAAAGGCCGAAGAAGCCAAGGAAGAATCCGATGACGACATGGGTTTCGGTTTGTTCGATTAAGTTTAATCGCTATATCTCAAAATTTACATTGCTTTATGGGTTGTAATTTGGTATATATTAGATTAGGTTGAATAAAAACAGAAAAACTATACTTGCAAAACAGTAGGCATATTAAGGCGTAGTCAAACAATGTACGATAACATCTAAGATTTAACAGAACGAAAGTTTGAATAAGATGAGATGAGTAGGTACAAGTTATATTATTCTGATGTATTTATTAATTTATAGAGATCAACAAAACAGATGAAGTTGTGGATTATCGACTTAAACTAAATAGTTTACTTCTTCTTCTTTTCAGCTTCAGCTTCAGCCTTTTCCTTGGCACGCTTTTCTCTGATACCCTTGTATCTCTTGTCAGATCTGGCCAATCTTAAGGTTCTGTAAGCGGATTGTTCAGGTTGTTCAACAGCTCTTGGGGCGGATTCAATTTCTGGTTGGACAACTGGGAAAACAGCTGGGGTAGAAACTTGTGCGTAAGCAGCAGCTTCGGAAGCCTTGGTGTTCTTGTCGAAGATGACCAACTTAGACTTGTATTCTTGTAATCTGGCAACGTTGGCATCGAAGGTTTCTTGAGACTTGTTTTGTCTTCTGTGGTCAACGGAGATACCAATGGTTCTAGCGTATTTGGCAGATAAGGAAACGGCCTTCAATTCAGCCAAGGTGAAACCTCTACCAGCTCTAACCTTTCTGTTGTATTTGATAGTTGGAGCTCTGACAATTGGTCTGAGGGAGTCGATTGGTCTTGGGGCAATCTTAGCAGCCTTAGATAATCTGGCTTGTCTTCTAGAAGCCTTCTTACCAGCTTGGTCAAAGTGAACTCTGACACGTTCTTGCCAGTGCTTTCTGAAATGGTTCTTTAATAATGGTAAGTTCTTTGCGATAGCCATGACGAAGGTTAATTTCAAGAATAACTAAAAGACTAGAAAACTTTTGTGAGTGATAAAACTTTTCAGAGTAGTTAGCGAGTGTGTGAAAAAAATTTTCAGAGTGGGGACTGCACAAAAACCAAGGCTTCTTCAGCCAGTTGTAGGTATAGTTTGAGTCTAATCTGTAAATTTTATTACAAGTTAAGCAAAAGTGCGAAACAGTCACAGAGTCACGCGAAAAAGTATGTGTAAATATTATCCCACGCGTAAAGTGTGGTACATAGTGCGACTTTTCCTTCAAATCGATGGCTGCATTTGGATCGAAGTGGGTCGCGCTTGGGACAGAATTATGTATGTGAAGTGTATATCCGGCATATAATTTCACGTGCCGATCCTGCCTGGTAAATTTTTCATTTTTCTCTCCCATATGGTTAATAAATTTTTCAACAAAAAAATTTTATACTAGTTGTAACAGTAAGCCAGCTACAATGTCCACTCAATCTGTCCAAGTATGTACCAACGATAGAATACAGTGCAATACACTGTTGTCAGAATGTGAATCAAATGCTTAAACGGAACCTATGAATGAACAAATCAAACATAAACTTCAAGCTACTCGATAGCAACGGGAGAGTGCCGTTAAGTGCCCGATTTTCAGGCCCATTTTATTAATACTAACATTTTAGACCTTTGGTAAAAAGAAGACCGCTACTGCCGTTGCTCACGTTAAGGCCGGTAAGGGTTTAATTAAAGTTAACGGTTCTCCAATTACTTTAGTTCAACCAGAAATCCTCCGTTTCAAGGTTTACGAACCATTAACCTTGGTTGGTTTAGACAAGTTCCAAAACATCGACATTAGAGTTAAGGTCACCGGTGGTGGTCACGTTTCCCAAGTTTACGCTATCAGACAAGCCATTGCTAAGGGTTTGATTGCTTACCATCAAAAATACGTTGACGAAGCTTCCAAGAACGAATTGAAGAAGGTCTTCGCCGCTTACGACAAAACTTTGTTGGTTGCTGACTCCAGAAGAATGGAACCAAAGAAGTTCGGTGGTCGTGGTGCCAGAGCCAGATTCCAAAAATCTTACCGTTAAAAAAGTCATATCATATACACACATACTTCCTTATTATATTATTATAGCTTTTTTAATACAAACGTAACATATAAAAGAAAGAAACTGAGTAGATAGATTGTAGCTGTAAACCGATATTAAGGAAATGTCAGGATAACAGCCCAAAAATAAACTCAAATGTTCTTTAACCAAAAATTTAAAACTTGCAAAAAAACAAAAAGGGGCATACTGGGAATTGAACCCAGGGCCTCTCGCATACTTGTTTCAATTCATTGCTGAACTGTCACCCAAAGCGAGAATCATACCACTAGACCACACGCCCTTTTTCTGAAAGCTTCGATGTTTGTAATTTACATTAACTGCAAGTGTTTTTTGCAGTAATGTATCTCAAAGTTAAATTAAGTTTAGTTGGAGGTTATAACTCACTATATTTGTGAAATGAAGATTTTTGGTTAGTGACACACTTTTAAAAGTTGTTTTTCTGTTTTATTACACATTCTTTTCGAATTTTACTATTCTTTAAATGTGCAAGTTTATTCAACTTGTGGTATTTAATTTCAAAATCAACACCCTCGTAGTGTGAAAAAATAGCTAATGATGGTAAAGATAACCTTCTGAGACACCGGTTGCTTTTTCAACTTGTCCCACTTTTCTTTTCAAGTAATACCATACTTTTAGGTTATCTATGAAAATGCATGCAGAGCGCTTTTCTAGCTGTTAAAATAGCCCTGTAAAGCCCACTCTGGTTGTATTTCATCAAAAATGTTAGGCAATCGACTCAAACTAGATGTGGCGGTTCCTTAAGGAAAATAAACGAGATATAGGGCTTAGAAGAGTTATATCACATACAAGGCGAGTAACAGAATTTGGTTTTCCTTAGAGGATTTAAAAAGGTCAAATTAACTAATTTTTTTTAAAAACATCCTAATTAAAGAGTAACAACAGGATTACTGAAGAAAAGTCTGACGTGTGCCAGCTTTAAAGCACCTATCACGATCATTATATCACTGTCTTTGACACTTTTGAGGCAATTAATCTTAAAGTAGTGATTTATGGTAAAATTAAACGAACAGCAACTATAGATATCAACGAAGCCAGAAAACGCGTCAATTCGCTCAATCGTACTAGACAGGGTGACTAGGCTTCCAAAGATTATCTGATATTGATGCTTTCTTCTGTTGATTAAGGGTGACACGAGATATCAATGTATTGTTGAATGAAGTGTTGCAATTTGAGAATCCCACAAAGCATACAACCAAAGTGACAAATCACAGAGACAGTAAATCAAGTCGAAAACAAGATTTTGGGCTTAAATGATGACAATATTGAGTGCGCAATGGCATTTACTCGGAGCTTTTCTGAAAAATTTGGAAAAACTAGTTCTATTAATGGAAACTTGAACGAGAAAGAAACATAATAGTATCCAATAATGCGACGCTCTGTACAACTTGCACTTATGTAACCTGATAGTTAAAAGTATTAAAAATCAAACAGCATTAACACTATAGCTAAGTGTTTTATCAGTAATTTTCGTAACGCGCAGATCGAAAACCTGGAGAACGAATTTAGACACATCATACTTTATCAACAGAAAGATCTAATGGTTTGGGTGAACTCGTGCCCACAATTACTGTCACCATTGGCTTTAGATGAGCCAGTGTTGAAGCTTATTACAATACCGCAAACTCCATTATTGGTAGTTTTAACCAAGTCTACGGTTTATGTTTACAATCAATTTACCTTATTACCTACAGCGTCACACATACGTTCGTCTGACTCGATACAACAGCACGGAACAAACATCAATGTCAAATGCAAACACGTATCCGTCAACACAGCTCAGCTCCAAAAGATGAACAATGTCAATCTCTTTGTCCAAACAAGCTCAAAGTACATGGTCATTTATCTGGTCAACATTAACTATTCCAAATCATTGTATGAGGTGACCAATTCAAAGGACGACCAACTTTTACAAGCCGGCTTACCATTGAGTCACACTTCTCAAAGGTTTTCTTTGGCTTCTTTTATAAAAAGTGCAACCAAGACCATTATTCATGGCAATCAAAGCCTTCTGCCTAATCTTGAAAATATAGAACATGTCAACAACAATTCGATAGAAGACGAATTGAGTAATTTTACTATTGAATACGTCAAATTGTCTGTTTTCAAAATCCTTAAGATTGGAATTGGTCTCAAAAGATATTGGCTCAAACAGAACTCACATAACCTCATAATCTTTAACGATAAAAATGAAAGAGACGAAAATGAAGAGGAAGAACAAGCCATTGCCAACTGCTTTCAAATTGCTAACGTCTCAAACTTTAATAACGAAGTCATATTGTTGTCAGAGTGTGAATGGTATGGCCAAGACTCGGAAATTAAGTACATCAACTATAACATATTCTACAACTACTTCATTTTCGTGAACGAAGAAGGCCAAGTCTGGAAACTCAAGTTTGAATCCAACTCAAACGGAGAAATCGAACCATTAGGAAGTAAAGTATATGATTTTGGTAAGGAATCAGTACTCCAATTTATTTTTAATCCACAATGCAACTTGATGTTGGTAAATTTTGAAAATGAGATTGTGTTGTTTAAAATCAAGGAAGATGGACTTGTTCAAATTAGGAAGATAAAGGTAGAAATTACCCAATCAATGAAGATCTCTTGGTCTTCGTGTGGTAGCTTTTTCACCTTACTTGATACTCAATCTGGTTATTGGTCTATTTACTCTAAGTTTGGAGGAGTATCATTCAGCACTTTTGAAGTGTACAAGGAATTAGATGAGAAAATTGACGAAAACCGTAACTTTTTGAAGGCATCTTATTTAATGATATCACCAAATGCCACCTGTTTGTATTTGATTGATAGTAAAGGAGAGACAATTTATTGTGTTGGCCTTTTGAAATCCTTGCAGGAAAGCAACCGGTTGATCCTTTACAACAATGATTACATTAGCGTGATTCAAAATAACAAGACTTTTGCTCGATTCCCCATATTAGCAAAATTCAAGCATATTATAGCAAGAATTGAAGCTTATAACGGTCACTCCAACAAATCTCTCAAGAGTGTGAATGGTTCCCTAATTATTTCACAGAATATCCACAATCAGTTTGCAATTTCATATGGTGATAATCTTTCTATTTCAACTCCCTATTGTAATGGTATTGGTGAGATCAATCATATTCTTTGGTTCAACTTTAGAAACTATTACATGGATGCATTAAACATTGTCAATCAATTTTGGTTCAATGACTATCTAGTGATCATCAACAGGAAAGCAAACGAGGACGAAGAGAGTGAGGAAAGATTTGTGGACGAGCTTATTGTCCTCAATACCACTCAATCGAAGTATGGACATGGCGGAGAAGAGTTCACTTTTGATAGTGACTTGATTCTCTGGAGATATGACTTTAAGACTGCATTCATAAATGTGCACCCAATAATCATTACAGAAAACTTGACAAACCTATTAATATTGACAAATGATCTTCGCTTGGTTATTATCGAATTGAACAACAATAAGCAAATTGCTAAATCGCCTTCTTCCACAGATCTCCAAAGGACAAAGCAAAGTAACTACAACATTTTTATTGGAATCAATAAAACAATTCACTTGTCTACGATTAAGAACAAGATTTCTTTAGGGAATGTTGTTCAGACGACCATGTTTGACAGAAAGCACTTCTTGTTCCTATTGAGCAGTGGTGACCTTTACTTATTAAAAAACCAATCCACAAAACTATTTGCAGATCAAAATCCAGTCAATTATGTCAAGCCCAGCAACATGTATGATCTAATTAATATCAACAAATCAGTCGAAAAGTTCAGGCTCCAAAAGATTAAATTTAATGACCGTGAAGTTGAATACATCTATTTATTTACGGGAGACAACCTTCTTATTTATGAGCTTAAAGATTTGGTTGAGACTGCTTTTGATGAGTCTACTCATTTGCATGATGGCTTGGATGTTGTGGAACAAATTACCACGCCGCCGATAACCATTGAAATAGACTACCATCAACCGTTGGAACTTGTGTCTGTGAAGAATGATGATTCTACATCAGACATATCGCTAGACTTGATGGTGATGAATAGTCTGATAGTTGACAAGCCAAGCTATGGTGGACTTATTATCAAGAACAAAATTTCACATAAGTTGATTCTCAACAACTTCATTGAATATGATATTCTTCATGAATTCAATGTTGCCAAATTCCTGAAATATGAACTGTTTGCAAACTACGAATATTGTTTGGAAATGCTATTATTCAAGTATTTGATGAATGAGAACGATCAGGAACTCGATAAGTTGATTGAATTAATTTGGGCCAACGCCAACTCCGAGTCTATATTTATCAATTGTTTACGAAAGATTGAAGTCGGTTATTGGAACAAATTTTTTAAAGTTTCAAAAACAACCCCGGTTGACTTTATGACCCGACTCATTGAAATGGACAATGTTGCATTGTGCTACAATTATTTGATTGTTTATCTCAATTTTAAGAGAGAGGATGACGAAAATGCTCGCGAAACGTTGGATAGCCAGGACAAACAAACCATTCTCAAAATCATTAACATGTTAGATAGAGCCAAAAAGTGGGATTGGTGTTTTGACTTGTGCCGCTTTATCAAGTTACTCGAACCATCTGGGGAATTATTGGTTGTGATACGTGAAAGTTTTGGAGCCAAGTAGTTAGATAAAATACCATTTAATATTTAAATTTGCAATTTGAGTCGCACACGCTTTTCTGGGCCAACCAAAATTCGTTCTTTAGTGAGCATCGACACATCATACAACCGCACCAGTAAGGATGACATTAGCCACTGAGTTTGCTGAAACCACTCGTCGTTCGGTTACCAGTACCGAGGTTAGAACCAGAGTCTTGCACTTGTACCGTAAATATATCAGATACTCCAGAGAGTTTGGTGACTTGTACGAGTTGGACATGCCAGTTGCCAACATCAAGACCAAGATTAGACAAGAGTTTGAAAGACAAAGATACGTCAAGGACCTTGGCGTACAAAACGTCTTGTTGATGAAGGGCCAAATGGAATTCCAAGAATTGATCAACTTCTGGAAGCAACAGTGCCACGTTATGAGATACTTTGACGAACAAAACAGCTACAACAAGATAGACAAGAACGACTTTGTCAAGAACTTCTTGAGGGGCAACTAAATGCTCACAATTTGCATTATTTATTCTGTTTTGTATTCAATAAATTCCAACCATCCTTATTTTTAATCAAAAGTTTTAAAAGTATTTATACTTTATTAGTAAATCCTATATAAACCTAAGAGATTACATAAACCCAAACGATTTACATAACTGACAATCACAAAGAGAAGAGGCAAAACAAAATTAAAGCGCAACTTGCTTTGGGGTATTAATATGTATATGAAGCAAAATTCATGGACAGAAATAAACGGTGGTATGGACCTGGCAAGACTATTCCAAGTGGTCTTCCAAAGGTGCTTCGTCAGCGTAGTCCAATTCTTCTTCTTCAACACTGGCTTCTTGGTATTGTTGGTATTCACTGACCAAGTCATTCATGTTAGATTCGGCTTCAGTGAATTCAATTTCATCCATACCTTCAGAAGTGTACCAATGTAAGAAAGCCTTTCTTCTAAACATAGCACTGAATTGGTCACCAACTCTCTTGAACAATTCTTGGATGGAGGTCGAGTTACCAATGAAAGTAGCAGACATGTCCAAGCCTTGAGGTGGGACGGAGCAAACAGCCGTTTGCACATTGTTTGGAATCCATTCCACGAAGTGAGAAGCCATTCTAGTTTGAACCTTGTGCATTTCGTCGTCAACTTCCTTAACGGAAACCTTACCTCTAAAGAAAGCAGCAACAGTCAAGTATCTACCATTCATTGGGTCGGAGGCAGCCATCATGTTCTTAGAGTCGAACATTTGTTGTGTTAATTCTGGAACGGTTAACGATCTAAAAGACTTAGAGCCAATAGAAGTCAATGGAGCGTAACCAACCATGAAGAAATGTAATCTTGGGAAAGGAACCAAGTTAACAGCCAACTTTCTCAAGTCAGAGTTCAATTGACCAGGGTAACGTAAAGATGTAGTAACACCAGACATAACAGAAGAAACCAACTTGTTCAATTCATCGTAGGATGGGGTTGGCAATTTCAAGGTTTTTTGACAAATGTTGTACAAAGCTTCGTTGTCAATACAGAAAGTCTCATCAGAGTATTCAACCAATTGGTGGATGGACAAAGTAGCATTGTAAGGTTCAATCACAGTGTCGGAGAGCTTTGGAGATGGAACAACAGAGAAAGTGGCCATCATTCTGTCAGGAAATTCTTCTCTAATCTTGGAGATTAATAAGGTACCCATACCAGAACCGGTACCACCACCCAAGGAGTGGGTGATTTGGAAACCTTGCAAAGAGTCACATCCTTCAGCTTCTCTTCTAATAACATCCATGACGGATTCAACCAATTCGGCACCTTCAGTGTAGTGACCCTTAGCCCAGACGTTACCGGCAGAGTTTTGGCCAAAGATGTAGTTGTCAGGTCTAAACAAGTTACCGATACGGGAAGTCTTGACATTGTCAATAGTACCTGGTTCCAAATCGACCAAAACAGCACGAGGAACGTATTTACCAGACGAAGCTTCGTTAAAGTACACATTCAACTTAGCCTTTTGGAGATCATCTTTGCCTTGGTAAGTGCCGTTGTTGTCGAGACCGTGTTCACCACAAATAGTTTCCCAGAAAGCAGCACCCTAGCAGTTAGTATAATAGTTCTATTAAATGAAGTGGATTGTATTTGTTACTTACAATTTGGTTACCACATTGACCGGTGGATAAGTGGATCTAGGAGGGTTAGTATCGCGTCTTAAGGAAATAGATAGGGGGATCTTCAAATCAAGGATGACATTTCAATTCCCCAAAATATTAACGTACAATTTCTCTCATTCTGTAAATTTAACACTTGATGAAGGTAGATTTGGTAGCTTTGTCGAAAGTATTTACCACCGTTGTAGCGCTTTGATACCGTGTGTTGATTTCGTCTAAAATCAAAACAAAAAAAGCTTTTTTGTACAGCGCACGCCCTGCCCAAAATTGTTTGCTTTTTACCCAAATTGGGTAAGTGACTTTCCTAGGTGACAACCTGAGGTATATTGTTGGCTGCAAACTTATACGTGGTGTCAACTTGCATACTAGAGACTAAATAATGCGGTAAAAGCAGTGGGCAGTTATGTGACTTGAAAATAACGCCCTGCTTGGACTTTGCAATATGATTTTATAATCCTGTAGCCCAAGAATATTTCTTTCTTTTTCCAAATTTTGAAAAAATTAGAATAATTTAATTTAAAGGAATTAGAATTGTTGTAAAAAAAGTTACTATAACAATACCTCAAGTATCCATCATTTACGATTTTACTGATCTTACCACAAATGGTGCAGAAATCTGTTGGCTCTATCTTGTTTATTAGGTAGGACGGAATTTAGTCGGGTCGCGTTTGGTGTTTGGATTTCGGTGATTTCTGAGGAAATAACTCCTGCATAAGCCAATTCAATATCAAAATCCTTTCGCTGTTCGGTAACATAGCCACCAGCAATGTCAGCTACACAGAATCGTACGTTTGAGTTCCAGCAATGTGTGGCTTCATACGATAAAATCAACAAGAAGCAGAATAATAAGGCAAGAAATGACTCGGTGGAGCCTCCCAAAAAGTCAAAGTTCAGCCAGCTGGCAAGTATCATTGCCAAAGATATCGTGCATGTTACCGACTTGTTGAGCAAGTTGGCATTACTTGCTAAGCGTAAGCCGTTGTTTGACGATAAGCCCATTGAAATTGGCGAGCTCACATATGTTATCAAGCAAGAGATTTTCAAAATAGAACAGAACATCCAGAATTTAATGAAGTATACCAAGGGAGACCATAGCATCCAAATAGACTCTCAGACGTCACAGTTTTCCAAAAATGTGTTGAACTTGTTGAACTCTAAAATGAAGAACGTCAGTGGTGAGTTCAAAAATGTATTGGAGATTAGGCAGAAGAATGAAATCATGAACAAAAACAGATCTGAAAAATTCTTGTCTGCTACCTCCACCAACCACCGTGCCAGCAACAACCAAACTCCATTAGGTGATGGCTCTAGTCATTTACAAAACCTCGGTGAAAATCCGTACTACATGGCGGCACATAGAAGTGAATCGCCAAAACCTTACGACCCCGACTTGGATCCCGATACTTCAGTACCTTACTCCAATGGTCAGTACTTATCGATTCCAAACCAGACCCAGCAAATGCTTATGCTTGAAGAACAAACCGGTCAATACTTGCAACAGCGTAACCGTGCAGTGGAAACAATCGAGTCCACCATCAATGAAGTTGGTAATCTTTTTCAACAGCTTGCCACTATGGTGAGTGAACAGGGAGAACAAATCCAGAGAATAGACGAAAATGTGGAAGATATCAGCTTGAACATCTCGGGTGCCCAGAGAGAGTTACTAAAGTACTACGCTCATATTACCAGTAATAGGTGGCTTTTCTTGAAGATTTTTGGTGTGTTGATAGTCTTCTTCTTCTTATGGGTTATGGTTAGTTAGGTACAATAGAACAGAAGTCTAACTTATAGTATATATATGGTGTGGCTAACAATTTGGCCCGTTGGGTCTTATCTCAAAAGGTCGTGCACCAATGCCCAAAATATTTGTCATTCAGAAAATGCACCTTTATATTCTCCCCTTTCACAACAACACCGTACGGTTTGTAGTGACATTAATAGAGTAAGTGCCGCGAGTTTCAAGAATCAAAGCTTTAGAAGTCAACTAACATTTACAGCTGATCAGTATGTGGAACTACTTATTTGGTGGCAACAAGCAGCAGAAGAAGGAGCTCTCCAAGAGGGCAATTGTGGAGTTGAGAGAACACATACAGACATTAAACAAGAAGAGGTCCCATTTGGAACAACAAATGTCGGACCAAGATGCACTTGCACGTAAATATATCACCAACAACAAGGTATTGGCCAAGAATGCCTTGAAGAAGAAGAAGACTTACGAAACCAACTTGATCAAGATAGAAAACCAGATTGAATCTTTGGAGACCCAGTTAACGGCTATCGAAGGTGCCAACTTGAACTTGGAGACCATGAAGGCCATGAAGCAAGGCGCCAACGCCATGAAGCAAATACACGGCGAGTACAATGTCGATAAGGTGGAAGAGACAATGGATGATATTCGTGAACAAGTTGACCTTGCCGACGAAATCTCAGAGGCTATATCAAGACCAGTCAACAATGAATACGTGGACGAAGATGAGTTGGACGAAGAGCTTGCTGCGTTACAAGCCGAAGAAAACGAGAAGAATGCGGCTCCCGTGCAAAAGGCACCAGCACAAAGAGCGCCAGAACAGCACTTACCAAACTTCCCATCAGTCAACAAGACGATACCACAGACAGCTACTACTGAAGATGATGAAGATGAGGAGGCTTTAAAGGCATTACAGGCAGAAATGGGATTGTAGTAAGTTTGAAACTTTCCCGTTCTCCATGCGCTCCTTTTCTCCTCTCTTCCTCACTTACGCTGGGGAGTCACTCCCATTTTAATTCCTGTTTTTGTTTGGGTTGGTGTTGATTTTGCTCTATTTATAAACTCTAGAAAAGGGTAATATGATAATCATTTAGCGTCGTGCCACTGGTAAGCAGGGAGGGTTCCGTTCTCTGACTGCATGTAGAGTGAGATGGAGATGGGTTTTTTTGCACCTGCAGATAAAAAATCTTTACTTTCTTTTTTTTACTAGTGTGACATATCATCTCATGGAATAAGCTTGGTGGATCACGTACGATATGTTGAAGAAGGATACAATAGTAGCGATGCGTCAGTTTCAGCGGTTTCCTGGAATGTTCCGAACAGTAACATTGAGAACGTCACGCAACATCGTCACCGCCACCTCCTCACATCACACATCAGAATTTCCCGCATACAAATCGTTTCTAGAAGACTTGAAAAACAAGAGAGCTGACTTGGGGGCAAGACCTTCGGTCCATGGAAAGTCCTTTGCTGAGATTGATAGTCAGTCGTTGGAAAATGTCACTGAAGAACAGAGAAAAGAAGTGACCTGGTCATCACAATACGATCCCGTTTCCAGGTCGCCCTTTGCCAAAGATGTGGTACATTTACAATCGTTGTTGGATGCTTTACTCAGCAGCAAAAACTTTGAAAGAGCAGATAACATTCTCAAGGCCATATATCCCTTGTTATCAACACCCGAGTCGTTTATCTTTTCGGTCAACAAGTACTTGGAAGTTTGGGCCTTGGAGGAGTCTGTATCATTAAAGGACGTTCAGAACTACGTAAACAACATTGAACGCAGATATCCCGACAGCACGATTAATGATAGAACATATGCCATCTTGCTTTCTAAGCATATTGCCTGCGAGGAATCATATGGCCGTCTTTTGTCAGGGTTTTCTGTTTCCAAGACAAGAAAGATTTTCAGTCACATAGATATCCTCGGGGTAGAAGCCCTTATGCAAGTTTTCAAGGACGAAACCATCACCGAGAGCCATGTTCCTACCGACTTCATTCACTTATTTAGACAAGTCCGGAACCAAACACATCCTGACCTTGCCACCGAAAATGAAGTGACTCCTGAATATTTCAGAGATGAGCTGGAAGTGCCAACAATAGAAAAGGACAGTGAAACTCTTTTGGCAGTCGATTCGTTTGGCTTAAAGATTATCAGACATACACTTTTGGGGTTGAAGGAAGAGACCGGCTCCGAAGAGTTTGAAAAAATAATGAAGGGAATCGAAAACGAACTTCAAGAACATCTTTTGCATAATAACTCGATTGATAAACGAGATTTCTTTAAATTATACCGGGGATTAAAAACACAGGAACAACGAGAAAGGTTCAATGAGGCATTGGACCTCTTCAATGAGGCTAGGCAGAGACAATTGGAAGTAAGAGGTGTTGATGGGGCAAAGGAAAAATGGAAGCATGAGTTTGAAGACATGCAAAAGAGAGGCGGTCTTTCACTCAACAAAGGCTTGAATGCACAGTTGTTCAAATGGTACTCGGAATTCTTGCCTTACTTGGAAGAAGAAGTGGCCCAGTGCCGTGCTTTGTTGGAAGGAATTGAGCCAGAAGGTAAACTTACACCAGAAGAGAAACAGATTCGCAAAGATCGTGAATACTATGCTCCATACTTGGTTTTGGTACCTCCCAAGAAAATGAGTGTTATTACCATCTTGGAGCTTTTGAAATTGAACTCTACAGGTGGTATCATTGATGGTATGAGAGCTGCTCGTGCACTTATCTCTGTTGGAAGAGCCGTTGAACTTGAATACAGATCACAAAGCTTGCTCAATACTGAAAAGAAGGCCTATTCCAAGAAATTAAAGACGACCAATCAATGGAAGAAGTTGTTGAGACAAAAGAAGAATGTCATTCTTGACGATCCATCGCAAACCGGTGAATGGAGTTACACCATTTATGCCAAGTTGGGGTCCGTGTTGACGTCATTATTAATGCACGTTGCCAAAGTCCCGGTTAAAGGGGTAGATCCTACTACCGGGAAAACAGTTTATGGAGTCCAGCCTGCATTCCACCACACATACCAGTTCCACTCAGGACAAAAACTCGGGGTTTTGAAAATTCACAAAGAAGTGGTTCGTCAATTGGCCGGAAAGTCATTGAGTAACTGTGTCCAACCCCAGCTTCTTCCTATGTTGGTTCCTCCTCGCCCTTGGTCGTCGCATAATGATGGTGGCTACTTGTACTCACAAACTGCTTTGGTCAGAATCAAGGACTCTCCAGAAACATCTGCTTATTTGAGGGCTGCTTCGGAAATGGGTAACCTTGACGAAGTCTATGATGGATTGAACGTCTTGGGTAACACTGCATGGACAGTCAACCGTAAAGTGTTTGAAGTTATCACCAGATACTGGAACTCGGGTGAAAAGTTTTTGGATATCCCTCCTATTGTGGTGGAGCCTGATTTACCAACTCCATTACCATTGGATGCTGAACCAGGTCAAAAGTTTGAGTACCAAAAGAAGGTGAGACAAGCTGTCAATTATGCTGCCTCAGCTAGATCTCAGCGGTGTGACACCAACTATAAGTTGGAAATCGCCAGAGGATTCTTGGGTGAAAAGCTTTTCTTCCCACATAACGTTGATTTCAGAGGCCGTGCATATCCACTTTCTCCACATTTTAACCATTTGGGTAATGATTTGACCAGATCGCTCTTTTTGTTCTGGGAAGGCAAGGAAGTTGGAGAAGCTGGGTTGAAGTGGTTGAAAATTCACTTGGCCAATGTCTACGGTATCGATAAGGCACCATTGCACGAAAGAGTAAAGTTTGTTGAGGACAACCTTCTGAAGGTGTTTGAATCGGCCAAAGACCCTTACGCTAAGGACGCCTGGTGGTTGAAGGCAGAAAAGCCCTGGCAGACGTTGAGTGTGTGTTTTGAATTGGCTAAAGCTTACGACCGAGATGATCCAACCAAATATGTATCCCATATGCCAGTGCACCAAGATGGTACCTGTAATGGTTTACAGCATTATGCGGCCTTGGGTGGGGACATTGAAGGTGCCAAGCAAGTTAACTTGGTGCCAGCTGAAAGACCTCAGGATGTCTACACATACGTTGCCAACTTGGTGCAGAAAAGAATTGACCAGGAAGCCGAAGAAGGCGATAAGCATGCCATTTTCTTGAGGGACAAGATCACTCGTAAGGTGGTGAAGCAAACGGTGATGACCAACGTGTATGGTGTGACCTTTGTTGGGGCTGCTGCCCAAATCAAAAAGCAAATTGACCATTACTTCGACAAGGACGACACCGAAGACGCTGGCCAATACGCTAGATACTTGACTCTTCACGTGTTTGCTTCGATTAGAGAGTTGTTTGAAGGTGCTCATTTGATTCAAGACTGGTTGGGAGAAAGTGCCAAGCGTATCTCCAAGTCTGTCCGTATGGATTACGACGAAGATGATTCAAAGAATAGTGCCAGCAAACCCAACCATCTCTCGTCAGTGATCTGGACCACTCCACTTGGATTGCCATGTGTCCAGCCATACAGAGTCACCAAAAGTCAATTGATTAAGACCAATCTTCAAGATATTACCATTTCTGATCCTTTTGGCGCCTCGCAAGTCGATGCTAGAAAGCAACAAGCAGCATTCCCACCAAACTTTGTCCATTCTCTTGATGCCACACACATGTTGATGACTTCGAAGGCGTGTGGTGATGCTGGTTTGTCGTTTGCTGCAGTTCACGACTCGTACTGGACCCATGCTGCCGATGTCGACACCATGAACAGTGAAATTCGTAACCAGTTTGTCAATTTGCACAAGGGAAACTTGATTGAACAGGTACGTGAAGAGTTTAAGAAGCGGTATAGCGGGTGTCTCCAGGTTATTTCGATTCCTAGTGACCACGAAGTAGCCAAAAAGATCAAGGATGTGAGGAGAAACATCGTCAAGAGTTTGGGAAGAGCATTGACTGTTGCCGATGAAATCTACTTGGAGAAAAAGAGATTACAGCTTTTGGAATCGAGCGATCCTGCGGTGGTAAAGGTTGGTAAGGAAATGGTCACCACCATCAGCGTCACAGAAGGCTACGATATGAACAAGCTTGCAGTTGGTGGTAGTTCGGGTAAGGCATTCCAGATCTTGGTTCCATTGGAATTCCCCGACATTCCTCAAAAGGGCGATTTAGACGTCGAAGTAGTGAAGGATTCGCTCTACTTTTTTTCATGAATGATGATGTACATAGGATAGACAATAAATGTATATATTATACTAATTTTCTAGATAATCTTGCCCTGTTGCTCAAAGTTTTCTATCAATGGCAAGAGAGGTTCCAACTCCGATCTGTCTATCAAGTTGAATTCTTTGACCAAGCTGATAAAGTGGGCAAAGAAGGAATTCCAGTGGGCCTCCAAAGATAGATGGACTATCTTCTCGAAATGATTATGGTAGATATGGGCAAACACGCGAAACATTTGTCTTGCTATGTTTTTACAGTCCTTCAAGAAGGTTGGCGGGAACGCACCTCCGTTTTTGGTTGGAAACACCGACTGGTCGTTCAACTTGTTTGATATCCACGTCAACACAAAGTCAATGTACTGGTATGCGGGAAGGTTAACCGGTTGACCGTTGCCATCCACCCATAAGTAGTTTGTGTTGGGACCAGCATTCATCGTAGGATATTCTTCGGGTGTGACGTAGTCCGCTATGACCCCATAAAACTGGTTTAAGTTGTTGAATGATTCAAAGATGTTAAGGGCGAGCCACTCGCCAATATCTGTATATTTAGGAAGTTGCACAATGGTTTTGAATGAACCTTTCACCAAGGCGGTTTTCACAAACGGTTCACACATGAATAAGGGCAACCGTTGAACTTGTTGCTGTTGCTGTTGTTGTGGATCCAACTGCTGTGATTGTCGTTTTGACAACTGCGCAGCACGATTTCGTTTGGTTGGAGACTGTGGACTAGACATCTGATTATGGGGAAGTATCTTCTGCTGCTTTGTTGGCGAGGTCTTGGTGGGAGACTGTGATCTTCTCAATGGCGAGCCTGAGTTGTTTGGGTGGGTATAGAGTGGAGCCGGCATGTCCAAATCTTTCTTGTTTTTCTTGGAAGTTCTACCGAAACCCCTGATAGTATTGAGAAACGACATGTTTGGCTATGATATGCACCTGGCAATCTATGTTATTCTGTCTCGTTTGTAGTTGATTCAGATCAACGAAATTTCTCGCTTGACGCGACATGGCGTAAACATGTCGCATTTTTTTTTATGTCGTCTGTCTATTAGAATCTATACTAACAATTGCTATTCCTAAACAAAGCCGCCTAAAGACTGTCCCATTTTGACCTTTTGGCCATTCTCCAAGTTAAACTTAAAGTTCTCTGGTGCCTCAAACACCAACACCACTGTAGATCCCAACTTGAACCCGCCAACTTCCTGGCCCTGCGACAATGGGTATCCTCCGAGTAATCTACTAGCCTTTGTGTAGGTGGCTTCGTAGACAGTATTCTTACGAAGTTTCTTCTTCTCATTAGCAGTAGCAGCAGCAGCAATAAGCTCATTGCTTTGGAGTAATGGTGTAGTCTCACCAACCTTCTTGCTGTATACTTCATGTTCATAAATGTCATTAGTTTTCAAATCCTTATCGAAATTCACAACAATGCTTCCGACGTTGGTGGCCCCAACAGGAATCATCGAAAAGAACCCGTACTTCCAATAACCCAATAACGCAACTCTCTCATTCAAGACAAACAAACCCTGTAAGGTTTTTTGGAAAAACGGAGCCACCGAAAACAACTCGCCAATGAAATGACGTCTAAGGGTAGTCACCCAGTTGGTTGGCGAATGGTATCTGTGGTAATCTCCCGGAGCAAGATAAATGACGGCAAAGTACAATTGTTTCTTCAGGCTCGTTTGCAAACTCTCCAATGGAGTAGGAGCCAAGTTTTGCGCAACCGATAACTCTTGGGAAATCGAAGACTTTGAGCCAGCAGCAGTACCATCTCCATTGTCACGGTAGGTAAGATCGCGATTGTGGAAGGTAAATTCATCTTCTCCGCCAATCAAGTCATCCACAGAGTACGAGATACCGTTAATGTCGGCAAATTCCTGGTCTCTCTTGAGAACCACTTCGTCGTCACCATGATCAAATTCCAAGGAATGACTTGGCGCAGCTAAATGAGGGGTTTTCAACCCCAATAAAGCATCAATGGAGTAAGTCATGCCTTTAACTTGCTCAATTTCGCCATTTTCAATCACACCAAACTTCAACACCTTTCCATCAGAGGGAGAAACGAGAATAGAATCGGCAATTGGACGAACTCCGGGCTTTAAGCGACGGTAAAAGAACTCAGACAAGTTGGCATAGGTAGACAAGTCAGGTTCTTCCATTTCCTCCATATTGACACCGAAACAGGCCGAGTAGAATTTGTATGAAGGGCCTCTCAACCAAACCGGCAAGGTGATGGAATTGACTTGGCCCCAGAGCCTTGAGATGGTCTTTAAAGGTAAGGTTGAGTAAGCATACAAGTGCCATGACTGTGGTTTGATTTCATACTCGTTACGCTCATGATCACCGCGTTCGTACTTGATTTTGGAGGCCACACCACCAAGAACAATTGCCAACGACGTAAGGGTCCACCATCTCATGAAGCGTCTGCGTTGTTGTCTCTTCTTGCGGGCTTCGGCGGAAAAGAAGCGTTTTCTAAAGTTTGTCGTCTTTGTTTTGATCTTCTGATTGGCATAGGAAATCAGTCGACTCGAAATGGAGATGGGGAGCCCCAAGTTCTTTCTTCCTGGAAGAAGACGGGTACCCTTGGACCATGTTGAGTAGTACAAGACGTTTCTCTTGGGTCGTGGGATCTTGGGGAATTGATAGTAGTAGTGCGAGAAGTATCTCTTTTGGTTGACAGGCTGGTGGGCCTGGGCCTGTTTGGCATTCATGGCGAGCTCAGCTACGGTTGTGGCACGCGACAATGGCTGGGAGATGTCCATGACTTGGGGTCCGTACAAGTAGGAGGAATACTTCATACGAGGCTTCATTCCCATGAAAGAAGGTTTGTACGAAATCATGGCTTTAAACGGGACGAAACTAGGAGTGAAAACAATACAGCACAGAAACTTTCAGTGTGTGGTTACCGCTGAGGTATTAACCTGTATTTTATTTTGTCGTAAAGCAGTAACCTGTAAAACTGCCACGACGCCTATTCTTCGTACAGCGCTAGATGGGCAGAATAGTAGCGGTGCTAGAGTGTTTTGGTGTGCTGATACACTGCAGAACACGTCTCCTTCTCTATATATACATCTAAACTAAGCCTGGTATCATTGAACAACAAGTCCAACCAACCAGTCGTGTGAAGTTACGATTGTCGCCGTTCCCAATCCAGTAATAAATCGTGTCGCATATCCCGCGTTTTACAGTGGTAAGAATTGCACGTGAAATTTACTCCCTTTGTTTATTTGCGTTATTTTCCAACGGCCGTCGTATCTGGAGATCCTTTTCCCTTTTGGGCCCTTTTGGGCCCAATGTGGCTCCCCTCCGCCTCAAAGAGTCTGACCATTACTGAGGGCCCAAACCAGCCGTTTAAGCTTATCAACAAAGTCAAGTGGCACAAAGTGTAAATCTTCTTCCAATAGCTTGTCACTGTAGGCAAAAATAAGCCGGAGGTTCCAGAGATCCTCAATTGACCGAGGCTTGGCGGCCATCCGACTCAATTCAATCTTGGAATCAGCAATGTTGAAGATCGACAACCCAGAGAGATGTGCTTGTGGATCATCGTTTTCACTACCTTCGTAAAGCAACACTTTCCTCTCGTAGTCGTCAAGAATCTTCATCACTTTCAAGTCGAATAGCTGGGATAAATCTTGGCTAAGCTTGATCTCGCCATTGTTCACCTGTAGTGACTTGTTTTCATTGCTCAATAATGAACCTATTGAGGTCTTGAGCAATTGATAATTCTTCTTCTTGTATACAAATATCGTCAACGACCTCTTGAACACTTCCAAATATTCGGAATTCAATTGAAAATCAATTTGAACATTGAAACGGTCGCCAGATTTAGTCTCAATTCGACTTATCGTATCAAGATCTGGTAACAAACACGGCGATAACGTTTCCTTCTTCTGACCATTCTTCAAAAAAATCGTCACAGGAACTTTGCATGCAACTTGGGAATTGACATCTCTGATGATCAAACACCTTGGCTCAATTGAAAGGGCCCAGAAATGCCTCAATGCCTGTAGATGGACCTTATACTCACTGTTTTCATTGGGATATATCGGATACAACGAAGTAACCAAACAAGCAATCGAAAAGTTACTATGACTGAACGCATACTGCCCTCCGCCCAAAAATAAAAAGCCTAGAGCCGAATTGATGGCCATGTAGTTCCCATATCCAATTCCCCTGCTGGTATCATTGTAAAGAACACGGAGGCGTCTGAATGTCTCCAAATCACCACTTCCAGCCATAACAACAGATGCACTCAATGCTAGCAAATTCTGGATATTGTTGGCACAATGGTAGGATATCTTCTGGTCGTAATTGGTTGCGTTTTTGGTGGCAACTATCATCATCCGGTCAAGGAAATGCAAAAGAGTGTCACGAGCAGTAATGTCGTTTGAAGACGCATAGCGAAGAGCAATAGACAAACAAGTTCCTCCTAGAATATTGAAATATCCTAATTGATCGCTGTCCAAAGACTCCAAATGACAGTTTCCGTATTTGCTTAACAACACCTGTGGTATCTCCAGCTCTACCCAAGCGATCGATTTCCCTATTTCTTCCCACATAACAAGATTCTTAGCAATACATCTGAGCAATAACAAGTCTGGTCTCACATAATCCAAGAGTGGCTCAACTTCAGGAACCTTTAGCTTGTTAGCAATAGAAGAATTTTCGGTTCTCAAGTAAATTAAACCTAGTGCCAAAATCGCCCCGCAACAGGACTTGTCTAATTCCTGTACTGGCTGGTAATCTTTCATAGAAATGGCCAACGCAAGCAATTTATCAACAACATGAGTATCATTCAAACCTTTCAAGTCGCCGCCTTTACCTAAATTGACGTATCCCAACGCTATTCCAGCTGCAAGTCGATAGCCTTCGTGAATTTGTTCGGAATCATTTTGAACAACAGAGCTTGTTAGTTGAGACAATAATATTTCACTCATACGACGATGTTGACTTTCAAGGTAGAGCAAACCAATCCCAATCAATCCCGCCGTCTGGACCATAATTGGCACGTTCAAATCATTTGCACCTTGAGGCAATAAAGCAACGGCATGGACAGACAAGACTTTGGTCAATTTGTTATCCATTGAACCTTTCATACTTGCAGCCATCCCGATTAAAAGACCCACACTTGTCAAAGGGTGTTTTGGACCCAAGTAATTATAAATATGCCACTCCTCGAGTCTCTTCAAATGTCCATTCAAACCTAAGCCCAACAAGAAGCCAGCATGTTGTGCATTTAGGTCTGGTGGCTTATTGAAGATGATCCAACTTCCAGAAATCCCTTTTGCATTTCTGCTTATACTTAAACCAGAGGAAACTCCGTTGTGAAAAAATCCCCATTCAGACACTTGGGATGGAATTGATCCATCAGATAGAACGATGTTTGTCATTGTGGGTGAAATTAATGTGTTGAGATTAAATTTGGGAATTGGGAACTTTTCAGTCAAAAGTGGTCTTCTGCCAGCATAGAATAAGGCCGCTCTTCCTAGGGGAATAGTCAAAGTTCTCAATGCAACTAGAGCTGCTAGTTCTCTTTGAAGCAATACCAAATCATATTCAGAAATATCGTCTTCCGCAATTAAAGTGGCTGTCTGAGTCTTTGTCTGATGTAGTAAGGTAGTAATTTCATAGTACCGTCTGTCAAAGTCAAAAATCAATTTGGTTATACCAAGACGATCAGCTTCCGACTGTCCATCCCAGGGAGAAAATGAGTCACTTTTGTCCAATACTTTTGACAAAATTTGACTAATAGTTTTGACTTCGGTAGACGGAGGATTTTGAACAAAAGCATTCTGGCTTCCGAGTAAGAGATGACTGAGATCTTTTCTTCCCACCAAATCTAATGCCTTGCTTGTCCATTCAAACGCTGGATTTTCTTGACATATCAGAATAGCTTCCTTTAAAGGCAATGAAATACCTACCGGATAGGTTTCCAACTCACCTTGAGTAATTCCATACTCACACATCATATCCACCACATCATTTGGACCATAATTAGGGGATACGATTACCTCGAATAGCTTTAAAATACAATGAGTACGAGGAGTGATCAATGCATCAACCGAATCACCTTCTTCCACAAGCTGAGAAAAAGAAAGGTATCTGGTAATTTTGTTGGTGAATAGACTTGCCAACGATTCAAACAAGTTGGGAGGAACTTCCATAATATAAAGCAGAAAGAATTGAACCTTGGAATCTATAATAGATTGATCAATCATGTAGTATTTTGTCCACAAATCCGACCAGCCCATCCACATGGTGAGCTGAGTCAATAATAGACTCAATTTGTCAAGATAAGATTTTGACATTATGTTGAGCCTTGCTTCTTCACGTAGAAGATGTAGCGAAAGGGTAATATACGGTATGAGATCCGTGAGATTGTAGCTGAGATTCCCTGCATTGTGTAAATGTTGAGCAAAGGGAAGTAACTTGGTGATTTCATTATTTGTGCAATCAATTTTATCGTTAAAGGGGAATATTAGTGATAATAATGCAATAACAAATGCATTCCATTCATCTTTCATTGGTTCTAAAGCCATCGCAGTTCTCCAAGACATCCAAACAGTTTCATTAATCTTGGATCCGGATAGGTATTTGAAGCAACTCAAACAACTTTGAACAAATTCATTCGTAGGATGCATGTTGAGTTTAATGATACGAGTCTTGCCAGACTTTTCACAGAGAGCCAACTTATCCTCACAAGAGCTGACTATGCTCTTGATCAGGCTAGGAATCATAATTTTTGGCGATGTTATGTCCAAAAATGGATTGATCAAGTTGATCTGATCGTCCCCATGAAGTGCAACAAGAAATCCTTCGTGTTTGGAGTGAGCCAAGGAAATGCATTCGTCAGAATCAAAAGAATAGCAAGAATGTAACCTGCTTGTTGCAGGACTTCTAAATATGTAGACTCTAGACTCTTTCTTTTGCTTATTAACAATGACAATTGCAGCTTGATCTTCGTAAACCAAGCTGTGTATTTGTAGTTGCGACTTGTCCAACTTGAGGACCAAAGTTTCAAGCCTCGTAAGAATCATATCTTTACGGAGTGTTGGAAAGCCATGAGCTTTGTTTTTGGACGATTCCGGAATGACGTCGGCTCCCATTCTAGCCATTGACGAGATATCTGATAGGAGAGTACTGGTTCTTTTCTTGTCCATATTTAGGGATAAGACATTCTGATTGATATTGCTACCGTTTGAGTCAATTAGGATCTCGTCTTCTAAGATTCTTGATGGGTTTGGGGTATATATGGTAGACTGTTTTCTCTTGAACTGACGATTTGAAGTTTGTTTCATTCTTTTGGGATTACGTGCTGCACGGATATGGTAGATGATGACGGTGCCTTCGTGTTTATTGTAGGTGGCACATAAGCAGTAGTTTTTATTAAGTCCTCTTTGTGGAAACAGCATCAATTCTTCGTGTGGAGAGATGGTGGAGGTGGAAGAAGTAGCCACGATGCGGAAATCGCCAATTGGATCAACCAATGTGAGGAACTTGGCGCTATTTAGCTGCAGGGAATGCAATTCTGATGCTGAAGTGACGTTATCTTTTTCTAATACCAAGCCCGATTCGAATGGGAACGCCCTTTTTAGGAGAAAGGGAAAGCTGACGACATATGTTCTTCCATCAGGATAGTAGATATGGGCTGCTTTGCGGAGACACACGACCAATGCTTCTGAAGTATCCTTTGAGGACTCTGAACTAAAGGTTGTATAGGTGGCAGTAACGATATCTTCGTTGTAGGACAACTTTTTCGAGATGGTAGAGCCTTTGATGATGATGACTTCACGGGCAGCCACGAGGAGTTGGCGGTTGGCGCAAAAGAGCTTGGCTCTGTAGCCACCCAAATTAGAGCAGGGATGTTGGATCTCATTGCTGAAGTCAATTGCAGGCAACCTGAGGGAGGCAGGGCCGTGTTTCTTCATGGCGAGTTGTTGATCTTTTGTGTGGTTCAACACAGATTGATTTGAATATACCGCGCATCACCAATTTTACGGCCGCGCTACTACAAAACAGACAACAAACCACTGGTACATTCAATCCTATATACAATTAGCCTAGCTAGTTTATTCAATGATTCTGGTGATCAAACCAGTACCAACAGTCTTACCACCTTCTCTGATGTTGAAACGCTGGTTGACTTCGATAGGAACAGCTCTGATCAATTCGGCTTCCATCTCAACATTGTCACCTGGCATGACCATCTTGGAGTGGTCGACACCTTCACCTGGTGGGAACTTGAAGGAAGCAGTGACGTCAGAAGTTCTAAAGAAAACTTGTGGCTTGTAGTTCTCACCAAATGGAGAGTGACGGCCACCTTCTTCGGTCGACAACACGTACAACGAGGCCAAGAATCTCTTGTGGGAAGTAACGGTGTTTGGCTTAGCCAAAACCATACCTCTCTTGATTTCGTCTCTCTTGACACCTCTCAACAAGATACCACAGTTGTCACCAGCCATGGCCTGGTCCAATTCCTTCTTGAACATTTCAATACCAGTGACGGTGGTCTTGAACTGCTTTTCAAAGTTACCAACAACTTCGATTTCTTCACCCTTTTTAAGGACACCTCTTTCGACTCTACCGGTGACAACGGTACCTCTACCGGAGATGGAGAAGACGTCTTCGACTGGCAACAAAAATGGTTGTTCCAAGTCACGCGATGGGGTAGGAATGTGTTCGTCAACAGCATCCAACAACTTGGCAATGGCTTCCGAGCCGATTTCCGGTTGTCTGCCTTCCAAGGCACACAAAGCAGAACCCATGATGACTGGGGTGTTGTCACCGTCAAAACCATAAGAACTCAAGACTTCTCTCATTTCCATCTCAACCAATTCCAACATTTCAGGGTCGTCAATGGTGTCGACCTTGTTGACAAAGACAACCAAGTGCTGGACACCAACTTGTCTGGCAAGCAACAAGTGTTCTCTGGTCTGAGGCATCTGACCATCACCTGCAGCAACAACAATAATGGCACCGTCCATCTGGGCTGCACCGGTAATCATGTTCTTGATGTAATCAGCGTGACCAGGACAGTCGACGTGGGCATAGTGTCTGTTGTCAGTTTCGTATTCGACGTGGGCAGTCGAAATGGTGATACCTCTGGCTCTTTCTTCTGGAGCTCTATCAATGGAACCATAGTCCAAGAAGTTGGCACCGCCCTTTTCGGACAAAACCTTGGTGATGGCAGCGGTCAAGGTGGTCTTACCGTGATCAACATGACCAATGGTACCGATGTTGACGTGGGGCTTGGAACGGTCAAAGGCAGCGTAGGATCTGGCCAAAGCAGGACGGACAGCCTTGAGCGAGCGGCCTCCCGAGATACGGAGAGCACTGGCGAAGTTTCTAAACATGGTTGAAGAAAGAAAGTCGTACTATGAAAAATTTGAAATTTTTTTGCGAAATAAAAATTTCAGCCAAACGTTGGTTGGCTGCTTACGTAAGTACTTACAAAAGACGGTCGTTTTCCTGATCATCACCACCAGCAGCAGCTTCGTTATCGGCAATAATGCGTTCAACAGCGGCTCTTTCCGAGACTTCAGCAGTATGGCCGCCATTCCTGAAGTACTCATAGTAGATACACATTGCCAACAAGTTTCCTTGAAGCGTTGCTGCCACCATGTAAGACACCCACGAGCTCCAGTGAGAGCCCTTGGTGAAAAACAACGTGGCGGTGAAAATAAACCCTCCAGGGGTCTGGATGCACATCATGCCAATGGAAAGAGTGCCTGGATGCTTAAGGCAGTACGTGGTGTAGATCTGGGGCACGTACTTGATGATGGTTAACAAGGTTGACATGAGGCCATTGACACTGGCGATGGTCAAGAGGGTGGCGCGGCTGCCGCAGAAGCCCCAGGCGACTTGGACCAATGAGAGCACTCCATGCACCGCCACCAACTTGCCCACCTGCACTATGCGAGCGTACTCCTGTTTGTCCTGCTTCAACGAGTCTTTGGTGATCACAAGAACGAGCACGAGTATAAGAATGGCACACACGCACTGACTCGAGATCTGGACGAGATTGAGCTGCGAATTGACACAGTTGAACCAGTTCAATGCACCAATAGCACAGCATCGTCTAGCTTTGGAGCTCACGAGAATGATATTGGTGAGCGTAAAGAGCGACGAACTGGAGCCCAACAAGAGAAAGTTGGTTGACAAGCCTTCGGACGTCTGTTTGACTCGGATACGTTTGTACTGCGGCAAGTAACTACCAATGATTCCCACCGTGATGAGAATCAGAAACACGAGGTTTATCACCGATGCCCCTTCAAACACAGAACATTCGTTATCTGCAAACATACTCTGTGGAGTTGTGTGTGGGTTTATGCGTGCGATAAGAATGACTTTGATAATGTCGCGCGACATTCGCGACATTCTGACTGCTAAAAAACACTCCAGCTCACTTTTCAATGCGGACAGGAACCTTGATACTCACAGGATCAGCGTTGCTTAGCCTAACAGTGACACTCAAGTAATATGTCCGTCCAATAATACAACTCTGGAAGTTGGGAACAAACGTATACGCCTCACACTGCATATCCTCAGCACTATGAACTTCCTTGGCCAAGATACTGCTAACATCAACACTTACCTCGAAATCCTTCACCAGCTTGTTCTCAGTTGCTTCATCTTTGTGCCAATCGCTCGATAAGTGGTCAACAACAACGTATTCTGCCTTAAAGGTATTGTATTTGGTCGAAAGTTCGGCCAAACTCTTCATATCCATAATAAGCTGGTTATCCACACTCAATACTTCGTAGCTTAGTTTGCGGACCAAACTAGACAATTCACTCAAATACTTCTTGAACGGCTCAATGAGATGGCCCTCTAAGTTGTCCTTATCTGTAATTTTGTTCTGGAAATACAAATCGGTTGGAATTGTGATTGCAATGGGATACTTGCGCGAACGCCATGTCACACTGACCAACTCAACGGTGACAGCTTTGACCTCAGGAGGTTTTTGATTCTTTATTGCTGAATTGTACTGTATCAGCATTGAAATGGGTATAGTCACAACTGAACCTCCACTCTGTACCACACTACTGTTGAGATATTTGCTTGGAGCACAGTATCCAACGCGATAAACTTCACGAGGAGTCATCATTCCAATGACGCCTATAATTTTGGGTGCAGTTGTCAATGTTTTCTTTTTATAAAGATAATAAATCTCATAAAAGTCGTCATCTCTGCGGAGAGCGCGGTTTGGGGAAGCACCATTAGCTAAGGGCTGCTGATACAACTGTCTGCTTTTTACTATCGATGCTAGATCTGAAGGAGAAAATTCCAGCAACGAATCGGTATGATTTAACAACTCTTTACCAAGACCAATCTTTTGCAATACCCTTGAAACCAAGTTTTCGTACAGTAAGCGCAGCTCAGGTTCAAGAACTTGGTTTCGAACGGGGAGTGGAATTCTTTCCCTTGGAACAACTCTAAGAAAACAGCTTGAGTCATTAACAATAATGTATTCATCTTCTCCTGTAAGAATAGCGTAGTCTGAGTACTTACCAACTACTCGAGCCTCCACGCTGTAACTAATTGCTGTATCTGAGAAAGAAAAGTCTTTTATTCTCTTTTCTTGACCAATAGGTCGCCTTTTGGCAGGTACACCGGGGCTTACAAGCCTCAATTTTGGTTTCATCGCATCTGACATTGGGATTGGCGACGGAGCCCGATTGCGTTCTCGCAACTTTTGAAGCTTTTTGAGAAACTGGTCTCTAGCAGTACCTATTGTGGGCAATATTTCACAGTGGCCCACAAGATTATGAGGATCACATGAACACTCCAAAAGCTTTTCTGGCACCGTGAAGGAAAAGTACTTTTTATAAGTGACGTGGGGCGCAAACGATTTTTCCATGGGGAACTGTAGGTAGCTATTATCAACAGGATCAAAGGCTTCGTCATCAGGATTGATGACTACAGGTGTCCAGGAGGCATTGTAGTCAAACATATTGAGAAACTTGTAGAACACCAATGGTTTCTTTGTATTGTCGTTCGATTCTCCCATGACGGAAATGCGGCCTTCAAGCACCACTGAAAACATGTCAAAGGCAAACAGTTCCTCTGATTCGTTGGTTACAGTGACATATCCGTAGATGGAGTCGCCCTGTTTGAGTTCCACGGATTGTGCGTCGATCGCTGTGGGTCTTGCTCCAGGCAGACAGCCACCATTGGTCAACTGGATATCTAGCACAAGTTTCAGGGCTAGCGATGGGCGAAGCTCGGCAAGACGCTTGAGTTTGTGTGTGTTTCCCAAAATACTGTTACCCCAACGGGTAGATGACTCGTCCATGGTGCTTTCTAGCTGTGGGATCGGTGGCATTGGAGGAAAGTAACCTGCGGATTGTGCAGGGTTTTCAGTCTGGGGAGACGTAGATTCGTATGTTGGAGGATCATAGCGAGGATCTTCATTGGAAGGGAGCACGTTCTTGGAGAAAGTCGACTGGTAAAGTTGGTATGAAGGAAGAATGTTCCATATGGGGACGTCTTCGAGAGCTGGTGACACGAGCGGATGGAGCGTTGCAGACAGCTGTGCCAACGGCAGGGCCAACGGCACAGTCGATCTTCTGGTGAGAGGAGGTCGTATTTTGCCTTTTTTATTGTTTTCAAGGAGTTTCATCTGGGAGGATGGGTGATTACTGGAAAAGAATGATGATCAGTGAGACGATGTTGCTGCAAAATGGAAAAGCAATAAGTTAAGCAAAAAATTTTAGTTAATCACCTTTTCACAAACCTTGCTGCAATTCCAGAAGACCTACAACTCTGTTTATCAGCCAATAGCGACGTCTCTGGCTCTGGTTACGGTGAATGTGTGGGTCAAGCGTCGTATTATCTGCACTCCTCATAAAATTCAAATACCGATCCACACGTCTGCGTGCTGCGCGTTAGTTAATCAACCACACTTCATTCTTTAGACGCAAACCGTCGGCATGAGCTCATTCTGGGCCCTTAGCGCCACCAAGAAGCGAAACGACTTGGTTCCCGGCACTTCAAAGTGGGTGGCCAACGAATTGGCGACCATAAACGACATCGTCCTCACACACAACGAGCAGGTGTTTCAAAACCTCAAGGAAAGCTGCAACGAAATGAATGTGTTTATGGCTAAAGTCTTAGAGGCAATGGACTCTGACGTACTACCACTGCCACTAAAGAAACCACTGCACCCACAAGACCATTCAGTGAACCTCACTTACATTCCACCAATACTAGACAGCCTGCCGCAATACAACTACGAGAGCATGTCCAAAAACCCCCATTCACACAGTCCTGCTTCTGCTTTAATTCCAATCACGCCTTCTCCACTCAAAGATACCAGTCCTCCCAAGCAAGATCCCGTCACATCGCCCAATATCGACTTTTCGTTCATCCCCATTGCAAATACCATCAGCGCCAACAACGGCAACCAGCTAAACAAAAAGACTCAGGATACATCAAAAGAACCAAACCTAGACGATTCTTTTCAGGCGATCAGCACTGCTATTCGAAAAAGTATTGCTGGCAAAACTGCAACCAGAAGCAGTAACCATAAGCCTGCCGAGTCCGAATCAGACACGAAAAGACCAGAGTCAGAGATTGCAGCACGAAAATCTTTCCAAAAGACCCCAAAGCGTGCCTCCATGTTTGTTTCTCTACCATCAAGAGAACCAATCACAATTGCATCCAGTAATAAGCCTGTCGTACGGAGCCGGTCTCTGAGGGTATTTGAACAACTCGACATTGCTTCCAGACATGAACCAACTTCTAAAAAGAATACCAACTTTGAGCTTTCTCCTGTGATACTACCCCGAGCTTCAAAGTTTTCTGATAAAGCGTCTCCATTTGGGTCAAAACAAACTGAACACCAAACAAAGCCAGCAGCTCCAATTACAAGCAAGGAAGAGCCAAAGGTCAAACCTGAAACGCTATCCCGCAAGAAAGAGAAAGCTCCGTTGGCCAAAACTCCAATATCGCCAATCGAGAAAAGATTTCTCCGGTCATCGACCCCAGTCAAAAGTCTTTCATCATCTCCAAAACCATCATATTCTCGAAACAGCACTGCTGTGAGACCCGCAGCTAAACCAGTGGCAAGAAACAAGTCACCGCTCAGATATACTTCTCCCGTGAGAAGTAAATCACCTACGAGGTACAAGTCGCCCGTACGGAGCAAATCACCGACAAGATCACCATTAAGTGCATCACCAGCGCAGCTGAGTGTTTCAGGACTCTTGAAGGAAAAGGAGGAGACACTAATCGACCGATTGACGGCACCCACGTCAACGAGCGCAGCAAAAAGAGTGTCGGACAAGATTGGGAAGCGTTCAGATATAAATACAAAGAACAAGTTTCTCACAACAACCCTTATCCCTACACATCCGCAGCTCAACAAGTCGATGAATTTGACACCAGCTAATGAGACCAGCAAAGTTCCGTCGCCGATCAAAAAGCGTGCAGACGAACACGATGCACGAAATACCCAAAAACTTGAAGCATCACACATTCCTACGCTAAAAAAGAAGTCGATGATGGCCGAAAGGAGCGAAGCAGCGGCCCAGAAGCCCAAGCAAAAGATTTTGATCTCCATGAACCACAAACTAGAGCTTAAGCCTGGGCTGAAGTTGGATAATGGACGTAAAACGATGGATTCGAAGGATAAGCCGGAGAAACTCGTCAAGATCATCAAGAAAGAAGTCCTTCGCAAAACAGGCAATGCCGTTGCATTACCCGAAGCAGCCAGAGGAAACTTTAGTCGAGCAGGGGAGTCTGCTAAGCGGCGCAAAACCAATAAGGAGGAAGTTACTCCTGTGCGGACAGAAAGAAGTCGAGTGTTGGGCCATAAAACATTTAGTGGTTCCGGAACAAGGAATCCATTCAACAGAGACGTTTTGGAAGAACAGTTCACTCCTGAGAGTTTGCCAGAAATTCACACTGACGAAGAGGATAATGGAGGCAGTAACCCGAAAGTTCTCCAAAGCTGGGGCCATACTCCCGAGCTCCATCGAATTCTCATGAAGAACCGTGAAGTTAACCCCGCTACGGTGTTTGGAGAGGTGCCCAAGCTCAACATTGAAGAGATTTTCGACTCACATACGTCGAGACAACGTGGAGGCGACTCGCCGGTAATGACACATAATGAAAAAGTACGCCAGAGAGAAGAGAAGCAGTACGCATTGGAGATGGGATATAAAGACTAATGTTACATGTATTATTTGTACAAGATACTGGAGGAGGAGGAGGCGTGGCTGTAGTTTATGCTCTTTTGGATAAGGCGATCTCCTTTTTCCAGGTGGATAACCATTCGGGAGAGTCTGTTTTGGGTACAACATAGAGTCTCAAACTGTTATCAAACAAAGGAGCGGGCGGTTTATCGGCCATCAAGACGTTGTTGATGGCGATCTTCTTGCCAACTTTGATGAGACCACCAGACTCTGTTTCCATGTAAACCTCCAACTTCTTGACGGAAAAGTTGGCGTGTTTCGGATCATCAAACCATTCCTTTGGTCTGTCAAGCAACATTTCCAAGATCTCCAACGGCGTGGACAACTCACTGACTTCTGCTATGTAGTCAAACTCGTCAATGGTTGGATACAACACCATGGCAGGAAAGATCAACTGAGATTCGTAATCAAGAGGGTCTTCCAAGCGGATGGTGGCGTTTTCCAAGTGTTGTGCTGGTTTTGCCGATTTGATGATGTTGTAATGCCTCAACTTGATGGAGTTTTCCAAGATGGACTGCTTCATTTGCTGTTCTTCTTGCTGTTTCTGTTTGATTCTGGCCGCTTCTTCGATCTGAAACTGTCTTGTTTTGGCCTGCTTCAAGAGCTGGGCAACTTCCTTGTTGGTTTCGTCAATAGTCAATGCATATTCCAACACCTGAACCGCTTCTTCAAACCGATCCACGGCAAATAACGCCTTCCCCGTACGGTAGCACGCCTTGATGTTCTTGTCGTCCAACTGCAACACTTTCTTGCAGTCCTCAATACATCTTCTGTAGTTCTTGAGCTCGAGGTTGCAAGCAGCACGGTTCAAGTAGAGTGCTGCTGTGATGGCCGCGTCCTTGCACTCCATCTCCAATCCCTTGGTGTAGTACTCCACCGCAATCTTGTACTGTTTCGTCTTGTAGGCGTCGTTTCCCTGATTCTTGAAATTCGTAGCAATCTCGTCAGGCTCACCTTCGTATGCCAACGACTTGAGGGCCTCCAAATTGGTGTTTTCTCCACCCTCGCCGTCCGTCTCATCGAGCTCCGTCATGAAAAACGGCATCCGGTTCAACTCCTTCATCACGTCCTCCGTCGACTTCTCCACAAGATCAGAAAGCTGCGGTGGAAGCTCCGGCTCCCCGGCTTTGGGTACATACCGACGTTTATCCCACTCAGTCGTGTTTTCCATCTCTACTTGGTGGTTAATTTTTGGTGATGTCTAATTTAATTTTTCATTTTCGCATTCTATCTACTTTTCGGGCTGGCGCTGGAGCACCACCGGCACCCGCAACGAAAGCTTATCGCCGTTGGGCGACTTCAAGTTGATCTTCAAGTAGTAAAGTCGTGCTATCAAACACGACTGGAAGTCCGGCACCAAACAAAACTCGCCTCCTACCGACGAACTGGCCACCGCATCGCGCACATCGACGTGGAGCAACAACTTCTTGTAGTACCGGATCTGCTCGTCGTCGGGTGTGCTGCTGATCGTCTCCAGCTCCCATGGAATCGAGCTCAACTGCAAGTACCGCTTGTCAGACCCCACAGCCTGTATGCTGCTCTTGGCTATCTTGAGATGGTCGTACTTGGTAGCAAGATTGGCTAGACACTTGACGTCCTGAATAAGTTCCTTGTCGAGTTCTAGGGCCTCGGGCCCTACTTCCTTGATCAATTTAGAGAGCTCAACAGCATACTTCTGGAACGTTTTGATTGTGGTGAGATCAAAATTATCCGATCCTCTCATCTTGTTCTCAAATAACATCTCGGGATGGAAAACTACCGGAATGGGCAAGTGTTTCGACTTGATCGTTAACGAAATCAACTCAACAGAAATCTTCTTGAAATCAGGCATCATCCCTCCGTTTTTATCAGAAAAGATAAATGAAATATCAAGCGGAACCTGGATTTTTGTCTGGGGCACCACTTGTCCCTTGGGCGCAAATATCTGCAGCGGCACGTAATCAACTCTATACTCCGTGACTGGCGTTGAAAAGGCCGTAAGTCCAATCACCTTGGACGAGCCAAACACAGACTTCTTCTTGTAGGGTAGAAATACTTCGTAAATGTTCTCAGCAGACCGATGCGGCTTGGTGGTTTTGGTATATTTCTGTTCCATCTTGGCCAACTCCGTGTAGCTGGCCGTGGGGTGCAATGTGTTGTTCGACAGAGACAAACCCATTTCCAGTGGAGGGTTTTGGACAAGGTCACGCCCATGAGACAACGTTTCCTTGATCCGATTGACCATGTTGGCGTACATCAAGCGGGCTTCCTGGTTAATCATGGATCTGTTGAGCTCAAAAACACTATTCATCGTGCCCACCACCCGCAAGTAGCAGAAATCTTCGTTGGCAACCACGTATTCGTCTCCGCTGGGGTTGCCATGTGGTACGGCACTCTTGACAAGTAGATGCTGGTAGTCAGAAGCGCGTCCAATGATACGTGCACTGATACTGTAGTCTATTGCAGCATCAGAAAATGCGAAGTCGTTGGTGATGGAGGCGTAGCGTGGCTTCCCTCGATCCTGGAGCCTTGAGGCTTCTTCTGGTTTAGGCGAGCCGATATCTACGTCGCCGCCATCCTTCCATTTCTGTCTCAAATTGGTAATCACTTCGTTCTTGGAGATTCCTAGTGTTGGTGGAAGCTGGAGATGCTTGACCAAGCCGTGGTCACAGGTGCATTCCAACATTTTCTCCGGCAATCTAAACGTGAAGAACTTTTTGTAGGTGACACCGGGTTCCAAGACCTTTTCACGGTTAAAACTGACGTGTGTTCCGTCAATAGGGTCGATCCGGTCAATGTATTCGTGTGGGTTGTTGTGGTCGGTGGCCAAGCGGTCGAGAAAGGCCGGGTTCCACGATGCGTTGAAGTCAAACATGGTGAGGAAGCGCACGATGCGTGTAGGAGGCTGCACCAAGGTACTGTTGTTGTTTCCAAAAGTCACTGAGCCTTCCAACACTGCAGAAAACATGTCGAACGGGATCTGGTGCTTTGTTCTGTTTTCAACGAGGATGTGGCCAAAGATGTACGAGCCCTGGAAGAGCTCCACCTTGAGCGGGTCTATGATGGTGGACGGAACGCCGATCTGGCCAACGTGTTTGGTGAGAACGATCTTGATGTTAAGGCTCTTGGAGAGTTCCTTGTTGATGGACGTCAACCGTTTGAGTTTGTGGACGTTGGCCAAGAGCGTGTCCTCGGTGTTTGCAGCTGAGCTGTCGATGTTGCTCAACGTGATGGGTCCTGCGTCCACTGCAGGCGATGTGGGCAACGAGATGCCGTCAAAGTAGTCGACTGTGCTGGCATTGGACGTCTGTGGTGTGAGCTGGGGCGTTGCCAGCGGCGTGACCTCGTAGCTGGGCGGCTGGGTTCTGATTTCTTCACGTGTGGGCGTCAAGTGTTTCGAGATGGTCTCCTGGTACATACGGTACGACGGGAGGATGTTGAGGATCAAGCCGTTGTCGTCTTCGCTGGACGCTGGGACCTGCGAGTCGGGCGGGACAGACGCATTGTTTTGCGGGTGGAGCCCGAGTGCCGAGAGGCGGAGGTTGTAGATGTTTTTGTCCTGATCCATCGGGGGTACAGCAGAGCCTGCTCACTGTTCTGGGGTGTGATGGAGGTGCTGGCGGCTAAAATGTGGTGGAGATGGTGATTGTTGGAGTCTGATGGTTGGCGGAGGTGCGAAGCGGGGAGTATATGCAGGTGATAATTTGCAGCCGGCGAGGAGAAGGAAAAGAAGTGAGGGAAAAGAGAAGGAGAAGGAGGGAAAAGCAAAGGAGAAAAAGAGAAAAAAAGAAGATGAAAGAAATGAAAGAGAAGAAGTAAACGTAAATGGAAACGCTCTGGCATTTTTGGTAGAACGCTGATTTGATTAAAGACCAATGTTTTGATCTTTGTCAATGAGATTGTTTCAGACAAAAGAACTTGCTCATGATTGTAAGATAGCAGTGATGTGCTGAATAAAAAAAAGTAAACAAGGAATAGAGTGAAACAAGAGTGTAAGTAAGAAAAGGAGAAGTTTATATAAGAAAGGGATGAAATGAACAAAACAGCGAAAGAAGTGAACTGGAAATAAAGAAAGAGTATTGACCGACAAGAAAAAGTGGAGCGAAAAGTTTAAAGTAAGTACCAGAGAAAAACAAGAGCAAAAGAAGACGTAGAAAAAAGTAGAAGTAGAGGTAGAAGTTAAGAGATCTCAAGCAAAAAAAGGAAACATTTTCAACATTTCCCGTTTAATTTATTTGATCACCGATGACGAAAACATGCAATTGAGAGCCAAAGCTCTTGAAATGAACAGTTTCCAGAGAAAATGGCTTTCAGCCAGTTGGAGAGTCCTGAAAAGTGATCGGAGGATAGGAATGTCTGAGGTATGGACTTTTCGATAAGACGCATTGCGGATATCCCCCACCCGCGTCCACTACATAGTCATACGATATTCATTCATATTCTTGCTCGAACGTGCCTAAAAAGGGGAAGAACAATAGTCGTCTCAAAGGACTGGCTGAATATTTTTTTCTGGGAACTGCTTTGACGCGCATTCAACGTTTCGGACGCCGGAGCGGAGACGTGTCCTTCCACACAGGTCTACACTATTGTTTACTATTGTCAACAATTGTCGACTATTGTCAATTGAACCCGGAGTGACATGATATTAGAATGTAATACAAACACAAACATACGGGTTCTATCCCTATTTTGCTAGAGTCGTGCCTGAAAAGGCCGATTTTTTAGCGCATAATTGATCGGCAATTATGCAACCTTATGACTAAAAATATTAAATCAACTAAACGAACATTCGAAATAGACTTGACAGCTCTAGCTATGTTGTTTGAATAACTGAGTATCCCCACAAAAGCTAATCAAATAGCAACAAATGATAAACTGAAAGAGAAAGAGAAATAAAGGAATTACGATTAAATATTTATTATCAACAATACCTTCGCTATTACCAGTTTCTCGGAGACTGGCGGAGTATGAAGTATTTTCCTGCAAAATCATTGACGTGCTTCTATTGTGTCTAAGTGTACAATTATTGCCGTGCTGAACCGGACGTTTACGACGACCAAATAGCAACGTGCCGCTTCCCACACAGGTCTTGACTATTGTCAACTATTGTCAATTGACTCCGTAGTGGCATGGTGCATGTGGAACAAACATAATTGATCTGCACGGGGGCCTCGTATCCGGATATACGGGAGTAATATCCGCTAGCAACAAATTGGACCGTATTGGTTAACCGTATTGGTTAACCGTATTGGCCAGCATTTTGTCTATAAAAGGGTGCCTTAATCTCTTCAAATCATTCTTTTTATCACCAACACTCCTGCAAACAACTATGAAATTCGCCACTGCTATTGCTCAAACCGCTTTATTCGCCACCCTTGCTTCTGCCTTCGCTGGTCAAGGTACTTACTACAACACTGGATTGGGTGCCTGTGGTGAATACAACTCTGACTCCGACTACATTGTCGCCGTCAGTCACGAAATGTTTGACCAGTACACTCCAAACGGTAATCCTAACGATAACTCCTTGTGCGGTAAGAAGCTTCAAGCTTGGTACGGTGAAAACACCGTTACCGTCACTGTTGTTGACAGATGTGTCGGCTGTAACTACTACGACTTGGACTTCTCCCCAGCTGCTTTCTCGCAACTTGCCAGCGAAGACTTGGGAAGAATTGAAATGGGCTGGTACTGGCTTTAAGTCTGCTTAGTTTCATATTAAACATATGCTTAAAGTGGCTTCCAATGTTGAAGATAGAAGCTCCAATTTTTTTAGATTAAAAGTATATTTTTTAATAAAGCTAAGATTTCCTGCTGAATTTTGCAACCAAAAAATAATTAAAGTGTAAAAAGTGAGTAGAAAAAAAGGACAAACAGAAAGAAATAAAAGAATAAAGAAATGGTAAAAAGTATAAGAAAGACGAAGACAAAACAGAAATAGAGTACAAACAAATATGAAAAATAAAATAAAACGTACAGAAGAACAAGAACATATAAAGGATAGAACAACAAAGAAAGAACACAGATAAAAAAGAAAAGTTTAAAGTTAATAAAATAAAATCAGAAAAAAAAGGAAACTTAACGAAATCGTACTTACTATGGAAATACGTACCTATGCTATTTACAAGATTCCTACCTTTCGATCGTGAGTGGTACATTGACCACCAATGAATCGCCCGTACCCAACTTGACCGAGATCTTTATATAATACATTCTCGCCATCAAGCACGTCTGGAAACTTGGCACCAACGTCACGTAATCAAAGCCCTTCTTTTTGTCAGAGCCCTTGAGGTGACAGTCCTCAAGACTGAGCCGGAGATCAAACTTTTTGCTAAACAACAAATGGGTGCCGTCGTGCTGTTCATCAGTCCAAGGAACCGTCTTGAGCGACGTGTGCATACCTGTACCCTTTGAAGTCTTGGTATAGAAGTTGACATCCGAGTCCAGAGCCTGAAGATTGATATACTTCGTCTGGAGCGCCGCCAAACACTTGACATCTTTGTAGAGCTGCGACTCAACCTTCATCAAGTCGTTGCCGAGCGTCTGGATCAACCGGGTGATTTCATGGAGATAGTCGTGGAACTGCTTGACCACAAGCGTGTCAAAGTTGGCAAGCTCCTTCTTGTGGTCGATTTCCTGCTCGCGAAAACACATGTCGTGGTTGAATTCAATGGGAATAAAGTGTTTTTTGGAGCGCACAGTGAGCACCACCAACTCTGTTGAGACAGATTTGATCTCAGGCAACGCCGATTGGTTCTGTTTGGTGCCAACAGCGTTCTCAACAAAGTAGGAAAGCTCAAGGGGGATCGTGATCTCTGTGTTGGTGCTTGTAGACAATCCTTGCCGCCTGTACTTGAGTGGAGGAATGTAAAATGCCCGGTACTCTTCTTTGGGAGTCGATAACGACACGATGCCGAGAATCTTGGACGAGCCAGTGAGGGATTTCTTCTTGTACGGCACCAAACACTGGTACATGTTGTCGTGGTCGTGTTTGCGGTTGTTCAAGAAGTTGCGCTTGATGGTGGTGCCGGCCACGTCGTACAACTGGCGCAACTTGTTGGCGTTGGACTGCGAGTCGCGTGATACCGCCGGCAGAAGAGCTAGAAAGTCGCTCCGTTGCTCAGCAGGAACATTGACCAAGTCACGGCCCATGTTAATCTTCTCCTTGACCGAGTCAATGAACGCTTTGTAGAAAAGCATCGAGTCTTGAAGAATGCGTGTGCGGTTGTAGTAGGCTTCCGGGTGCAGCATGGGGATGATGCGAAGCGGACACATGGCTTCCTGAGCAATGACGTACTGGTCCTTCTCGGTGGCAAAGTTGTAGTCCAGCGCCTTTCCGATAACACGCGCATCGACGCTGTAGTTGATGGCGGTGTCGATGAACGACAAGTCGCGGATGTGGCTCTCTTTGTTGGCAAGCATCATTGACGGAGGCATGTTGCGCGGCATACCCATGCTGGGAGGCACGTCCGTGTGCTTGGTGAGATTGTGGACCTCGCAGACGTCGTCCAACAACTTTTCAGGGACCCGAAAGGTGAAATAGCGCTTGTAGACAACTCCCGGCTGGAAAAGGCGCTTCACGTCGATCGAAAGCACCGTATCATCATAGGGATCGGTTTCTCCGTCGCACCAGTCGTGCGGGTCGCCGTTATCGGTGACCAAACGGTCGATGTTGGCAAAAGACCACGACGCAAACAAGTCCAACATGTTGAGGAACTTGTACACAGTGACGGGCTTTTCGCTGTCAATGAAACCGCGTGTGTTGTCCAACACCGTCAAGGTGCCTTCAAACACCACGTACACCATATCGAACGTGATGGGACGCTCCGATTTGTTGACAATGGTGACAAAACCGTGGACAAAGTCGCCTTGCCGAAACTCCAACTTCGACGGATCAATGAGCGTCGGCTTTACGCCCTTCTGACACACGTTTTTGGTGACGTGGATCTGGATGTCCAAGTGCTGCAGAATGGGGTTGTTGTGTTTCGTCAAGTTCGGGAGCTTGTGGACGTTGGCGAGAATGGTGTTTTCCCAGATGGCCGCGTTGGCGTCGTCAAACGTCGCTGTGTCGTTGTTTGTGTCTGTGGGAAACGGGAATGCGTCTGTCGTGGTGCTGTACTCGTCCGACGGCGACTGCACCGCCGATAACATCAACGACGGCGTCGTTGCCGCCAGGTTGACGGGCGTCATCTCGTACATGGGCGGGTCGACGGTGAAGTTCTCGGTGCTGGGTGTTAGGTTCTTGGAGATAGTCGATTGGTACATGTGGTACGACGGGAGAATGTTGTTGAGCAACTTTTCATCTTCGTCCATGTCGTGTGGTGTGGTGTTGGTGGAGTGATGGGTGAATTTATTGATGTGAGATGGCTAGTGGGGTAGTGTGCAGGACGCGATGGACCCCTTGGCTCATTCTTTGGAGTGCCGTTCAACCCTCTTTATTTATTGTTGATGGATTTTGGTTATGTTAATTGATGTTGGTGATGTTATCTCTACTAGTAAATGTTACTGTTTGTTTTGGTTTGTTTTGTTTAATTAAAATTTAGCGAGTGGAATTGTCTTTAATTCATGTTAGTTTTCTTTCAATTTCCTTTAGCGAGCGTACTTCTAATACTTTGTTATATTGATTTGTTTTGTTCATAACCCAATATTTACCTCGATTTACTCAAATTACACTCTCTTTAAGTTGCCATAATGTTGGGGTCAAAATAATTATTTTAAATAACATTAACTTTAAACGAATTATTGGGACATTTTCCGACAGGAAGTAAAAGTGCGTTCAATAATGGTGCTCTGGCTGCAAAGAAATGACTAATATGATTAAATTTCCAGAAGTTTACAGTACCGTTTGTTGATATTTCCTGGAATATATTCAAGTCAACAATTTTAACATTGTTCAAATGACCACAGTAACTGAAGACAGTAATTTTTAAACTCAAAGATATAAGAATCAGCGACTTTGACGTTTCTTGATTATAATCAATCAATATATTATACTGTCTATAGCCAATGAACTGATGAGTGAATTGCAAAGTATAGTATACCTCGTAGCTTTGCAAACAATCTAAAAGGGTTTTGTTGTACTTTATCTATGAAACCGTACAGAATAAAAGGATAATCAATTTTGAGAGTCAAAATAACTGCTTGATTTAAAGCCTGGTTATTCAACAATAATTTTGATATCGATAATGCTGACAAGAAGTGCAGTATTTAATTTTGGACATAATTTTTTAAAAGAGAACAGTTGAACTAGTTTGATTTGGCAATCGCTTTCTCTAAATATTGAACGAATAATGATTTGGTTGCACAAAAAATTTCTTATATTTGTTTTAAATACTTGAGGCCAAATGGGTATATCATTGATAAAATCAATTGTGGTTTGGTAAAATGTTTGGGGCAATTTAAAAGAAAGCACGTATAAATGTATTTAATGAACAAAAACGGTTACAAAATGTTAGGTGCTGTTCCATAATCTGAACCCAGTCAAGTAATTGTGCAACAGGTGGGATTCTTTTCCAGAACAAGGACGGTTTTTTAGTTGCAAATGTTTAATAATCCTAAAATTAATGAAAGTACAGCCCACCTTTTGATTCTAAATTGTGATTTGGTTCTGAAAATTAAAGGGCTTATAATTAGGAGGTTCTGTTGGCTACCGATGAAGCAGTCTCTTAACTTTCATCACTCGCTTGTGATTTTCGCGTAATTGAGCATTATACTCGACATTACCTAATCGGAATATAGAGTTATTAAACGATTGCATTGTATAAAGCAAAGGCCGAGAAAAGGGTCTTTGATCTTGCATATAAAACACACAATAGATTTTTTTCTTTTTTCTACATACAAGACCCACGTAAGACCTATAGCTGTGGATGACTTATACTCTTGCATATAAATCCCCTCTTATCTATGTTGGCACGCGACTTGCCCGATAAAATCAAATGCCACAAATCCACACAATTTACACATCCACAACTGTTTCTTTTCATGAAGCAAGACGAAAAGAGATCTGTACGTTCCAATAAGCGCTGGTTGCGCCAATTGGGGTTTGCAGGAACGCTTGTTTTGCTCACATACACACTGTGGACAAGCTTGCATCGCGATGAGCCTCAGTTCATCAACGACATAGCGACGTTTTATGGCGATGTTTACCACCAAGACATTGCCAGCATGTACCAGGACCATCAAGAAGATCCTTTGTACACACACATTGGCGATCCAACGCTTGATCCATCGCCACGCCATCTCCACGTCGGTACAAGTGCCATGGTAGCCAGCGACGTTCCATACTGTTCAGAGCTCGGCAAACAGATCTTGCTGCAAGGCGGAAATGCTGCTGATGCTGCTGTGACAGTGGCACTCTGTATAGGCAGCATCAACTCGCATTCGTCAGGGATTGGTGGCGGAGGATTTATCCTCAGCAAGCACGACGACGACGTTATCAGCATCGATGCGCGGGAAATGGCACCAGCAGCAGCGTACAAAGAGATGTATGCTAACCATCCAGTGCTTGCACAGATCGGAGGGTTGGCGATAGCAGTTCCAGGCGAGCTCAAGGGCTTGGACGCGTTGTTCCAGCGCCACGGCTCGGGCAATCTCACGTGGAAACAGTTGTTTGAGCCCGTGATTGCGTTGAACAGAAAGGGGTTTGCGTGTTCAGAGGTGTTGGCGTCGGCCCTACAGAAAACAGACAAGCTTGTGTTTTCGAAGGTGCCGAGAATCAAACAGAACTGGCAATTTGCGTACGGAGCCAACGGCGCCATTATTGGCGAAGGTGATTGGATCACGCGGCCCGAGCTTGCTGACACGCTTGAGCTTATAGCCAACAATGGTTCCAGTGCCATTTTTTACGATCCCGACGGGCCCATTGCGTCCAAATTGGCGCAAACGGCGCAGAGTTTCTATGGAATCATCTCTGCTTCCGATTTTGGAGCGTACGATGTGAAGATCGAGGCCCCGCTCGCTGTAAATTTGACAACAAACGGTAATAAAACGTACCGTTTGTACACCACACAGGGAGTTTCCTGCGGATTGGCACTAACGGCAGGCCTTAAGTTTCTTGATCGTGTTTACGGCGAAAACGACAATGATGTGCTCCAAACCCACAAACTTATTGAGAGTTTCAAGTGGTTGGCGGCCGTGCGGACAAATTTGGGCGATTTTCACGCCAACGCCACGTTCAAAGAGCATTTGGTGGAGAAGTTCAGCAGCGATGCGTGGATTGACGAGCTTATAAGCTCAGGAAAGTACTCAGACAACCAGACGTTTGAATGGCAGCACTATGAGCCCAAGTTCGAGTTGGCAGAACCGAAGGGAACATCACACTTTTCCATTGTGGACAAAGACAGCAACTCCATCAGCATGACGACCACCGTCAACTTGTTGTTTGGATCGAGTGTTCTTGATCCTGCAACGGGGATCATTTTGAATAACGAAATGGACGATTTTTCGCAGCCAAACGTCAGCAATGCGTTTGGGCTCAAACCGTCCATCTACAACTTCGTGGCGCCCTACAAGCGGCCCATGTCGTCCACAGCCGCTACCTTTGTTGTAGATACGCAAACGGGCCAAACAGACATGTTGATTGGAGCAGCTGGAGGGTCGCGGATCCCAACGGCCATTCTCCAGGCGTTGTTCCGGACGTATTACGAGAACAAGCCGCTTTTGGACACCATCGCGTATCCGCGGCTCCACCACCAGTTGATACCTGAGACCGTGATGGTGGAGAACATCACTGTGTTCAATTTGGAGCACGAGAGTGATGGGACTCCCATAACGGAGCTATTGGCGCTTTTGGGCCACAACTTCACCGAAACCGGCGCATTAACGGCAATGAACGGAATCAAGCGCAACGGAACGCATTTTGAGGGCGTCAGTGACTTTTGGCGGAAACGTGGAGCAGCTGCGGGCTACTGAGAATGATATAGTTTTGTATATTCTGGCCAATGAGATGACTGGTTTTAGACATGGCCCTGTGCAGGATCCCCACACTTTACGCGGGGGCGGGGGAGCGGAGGGGGGCGCCGCGGAATACTAATTTTTCGGAGTTTACCACCCGCGCGCATACCCCAGATTTCCCAGGGTATAAATAGCAACGTTTTCGCTCTCCTTTGACGCAAACCATGACCTACCGCTTCCAGGATACCCTCAAAAGCTTACCGATTCCCGACCTCACCGAAACATGCACCAATTACCTTGCAGTGTTGCGGCCCCTCCAGACCGAGAGCGAACATAAACACACCGTCGACGCCGTCCACCGGTTCCTCAAGTCGTCCACCAGCAAGCACTTGGACACGGAGCTACGCAACTATGCCAAGACGCGCAACTCGTACATCGAGCAGTTCTGGTACGATGCGTATCTCAACTACGACAGTCCTGTAGTGTTGAATCTCAATCCGTTTTTCCTCTTGGAGGACGATCCGTTCAACAACGAGTCCAACCAGTACAACCCGCAGGTGAAGAGAGCAACTCTGCTCACACTTTCGTCACTCAGGTTCATTCAGGCGCTCAAAAACGAGACGTTGCCCCCAGACACGTTGAAGAACGGCCAGCTGCTCTGCATGTACCAGTACTCGAAGCTCTTTGGTGCGTCGCGGATCCCCAGCAACGATGGGTGCATCATGCAAACCGACGCGGGCTCCAACCACATTGTGGTGATGTCCAAGTCGCAGTTCTACTGGTTTGACGTGATGGACTCGCGGCTGAACATCATTCTTTCGCAGCTGGAGCTCATGGTCAACTTTACGTCGATCATTCAAGACTCGCTCAGCACGTCGCCCATGGATATTGCCAAGTCGTCGTTTGGCGTCTTGACCACCGAAAACAGGCGTATTTGGGCCAACGTCCGCTCCAGCATGCAGGGAAACGACACCAACCGCGAGATTCTCTCCATCATCGACTCTGCGTTGTTCATTTTGTGCTTGGACGACATTGAGATCTCCGACTTGTCCGAGTTGTCCACCAACATGTTGTGCGGTTTGTCCATCTTGGACAAGGGCATCCAGGTGGGGACGTGCACTAACAGATGGTACGATAAGCTCCAGATCATCATCACGAAAAACGGCAAGGCTGGAATCAACTTTGAGCACACGGGTGTGGATGGCCACACGGTGTTGCGGTTTGTGAGCGACATTTATACCGATTCGATCCTTTCTTTCGCCCAGTCCATCAACACCAACGCTCCCTCGTTGTGGAAAGACAACTTTGCAGGCATTGAGCACGAAAGCAGACAGGAAGAGTTGGAGACGTTGGTGACGATCCCCCGCAAGTTGGAATGGGACTTGACTCCCGACTTGTCGCTCTCGTTGCGGTTCGGGGAAACGCGCTTGAGTGACTTGATCCACCAGAACGAGTTTAAGCACTTGGAGTTCAAGACCTTTGGCTCATCCCAGATCAAAAAGATGAAGTTTTCGCCCGATGCCTTTGTCCAGATGGCGTTCCAGGCAACGTACTATGCGTTGTACGGCAAGGTTGAGTGCACGTACGAGCCAGCAATGACGAAGCAGTATTTTCACGGCAGAACCGAGGCCATTCGGACCGTCAGCCAGGAATCTAACTTGTTTGTCCGCAAGTTCTTTGACTCGTCGGTCTCCAACAGCGACAAGTTGAAGTACTTATCCGAAGCCTGTGCCAAACACTCGGAGCAAACAAAGAGAAGTTCGCAGGGCAGAGGCGTCGACAGACATCTCTACGCCCTTTTCTGTATCTGGAAACGCTACGTTGACGGAACGATGGGCGAGGACTGGGCCCCGGTCCAACCCCATGGTGAAGAAGACGATACTTCGTCGGATGTAACGGTGGTGGGGGCCAAAGAGGACTTTGACTTGAACCAATTGCCGGAAATCTTTGCTGATCCCGGCTGGGATAAGTTGAACAATACCATTCTCTCGACGTCCAACTGTGGGAATCCTTCGTTGCGACTCTTTGGCTTTGGCCCCGTGTCGGCCAACGGGTTTGGAATCGGGTACATTCTCAAGGACGATTCCATTTCCATCTGTGCATCTTCCAAACATAGGCAAACATCGAGATTCTTGGTGACGTTGGAGAGTTACTTTATCGAAATTCACCGCATTTTCAACGAGCTTCAGCAAGAAAAGAGAGCAGAGGCCGCCATTGCTGCTGCTGCCGCTGCCGCTGTTGCTGTCCGCGAACCAAAACTCGTGGTTTCCCCAGCACCGCAGTCCAATTTGTCCACTTTGTTGGGTGGATATGGCTATTTCGATATGGGCGACGACGATATAAAATCCCGTGGTCCTAGCCCTGAACCTCCGTTCCTCAATAGAAACAACAGCGGTTTCTCCATTAGGGAAATCGGTAAGAAATTGAGATTATCGGAATATTAACGACTATTTATTTGCATCCGTGATGTTATTATTTATTATTATTTATTATTTACTATTTATTATTGATTTTCATGTCTTTTATTTATTATCCATTTGTAGAATTAGCAGTTGACATATCTACTGTGATTAATGTTGATATTTATTTGTACGGTGTATTTAATGTAATATGTATTCATTATGAATTTAGAATTCATTTAATATTTACTATGCACTAACTGTGATCTATCATACATTTACGGTGTTTTTCTATGTTCTACTACGATTGTGTCTAAATATAGATGAACTATCTATTATTACATATTCACTGTAAATGTAATTTATGATTATTTCACAATACAGAACTCAATGTTAAGCAAAGTAAGATAGACTTGCTCTTTCAGAATGATCCTTGCGTGAATATACTTGTTCACTTGATTTTATATGATGAATTCAATAATACTCAACACGAATGAGAGAAGAGAAACCGCTGTCTATAAATGAGACTGATTTAATTAAGACACAGATCTTAGACAAGACTACAATGAAGTGGCTCAATTTAATTTAAAGGTTGTAACTAAATAAAATTAGTGACTACAGTAAATTTGAAGTAGTAATGCTATCAAATGATAAGCTCAAAGCAATTGAATGCCAAAAATATGTCATAATAACCCTGATATATAGAGAGAAATACAGCAATTGCACGACGAGTTTATATGCTAGAGCTGAGAAGTAGAACGCCAAAAGCAAGTAATCCAACTATAACTCATATACAACCAATTTATGTCAACATCTAAACTCCAATAAAGCACAAATAAGAATACAACAAGACTTTTTGTTTGATAATGAAGGAGAAGCCTAAGAACAGTGGTTCATATTTGTATCTCTTTTCATTTGTTTTATTACTTCACAAAAAAAAAACTGATTTGAGTCAAAAACATCGCTGATTCTGTCAGAATAAGGTCCTTTTTTATTATTAGTATTGGTGCTTCTGCTTAAAAAGTAGCAGAAGAAAACCTAGAAGAATACCTTCCGCAGCATTAAAAGATATAAGTTGTATTCGTACTACAATCGCCACACATCTACCGAGGACACTTTGCTGCTGTGCGCTAAATGTTCTGTCAGTATCACCATTATCAATCAAAACACCAATAAAACAGCAGTATTGGTTTATTATTAGCATCATTTTCAACAATAGGATTCCTCCTTGCTTGCAAGTACTTTTAATCGTGCTGCAGAGTCTTTGAGTCACTCAGCGGGAAATTCTTTTTGTGATATTCGTTGTTTTTTGGCTGCAAAATGGTTGCAAATTAAATACTATCTTGTATTAATGTATCTCTATGTATTTACTAGATGCCAAACTCTCCACCATTGAATGCAGCCCGGAGATTAGCCTTGTTGGTGCCCTTGTTCTTGTTGTGTCTGCCTGCACTCGGCATTCCCATCATGGCGATATCGCTGGTGCTGGGCTTCTGGGGGCGATTTGCCGGCCGTGGCCCAGGAGGATACTGACCAGGGGGATACTGTCCGGAAGCTGGAGGGTATTGTCCATGAGGATAATACGGTTGTGGGGGATAATAAGGTTGTCCTGGAGGTGGTGGGTATGACTGACCAGGAGGGTACTGTGCTGGAGGGTATTGTTGTGCTGCGGGTGGTGGATAATGTTGTGCTGCGGGTGGTGGATAATGTTGTGGGGGAGGATAAGCTTGTGGTTGTGGTGGATATCCCTGTGGTTGTGGTGGATATCCCTGCGGTGGTGGTGGATATCCCTGTTGTTGAGGTGGATATCCCTGGGGAGGAGGATATCCCTGTGGCTGTGCATATGGTTGTCCCTGTGGAGGAGGATGGTGTGGATAAGCTTGTGGTGGTGGTTGTGGTTGTGAATTGGGACGTTGTTGTGAATTAGGTCGTGGTTGTGAATTTTGTTGTCCAGCTGTTGCTGGAGCATGCAAATGTGGGACTGGAGCGCCCGACGGTGGATATGAGAGCCGTTTGGCGGATGCAGGTGGTGTAGAATGGTGTTGTTGAGGCAAATGCGGTGCTGAAGAGTGAACACCGGGCGGTTTATGATTGTGGCCGTACGGTTCGTGTGGTGTGCGTCCCTGTGGCGATAATCTGTCAGCAGGCTCGAGTGCCGGAGATTTCTGGACAGGAGGCAGAGATTCAGCTGGAAGTGGAGAGTTGCCAGGTTTGGAAGGTGGAGGTGGAGGAAGAGGAGGCGATGGTTGAACCGTTTCTTTTGGAGGAAGTTCTGGTTCTCGTGCTTTCTGTTGTTCCAAGTGGGCTGGAGCAGGCTGTTTTTCACTGGATTCCCTCTTTTTCTTCTTTTTCTTTTCGGGAGACGGTGGCATCGGCAAAAAGCCCGCAAGAGCTCCATCTGGAAGGGGAAGCATCGGCGGAGCTCCCGGCGGGGCTCCCGGCGGAAACATTCCAAGTTGGAGAGAGAACATCGCTGCTGCTGCCTGTTCCTGTTCTTTCTTCTTCTTTTCCTTTCTTTTCTTTCTTCTTTCCTCCTTCTTCCGGCGGACTTCTTCCTCCGCTATCGTCGGATGTTGTGGTGGTGGACTTGGTTGTTCCTGTAAGGTTTCAGGAGGAGCAATTGTTTCTTCTTTCTTTTCTTCACCTGGGACGTGATAATTCTCAAACGGTTCTCCTGCCTCCTCCTTCTTTTCCTCAAAATGGGTGATGTAGGTTTCGTACGGCTCCTGAAACGAAGAAAAAGTCTCACTTTTCACAGGCGACGGGTCTCTGGTCACGTACTGCGTCTTTGGAGGCTCCTTCTCTGGTTTAGGCTCCGTCTCTGGTTTTGGCTCCATTGGCGGTGGTGGCCGTCTGTGCCCCGAATTCTTGGAAATGATCGACTTTTGCAAGCTCACGGCCAAGTCGTCGTCGTGAAATACTTCCAACGACTCGAGGTACGTTGTGTAGTCCGAAATTCCGTTAGATGCGTCGTCAAACGTAATGTTTGGAAGCAACCCACTATCTTTCGACGGCACAGGCGGCGGAACTTCGACTGTTTGCTTAAGTTCCGCTGGACTTATTGTCTTTTCGGTGACTATCAACCATTTCTGGAAGCCCTTCAAGCCCGCTTCAACAACCAACGAGCGTCCAAAAAGGCTTCTGTTACGCGTGGACTGGTCAGATGCAATGGACGATAGCCATGTCCAGATGTAGTAGTCCTGGAGCACAATGTTGGTGATGGAAACCTGCGAAGACAACGGCGCATCGGACTCCGCAGCCGGAGAGCGCCTGGCCCAGCCGGGATAAAGGCCGTAGCGCGATTTGATTGGCTCTGCGGTGATGCGTGCCAAAACCCGGCGTGATTCTTCCGACAAGGTGCCCAAAATGTCGGTGGTTGAGCTCTTGTGGAAGATATTCTTGAGGATGGTGTAGTTTTCGGTGGAAAGAAACGCGTCCTTCTTGTCGAACTTGAGGGCACGTCTCGCCCTGTCCAAGAGCTCGTGTGGGTCGGATGACGGCTGTGTTGACTCGACAAGGACACATGGAATGGTGATGCTGGAGCTTTGCGAGCCTGCGGCTGCGGGTGGGTACGCGGTGGTGATCAACAACGACTGGAGGGTTTTCGGCAAGCGCAAGGCATCGCTCTCGTTCTGCGGAAGCATGGCACGGAGAAACGCAACAAGGAGATGGAACAGCGCATCGGCCGCCTCGCGCCAGTGCTCTATGCCGTCGGCAAAGGTGTTTTCGTTCTCTACCGTAGCGTCGTAGAACAACGACGGGGCCTTTCGGGGCGCGCCAAACGCCCACAAGCCCGCCATCTTGGCCATCTTGCGCCCGCTCAAGTGGTTGTGCTGCGAGTTGGCCGTGACGCTGACCAACAAGTCAAAGAAATCGTACACGATGGACGCATGTGCCGGCGACAGCAAGCATTTCGGCATGATGGTCAAAAATGCATCTCTCGGGTATGTGCCGTCGCCCTCCTTGCGCCGGAACTCGTCGTAGACCGCCCAGCCCACCACACCGTGGCCAGGGAGGCGGCTCCACAAGTACTTGAGGAGACACACCAACGTGAAGGCGTCGGTGGCGCCAACGATGCTCTCGACGGCCTTCTTGCTCCCCACAAGCTGTCCGCCTGGAAAGAGGGCCGCAAGCACCGCCTCCAACTTGTTGTCGTCGACCCGAGACCGGAACGGAAGAAAGACGTGTGGTGTTTTGGTGCCGCCAGCTTTGAGTGACGCGGTGACCGAATGGATGAGCACCTGGAGATTCTTGCGCGTCCATTGGTCGGCACTGACCTCCGTGACCAGCTCTCGCCGCTGTTTGGCTCCGGGAAGCGAGGGAAGCTCCGTCTTGTGTGTGTTTGCCATGGCATTGATTGTTGTTGTTATTGTTTGATGGCGCAGCTCTAAAATGATCTGTTCAAAAAAACTATAAACAAAAGTATATGCAGGAGGAATACATAATGGAAAAAACAAGTTATATTGCGGTCCGGGTGTTTTAAAATTTTTCTCTCTTCTCTGACCCTTTTGGTATAAATCTTTCAAGAGACATAAACCTGTTCTATCGGGAAATGCATAAAGGGAAGAACCTGTACCATCAGGAATATTAAAAGACTTCTTACGGAACATTCATCGTATTTAAACCAGCAATTCCGATATATATCGTATATTATTACATATCTTATATTATATCATGTCATATATCATATATTATATATCATCTCAATTTTATTAATTTGATATTGTGTCAGAATCTATCACCACTAAGCACTAAAACTAACAGCAATAAACTGCAAATTCTCTCTATTTACTGTTTGTAGCTTACTGTCGAGTGTTTCACCATTGGACGAATTAAGGTTCTTCTATTGTTTGGAGCTGATGACAACAATAAAAACTTAATCCAGACGAGTTCCGAGGGTAGTTGATTCCGGATTGCCAGTGCTCAAAATTCATATAGTTCGAGGGTAACCATTTGGTGGATTGAATTGATTTCAATCTCTTTATTCTTCGATTTTTTCCTAATAACTGTTTATTGGTATGTTAAGCTATTCAAAGCCCAAGGGCAGGTCTATTTATCTTATTTGTATTAATTTTTTATTTGCATCAATTAATTGATAATGGCTGAAAGTAATATTTAACTAGTGAGATCGTATAAAAGGATGGCACTATTTTAATTGTTATTTTCAAGGTTAAAATGAAATTTCTGGATTGACTGATGGTGTTTATGGCACCATCTTCTCTAGTTGATTTTTCTGTTCTACTTGACACTAAAATAATAATAAATTATCTTCACTGACAAAAAATTAGCACTGTCATTTGCATAACACAAGATCAACCCTTTACAGATCAACACTTTACAAAGAACAATATCTAAATTATTGATTTATGAATTAAGCTCTATATTATAATTATTGCATCGCTAATGGTTCTGTAAATCCACCATACTATTCACCGACCGGAGGTTGAAATTATTCATCCCGCCCATTCCCGCGATATTCGACATGCTGTTGATGGCACGGAGATCGGTGGCTTGGCCATGGACCGAGTTCGGGATGCTATTTGCGTGGAGACGTCGCGTTGGGTCCGACGCTTCGTGCGCAAGCGGCGGCGCCTGTGGTGCTGTGGGCGCTGGAGGGGCGTTGTACTGCGGCACGGTCTCCAACGTCGTCGGGACGGTGCTGGGAATCGAACCTGCGTTCGATGTCGACTGCACCGACGCCTGGGCGACGTACGTTGCATGCTGAAGAATGTTGTTGAGCGCCTCGAACCCGCCGAGCGACTGTGCAAGCATCCCACAGTCCTTGTGGTTGTGGAGAATGTCACGGAGAACAATCACTTCTTCTCGGAGCTGTGTTACCTGCGCCGAAACCTCGCGGAATCCGTGTGAAAAGAACGTGAGTTCGTCCTCCATCTTTTGCATCTGCGCCTTTTTGCGCTGGCGACACTTTGACGCAGCCACACGGTTGCGTTCTAGTGCGCTTTTGCGCTTCTCGTCCTCGGTGGGTGTTTCTGGTTCGTCTTTGGGTTCTGGTTTCACCTTTGGTTTCTTGCGTTTGCGGGGCGCTTCAGCTTTGCGTTTGGCTTTGGCCGGTTCCGGAGCAAGCTGTACCGGTTGCGGTGCCGGTTCCGGTGTCGGAGGGGCCGGTTGTGCTGCCGGTATCGGCGCCTGGTGCGCCTGCAGCTGTGTCTGGTCCGGAAGGCCCAAAAGACTCGATATTCCGGGCGTCATGAGCGCTCCGGGCGTCGTGAGGCCCGGTACCGGCCCAAAGTACGGCCCGTTGATGCCGCCAGGCGTGAATCCCGAGCGCAAGTTCGATTCGTTGGGCGTGAGGCCCGTTTTGCGGAGCGTGCTGACAAACAGGCCGAAATTGGTAGTTGTGGGGCCCGTGGACGAAGTGTCGGTGCTGGTGGTGGCGGAGATCGTTGAGGACTGAGTCACATCGCCGTTGGGCGCCGTTGCCATGTCACTGCGCGTCTGGTCCGCTTGTGGCGCGGGCGCTGCGGTGCCGTTGTTCGTGGCCGTGAGCAAACTGTTCCAGAGATTGGATCCTGGCGTCTCCGGAAGGCCAAGGGGCGGAAGCCGTCTTCCACCGGGGGTGAATAACGGCGGTGTGATTCCAGGAAGCTTGCTGGGGTGCTGGTTGATGGCCGTGAGGTTGGGCAAATGGAGCGCCTTTTCGTCCGCAGGGGCGACGCCAATACCGGCGAGATTGCGCTGGGCGACGTCCGGACCGGCGCCGGTGTCGTCCTTTGTGGCAAATGACCTCTCAAAAGGGTTTGGTTCCAAGTCAAACGACGTTTTCAGCTGTGTTGGTTAGTAAAGATGCGGTGACGTAATCATACGCCGGCTATTTCAGTTGCAGATGCAGCCCAACGGCTGTCAACGCTGCATGTGGCGATGTTGGCACAGAGTGGGGCAAATGTGGCAAATGCACCGGCTCGATGCTATAATCAACGTACTTCTGTCGACATGGCGTGGGATCGGTGGTATCGGTAATGTTGTTGGTGGTTTAAAAAATTTGTTATTACGTCAGAGCGTGCGCGGATCAAAAATACCAACTCATCCACAACCACAACAGGGCATGTGCTTGAGTTGCTACTCCTAATTGTCTAAGTGTTAAGAAATGCACAGAAACCGAAGCTGAAGCTTAGTTAAAGCTCTTACACATACCTCTCAGCTTCCACACATAGAATGACATACTTCCATACATATGTTACACCTTTTATGTTTTTCTCTTCTCCTCCAATTTCTGCTGCGTTTCTGATCTTATACTTCTACTTCTCCTCTACCTTCTCCCGTACTACTCACTCACCACTACAAATCGCCCTCTGATTCATTAGTTACTAAATCGAGATCAACGTTATTTTCCTGCACACAATCCGAGACATCATCATCTTGTTATCTATTCCTGCATACATTTTTCGAGCCGCAAACCCCCAATCGGGAAATATGAGCGCAATTACTCAAGTTTCTGAGCGAGTTTATTAAGCTTCTCCTTCAGTTCCTTCTTCGTGTCCTTGGCCAACTCGGGATTCTTCGCCACCTCCTCCTTCGCTTCTTCGCTTGCAGGCTTCCCTACGGGCTGTGCTTCTGGAAGTTTCTGCTTGTCAACAACGTCGTTAACAGGAACAGCAGCAGCACTTCCACGAGATGTGCGTCTCCAGCCCGTTTTCAACGTCTCCGTCAAGTCAAACCGTGGGAATGGATGTGCCTCAGTGTTGAACACATACTTATCAAGTGGAACCTTGTTTGTATCGTCAAACAACAAGTACAAGTACTTCAAGGTCTCGGCAAACCAGAACGACTCGGTGTTATCCTTAAACTTGGGAGGAACAGTCGTCACGTCGTCCAAACAGGTGTACGTCACCTTTCCATCACTATCAACAACCTTGGTATGTTCAACAAAGCTCTGGAAAATCTCGTAGCCAAAGTCACGGTACTTGACATCGCCCGTGAGTCTGTAGAGAATGAACAACGACTCGACGGTCTCGGGACGCTGCAAGTTGTGTCTGTCCAACGGTTTGATGCGGAAGTCTTCCTTGGTGTTAGGGTCCTGGTTGAACACCACTATTTCGGGCGATAAGCCTGTCGCCACGTCATGGTACATCTTGTAGCAGGTGTATGTCAATTCCTCAGCCAACTTGAAGTCGCTTTCCTTTTCAGCAGTCCAGTCAGGCAACTTTTTGGCCTCGTTGTACGTCAAGCCACCAGTGGCACCAAGAGCCAACAATCCTCCGTAGAAACAGACCAAATGGTCCATTTTAGGCAGTAAAGCACCCCCGATTCCGCTTTCCAACTCACCAATGTACGTCAACTTGCTTGGTTCGGACTGTTTGACCAAATGCTTCTTGACACCAGCCACAGATTCACGGTACATGTCCCAATAAAGCGGTTCCTGCTTGTTTGTCTGGAGATATTGCTTCAACAAGTACTCGTAATACGAGTCTCCACGCGAACCCAACCGGATCAAGTTGCCCTGGTACTTGCCGGTGTTGGGGTTGATGTAGATGGGCACAAGGCCATCCTTAACGTTGTTGGCATCAAGAACCTCCATCACCTTCTCCACAGCGTTCCAGTATAACGTTTCACCCGTCAATTGGGCCAAGTATTTGAACTCCAACTGGAGCGTAGCGACTTCAGCCGTCGAGGAAGCACCGCCGTTAACGTGGTTCTCGACTCCTTCACCTGTTTCCAAGTTTACAGACGCAAACGGAACACCAGTTTTGCTCTTGAAGCCGCCTTCCAACGCATTGCCCAAGTCCACGGCCTTGTCGAGATAAACGTCGTCGTTGGTGAAGTGAAATGCAGACAACAAACCGCCCAACATCCGAATTGTCGTTTCAAACACATTGACGTTGTAGTCAAAACGGTAATCGAGCTCGTCCTTGACCCACAGCCGTGCTCTCTTGAGCTCATCTTCAGCTTCCATGAGATAAAGCGTATCCAACGTATCAACAATAAACCACCCCAACGGTTTGGGTCCCATGTTTTCTCCGCGTTGCAGAATGGGCTTGTACACGTCCTTGCCCCACGCATGGGCCTCGTAGTGGTGCCACGAGTCCAAAAACACCAGCCTGACCTCGTTCTGGCGAGTGGCCCATTTCGCCAGCAGACGCGGGCCGGAAACATCAAACACTCCGGCCAGCGTGAGATAATAGATCATGTATAGCACAACTGAACCTGCAAACGCTTTGATCACCATGGCGGCTTTCGATGTGTGTGTACGGAGCGACGTCGACGGCTTGTCTTTGTAGTATAATGGTAATCGTGACGAGGTGTCGTTCCGTGCCTTCCACTTCTTGTTGATGTTTCCTATCGAGATATCCTTCTGGTTGAACGAAAAACTCATTGGCTGTTCGTTAACCGGTGGATGTTGATGTTGTTATGTTGTGTATGGTTTGTGGTGTACGTGGGTTTATGTGTATGGAAATTGGTAGAGACACGACTTTTGTACTACTCAGTAATAATACTATTCCTTATAAATCAGAGTTTGTCTGATCCATTAACTGTCAATTTATTACCCCCTAGTGTTCAAACAGGCCCCTATTAATGTTAATGTATCGTGTCATTTAATTTTGACGTGCACCTACCATTCAGACTCTCGACTAACATAACCTGTAAATGCTCGTCCTTTGGACACTCTCGTACCAGGACAAATGTCGCGGACCGCGATATGCACATGCAACTTTATGAACCAAAATCTCCTGAAGTCCCCTAATTTATGATTACCATGATCCGTTGAAACATAATTTACTCCTATTACTGATTTACGCTTTTAAAATTTTTTTATAAATAAGGCCAGAATATTTTTTTAAGAATTTAATTGACAGTAATTTACCTCTCTATAAAACTGCCAATTTACAATTTTCAAATAACTGCAAAAAAATTTACCTCAACTACTCCATTCACTTTTTGTTCCTGTAACAAGTCTCACTTCAGGCTTACCTAGTTCAAATATTTCCAATTTTCTGAATGCTCCAAAAAGGGGCCGTGAAGAGTTCTTCCAGTTGTTGGTTTTGCAATTAATATCCCAGCTTCTGTTCAATCCGATCTTCCAGCTGTTCAGTCATCCAATGGTCATTGATTTCTTGTAGAATCTGCTAATTTTTTAACTTGACAAAATACACTGCTTTTAAAATTGCTCCAAAATTCCCTGGTCTTTTAATTGTCGCAAGAAATTTCGGGATTTGGATGGCCTCCGGTGTTTTAGTTTCTTCCTGTGGCATGGGTTTTCGGAATTTTCCCAGTATTTTAAAGAATCTTACTGGTCTAGTTGACTTACCTTGAATCCCTTAAAAATTGTTGCTTGCAGGCCGAGCAATCTTTTAATTCATATATCATTTCGTGATAGTTAAATAATTTAGTTTTATTTGATATGATTGAACTTATTAATTTTAATTAATTTAATTGAACTAAATCAGATAAATAAGTAATTTACAATATAAGCATTAGCCTTAAATAAGTTTTTAACAAAATGTCACATATTATATACTGCTCAAGTGATAGGTATAATTTTATTAAAAAAACTGGCGATTAAATCATCTTTGTCCCTAATGAAAGTACACAAAGGTTTGTACTTTATCACAGGCAAGACGTTGGTTTGAAAAAGAGCCATCGCAAAGAAAAAAATGGGGCAGACTTGACCTGTTTTGCTAGGTAGTTATTTAGAAACTCTGTTTCCAGATATGTATTTATCCATTGCATTAGCCGCCTATAGCGTTACATTAACCTGTCGTCGTATGCGTGTAGGCAAATGTTTTATGCGCGTTTCCAAATCGGGAAATAGCATTGCAACACAAATTGATGCAAATGAGGCGAGCATCGACCCGAACTTAGATTAACTTAAACCCAACACACCAACACCGATACCACTCAAAAAACAAGTAACAATGACTTACAACCAATTAAACTCTACTGCAAATGGCTGGAATTTGGTTCACATCACTGAGGACCCCGTTAGTTTGCAAAGGGACATTCAATTCGTGTACGATCCAAGCTTGTGCACAAACACGAACAGAGACACCAAGCAAAAATCTGAGCTGACTGGATTAAAGAGAAGCAGTTTATCACAAAGTTTCAGAAGTGTTTAAAGAAAAAGCACAATACGACGTTCTACGTTGATGGAATTGCTATCAAGTATGAGCATGCTGGGCACAAACAAAAAAGAAGAGCCAGACATCCAAGAAATAAAGTAGGATACCAAGGAAGAGCCTCAAAGTAATATTGCCAAGATCAATACGGTTTTTGAACTAAAAAAGTTCTGGTACGAGTACGGAGACCTAACTGTCTATTCCAAATCAGAGATGAGAAAACTTTCCTTTAAGGAAGACAAAATTATGCTTGGAATGACGAACCTAACCAAATCTCTCAGTCACTTACGCCACCTGTTAAGAAGAAAAAGACGTAGAAGAGCCAAAAAGTCGTCTACATTGTTTTTGGTTTTAAATTCTACTATTGTTACTGCTGTTCCCGAATCCAAATCTTCTCCAACTCTTGAAGTCACTTCGAACAAAGGAGAATCGGGTGCTTCTTCTACCACTTCAAAGGCTAAATGCTCTTTTGAATTTAATTCCACTGCCGAGGCTTTAGTATCTGAAGAATCCAAAATCACTGCTGCAATTAGCCTTCAAACTTCTCCACTGCCAGACTCTTGTGCTCTTTGCTCAGAACAAACTTTGGGATCTTTTACTGAAGTCAAAGATTACAACTCTGTTTCTCTTTTGGGAAACGGTACTTCGATTCTTCCTTGCTTTGGGCCTTCCAGTTCAGTTGGCATCACCACACAAGAAGCCAAGATTTCGTTGCTGATTTGACATTGAATACATTCATTCCAAGCTTGGAAAGCTTGCGTAGTACTTTGACGTTGGGATAAGGTTGTTCCTGATGAAACTGCTGTAAAGTTGGGCCAGTCTTGACAAACTTTGAGCCACTCACCGAGGACGGAACGTTTTTTGGTCAAGACCAGCTGGAAAACAAAAAAGGAAGAAGAGAAAGAACAAACTATGAAAGAGGCAAAAGAAGTGGAAGCTGGTAAAGTACGAAAGTCAGAAGCCAAATCCAACACTGTTCCAGACCCTAAGCTTGTGCTAAGGATCCGGCGGTGGCAGATGCAGCTATCAACGACAGACCAACCTTGCTTCTTGATTTGCAGAAGGAACAAAAAGACAAAGAAAAATATACTGAAGCAGAGACGGCCATTTCATCTCAGACGCATCTTCCGCCACTGAAGGGATGCTTTTTACGAGATTGACTTGAACAGTCTTGAACAGCAGTGGTTAACAAACACAGGCATCATTCAGTATATTTAGACTGAATGGTATAAATAATTAAAGAGTTTTTGAATATGCGACAGAAAGAAAAATTGCTCTGTTGTTTTGGTCACCGGCCATAGGCGGTAGAAAAGAAGAATGGTAGAGTATTAATAAACTACCTGAAGAAAGTGATATTTGAATTCTGGTTTTTCAAGAAAAAGATAGCAATGTCTCACATGATAAGACATTTCTACCAAGGGAACAATATTCCGAGGCCTGAACAAAGCAAAATGTCTAAGAAATAAAGATATTGTAGATCAGAAAATAAGTCATATTATTGCCATAAGAGTCCAGTGCTCTATAATTATTTAACAACTGAGAGGGAGCAGTGATTGAATCCTATTGGATAGTGGTAGTACTACAAAAGGATGGGAAATATTTTGGTGTAGTCGTCGCGCGACATTTATGTCGCCGGTCGCATTTATAGCCGATCGCATTTCTAGCCGTTCAGGCATCACCATGGATCCCTACCCCGAAACCGCGCCCGAGTCGACGCCGCTGCCCAGCTCAGACACGGCCGACGTGCGCAAGGCCAAACCCACGCGGCGGTCTGTTGCCTGCAAGAGCTGCCACAGTCTCAAGGTCAAGTGCACGCCGTCGGACATCGCCAACCCTGCCGCGCCGTGTGTGCGGTGCGTGAGCACCAACCGCCGGTGCGAGATAGACTTGAACCAGACGCGGAAGCGGCGCAAGAAGGCGGAGATCTTGGAGGAGCGGGAGGAGCCCGAGGCGCAGGCCCCAGCACCGGCGCCGGCCGCTGCGCACGACACCGTGGCGAGCCTCCGGGCCAAAATCCGCGTGTTGGAGGCGAAACTCGCCGCTTCCGGGGCCCCAGCGCCGCAGGACTCGCCGCCGTTCGTGTCCAAACGGGACCTCGAGCGGGAAATCGCCATGCTCTGCGAGGTTTCGTCGAAACTCCCCGACCTCACCAACGAGCTCAAGGCCGTTGCTGATCGGCGCACGCACCTTTTGAAAAGCGCCACGCCGCCAGACATGGTCCTGCACGGCGTCATTACCATGGCGGAGGCACGTGAGCGCCTCGAGATGTACCAGCGGCGCATCTACAGCGCGCACCCGCTCGTGGAGGTGCCGCAGCGCAGCGTGGAGGAGCTCCAGCAGCAGCAGCCGTACCTCTTCAACCTGGTGATGTGCGTGACCAACGCCGTCTACGACACCGCCAGCGACGGCGACAAGCTGTTTGTGATCGACAACTTCACGCTCCAGGCGCTCATGACGGAGGTGATGGTGGTGGGGCGCAAGTCCGTCGAGCTCATCAAGAGCTTGCTCCTCTTGTGTCTCTGGTACAACACGCCCGAGTTGTTCCGCCAGCGCCGCTACCACCTCATCAACACCATCAGCGTGACGATGCTCCACGACTTGGGCATCGTGGGGCGCCCGCTGTACGCGTACAAGAGCGAGCAACAGCAGGTGCTGGTGAACGCGCCGTGCGCAGAGCCGCTGATGGAGTACCGCAGCTTGATCCTCATCTTGTACTTCACGACGGTGGGCATCTGCTTGATCCTCCGCCGCACCATCTACGTCAAGTGGACGCCGTACGTGGAGGAGTGCTGCGTTGCGCTTGAGCAGAGCGCCGAGCGCAAGTGGACCAACTTGGCGCTCTTTTCGCGCCTCAGCAACATCCTCGACCAGATCCACCACGTCGTGCACTCGCCCGAGCGCGGCGAGCGGCGTTTGCAGCTGTACATCGTGCACGAGTTCCAGAAGCAGTTGAACGTGCTCCGCTACAAGATCACCGCCGCCGACGACCCGTTCTTGGCGTACTTCTACTCCGTGGAGGCGTACTTGCACGAGCCCAACTTGACGCGCGTGTTTGCGCACGAAGCGGAGGCCGTGCGGCTCACGGGCCTGCTGGCGCGCGCCATCACCACATGCACGCACCTGTGCTTGAACGCGTTGGTGCACTTCAACCGCCTCTCCACCGACAAGATCGCCATGATCCCGCTCTTCTTTGCGCTGCGCGTCACCTACACCGCAGGCATGCTCTTGCGGCTCCGCTACTTTGTGCTCTTGTTGCCCTCCAACATCGAAAAGGACTTGGTGCCGCTGAGCGCCTTGGTCGAGATCCAGAACACTAGCAGGCTCATCGACGAGGCCCTGGCCAAGAACCCCAGCAACTACTTCCTCAAGAAAACGCGCCTCGTGTTGCAGCTCTTCATCCAGACCTACGCGACGCAGGTGCTCGAGATGTTGAAGGCCAACGGCGACACGCCCGAGGCCTTCAAGCCCGTGCTGGAGGTCTACAACTTGGCCCACTACTTCGTGCCCCGCAACCTCCAGCGCTCGGTCCACACCACCACCGACGACACCTACAACTCGCCCGTTCCGCTCGACATTTTGTCGTACGCAGCCACGTTCCGCCGCGATAACGACGACGCAAAGCTGCCGCCGCCAGAAGCGCTTCCGTCCATCATCAAGCCGCTGCTGCCGATCCCGGCGCACCCGGACGCCGATCTCTACGCCCATCTGCGGCCGGCGTCTGCCCCAAACAACTCCGAGCTCCGCTCCGTCCCAAAACAGCCCGTTTCCCGCAACCCCCAACAACCCCCACTTCCGCCGTTTCTCCATCCCCAGTACTTTCCCCCGCAAAACCAAACCTTTGACAAGTCGATGAACTTTGCCAACGCTGACCAGCTTGAAAACTCGTACATGACGCTAAATGATGAGTTCTGGGCCGATTTGCTCAGCACGGACTCGGACAGGATTAATTTTTCAAGCAGCAATACGAATTTTAGCAATGCGCCGCCAAGTGAGGAGGTTTTTTTTATGAACTAACACTAACGAGCCACTAACTCGCTTTGCTCGTTAGTGGCTCTTTAGTGCTAATGGCTCACCACTAACTCGCTTCTCTCGTTAGTGGCTGTGGTTCTCCATAGTATACTACACTCACTACCATAGTAAATACCAGTGGGACACTACCATAGTAATACCACCACTAATCGTTAGTACTGTCACTCTAATGAAACGATTAGTCAACTGCATGTACACTAACATTAGCACCATTAGACCATTAGACCATTGGACCATTGGTCTAGTGTCGCACATTTTTTGGGTGCAAATTCTCAAATGTCGTGTCTGCACAAAATCGCGAGTTAACAATTTAGATCCACCGATCAGAACAGTATGACGAGACGATTTGGGCTAGTGGACGCCGTGCGCGTGCTTGGCGGGCTCCTATTGGCCAATTGCCTATTTTCATGGTGGTTCACGGCCAGCACAACATGGGGCTACGACGGCAAGTGGCTCGCGCCGCGCTACGTGCAGCACCGGCTCACCCACCGCCAGGTGGTGTTGAGCGAGGCCGAGCTTGCGCTCTACAGCGGCGCCGTCGCGTCACGGCCAATCTACGTGGCCATCAACGGCAGTGTGTACGACGTGACGCTCTCGCGGCACATCTACGGCCCGGGCGGCGCCTACAGCTCGCTTGCGGGCAAGGACTGTGCGCGGTTGTTTGTGACGGGGTGCTTCGCAAAGCCCGATGAGTACACGCACGATTTGCGGGGTTTGGACACAGCGGACGTGGAGCGTGATATCAAAAACTGGCAGCGCTTTTTCGAGACCCACAAGAAGTATTGGTTGGTGGGGACAGTGGTGCATGGTGAGGTGAGTGGAGATGTCCCGGCGCCGTGTGAGCATGTGAAGTTTCCGGGAAGTCGCTGAGCCACGAGATGAGGAGCCACGAGCTTGCGAGTGGCTCCGATAAAAGATTAAGAATAAGAATAAAACTAAGACTTAGAAGAAAACTAAGAATAAGAGTAAAATCTAAGACTAAATAAAAACTAAGAAACATTCTTAATTTACATATTTTAAAATAAATTAATATTGTTAAAATTATGATATGACATTATCTAAACGTTTAGTATAAATATGCTGGATTTACATTAACGATGGTGTCATGGTTCAACTTTTTTGTTTAATTGGTTTACTAAATAATGCAATTTACTGAATGATTAATTCTGTTTTTTCAGTTTTATTGGCCGTTGCTTTTTAACTGTTGCTGAACCTAACTTAGGGTTATAAGCAACGTAGAGTTGATGAAAACTAAGAATAAAAACTAAGAATAAAGTTAGATAAGAAAAGCTCAAGAAAAGACTAAAGAATTAACAAAAACCCAGAGTAAGAGAAAAGACTAAAAATAAGAATCCAAGATTAAGAATAGGAAGAGAGCTTAAGAATAAGGCTAAAGAATTAAGAATAAAAAGAGAACCTAAGAATAAGAAGAGAAGCCTAAGAATAGAAGAGAAAACTGAGGCAGAATTAAGAGTTAGAATTAAGAGTTAGAATTGATTTACAGTTGATTTACAGTTGACTACAGTTGAGTTGGTTAGAATTCACCTCTCGGCTAAGTATCAGTAAGAACCACTGAAGACACTCCCACTTAAGCTGAGTCTAACAGGTCCAACCTCCCGTAAATAGTCCTACTTTTTGAATCTATATGTAATCTATTTTTCATTTTCAGCAGCAGCCAACCCCTTTTTGAACAACCCCAACAACTCATCCGCGTCCTCAAGCCCAATACTGATTCTCACCAACGTCTCGTCAATCCCCCACTGCGCCACCTCCGCAAGCTCCTGGTAGTGCACCAAGATCGCGTACGGGCACGCCAACGTAAAGTTTGTTCCCAAGGATGGGCCCTTGGCAAGCTCCACCGTGTCGAAAAACGCCTTTGCAGCACCCACGCTGTGGAAGTTGAACGACAACAACCCGCCGTAGCCTCCGTCGGGAGTCTTGATGGCATCGTAGTGGCGCTTGGACTCACTGACGCTCGGATGGAACACGTTGCGGATGACGGTGCTGCGGGCCAACAAATCAACCACCAAGAGCGTCGTGGCGTCGATCTTGGCTGCCCGATCAGCGAAATCACGCGAGTTGCGCTCCAAGTACAACGCATCCTCGGCCCAGAACAAGTCCTCGTACTCGCTAGCAAAGTCCTGCTTCAATGCCGAGTAGAATGGCAGCAACGGGTTCAACACAAGCAGCCCTGCCAACACGTTCGAGTCGCCGGAAAACACCTTGGTCAACGACGACGCAACGATATCGGCATACGGCAACACGTGGATGTTCAAGAAGTTGCCCACGGTCTCGTCCACCACCACAGCAAACCTGTGCTTGTCAGCAAGCGCGCGGATGCGCTTCAAGTCTGGCGTCTTGAGCAATGGATTCAGCGGACACTCGCAAAAGAGCGCCATGATGCGGTAAGTGCCGGCCTCCAAGTCTGTTTCCAAGGCATCCAAGGCCGCGTCGTCGCCCATGCCCAAGAAATGGACCCCCAGGCCCCACTTACGGAGGATGTTGAGCGTGTCGACGTACGGAAACCCGAAACAGACGGATTTTTCGTCCTGGAGACCCGTGCACCGCAACAACGCCTGGTGGGCGTGGAAAATGGACGCCATGCCGCTGGGAAACAAGTACACGTCCGTCTCATTCAAGTGCTTGCCCCTTTTGGCCCGCTCCATCTCCTCCTCCTGGTTGTAGGACGTGTCGACCTTGCCGCAGATGCGGCGCCGCAACGCAATCTTGGCCTCGTCCGCAAACTTGAGGTCCAAAACACGGCCAAACTTCTGCTCGATAAAGGTGTCGTTTTCCTTCTGCACCACGTTCGTGGTGCCAGCAGCCGATTTGACGGCCCCACGCTGCTCGCCAAACCACTCCCGGAGAAGATACTCGGCCATCCGCGAGCTCACGCCCTCGCCAGCGTGCTGCCAGTACTGCTTAGCCACCACAAAGTCGCTCGTGGCAAAGAAAACAACCCCAACGGTCGCCTCCACGATAAACGACCGCTCGTCGTCCGTCTGCGGCGCCGGCGTCGTCAACTGCAACACACGAACGCCGCCAGCAGCACGCTCCCGCGCCCTCATAAACTCACGGCACCGCTTGGCAGCACGGTACGACGGGAAAACCATCGCACACTCGCCCTGGCGCCCGTATTTCGCCTCTAGCTCTCGACTGAGCGTCTTGATCACCGGATGGATGAAGAATCGCGGGTACCCCGACTGCATCTGCCCAACCACCCAGTCCTCGCCTTCTTCGTAGGCTACAACGGCCTTCCACGAGGGAAGCGACACGGAAACTGCGTGCGGCACGTTCGGGATCGGAACTCCAATGGCGTCGCTCATGTTGCTGGTCTTTACTTGTACTGACTCATCAGATCAAATCGAAAAAACGTTAAATCGTGCTTATGTAACAACGGTTGATCCTTACGTAATCGGGTATCTTATCTAGCGAATATGTACATTATCAATTAGGACTTAATGCATGTGACAGCGCCCTCCTTCAAGCGGGACACGTCGTCTTTGGTCATAGCAGACTTGTCTGCAGCAGCAGCAGCACCTCCAGCACCACCACTTGCGGCCGCAGAGGCTCCATTCCGGTTGTGTGCCATGTGTGCCTGGACCAAGTGGCCCGCAGCCAACGCAGAACAGAGAGAAAGCTCTGCGGCCAACACAATCGAAGCAACAATCCGCGCCAACTGGCGTGCATTGGCACCGGGCTCGGTGGGGTGTGGGCCACGGACTCCCAATAACTCCAACATGGCTCCCTGTGGTTCCAAGATAGTACCACCGCCAATCGTACCGACCTCAATCGAAGGCATCGACACAGAAACCTGCAAGGAACCGTTAGGAAGCTTGTTCATGAGTGTGATACAGTTGGACGACTCGACGTTTTGAGCAGGATCCTGGCCACACGCCAAATACACGGCCGTCACCAAGTTGGCAGCGTGTGCATTGTAGCCACCAACAGCACCAGCCATGGCAGAACCAATCAAGTTCTTCGAGGTATTCAACTCGACCAAGGCATCCACATCCGACTTGAGCACCTTCTTGACAACTTCAGCAGGAATTCTCGCCTCGGCAACAATAGACTTACCTCTACCTTCGATCCAATTGATCGCAGCAGCCTTCTTATCGGTACAGTAGTTACCAGAAACAGAGATCACAGACATGTCTTCCCATCCACATTCTTGAACCATGTACTTGAGCGAGTATTCGACCCCCTTCGAAATCATATTCATACCCATCGCATCTCCAGTGGTGGTTCTGAACCGGATAAACAACAAGGTTCCGGCAATGGCAGTTTTGATGTGTTGCAAACGGGCAAATCTCGACGTACTGTTGAAAGCATTCTTGATCTTGGTCTGTCCCTCGGCGGAATCAAGCCAAATCTTGGCTGCACCGGCTCTCTTCAAAGTTGGGAACGAAACACATGGACCTCTGGTCATACCGTCTTGCGTCAACACAGTTTCAACACCTCCACCGGCGTTGATGGCCTTACAACCACGCATGGCAGACGCGACTAAGCATCCCTCAGTCGTGGCCATTGGAATATGGTATGGAACATCATCAATAATCAATGGACCTGCAACACCAACTGGTAACGGAATGTAACCAACAACGTTTTCGCAACAAGCACCAAAAACACGATCATAATCGTAGTTGGCATAAGGAACACTCAAAGTGTCCAAAATAGGAGCGTTGGCAAGTTTGGCAATGGCTTTACGACGAACAACAACAGCTCTGGTGGTGTTTCCAAGTTGCTTCTCCAATGCGTACAATGGCAACTTTCCAGACACAACCAAAGACGAAACCTCTTCATTGTTCAAAGACTTGAGTTTGCCTTCTTGCATAACCTTGATACATTCGTCCAATGGCAATTGTTCACCAGAAACATCGTCTTCGCTGGAAGTGTCTCCAATTTCTTGGATCTTGGTATCGACAGGGCTTGGTTTGGCCTTAGCGGCGGATTGCTTGGGTCTGGAAATCTCCTTTTCTATCAACTTGTTGGTGGCAGAGACTTGGTATCTCGAAGCATTCAAAAAGTATGCGTTGGTACTGATGGAAATAGCAAAACCAAATAACAAACACTTGGAGATCAAGTTGTCTCTGATGGCAAAGGAAATCTTTTCCAAGAGTAACAAGATAAAATCTTCAGATTGAACCAAAACACCCAACGGCATGTAAATTCTCGGTGGTAAAATGGTAGCAATGGTACCATGGGCGCCAATTGGGAGGTTTTTGGCGGCTTTCTTGGATAAGTCGGGAGCAAATGTGAAAATCTTGCTTGAATCAGCATCGGTAGTGAGCCACGAGCTTCCCAACCAGAAAGCGTGGACAGCGATAAAGCCAAGAATCATGGCAACCTTGAATGACACGATGGAACCGTCTTGTGAATCAAAAATCTTGGACTTGGCGGTTTCAGGATTCGAAGCTTGAAGAGCAACGTTTTGGGCCACGAGAGAAGAAATACCTTCCTCTTCCAATGCTTCCTTCAAATCCTCAGTACGACGAGCTCTATTGATTTCAACCTTCAAAGCCAAAATTGCTGAGTAGAAGGTGTAAACCAACAACAAGTCAAACGTGAGGATAAAGGCACTCAAGACGCAGAAGTTGGTCAAACCAACCAACTTAGGAGCGTATGCGGCAATGGCAAGCAAAGCACCAACAACAACCAAGTGGTCTCTCAACAAACTGACGGTGTGAGCAGCAATGGCGTCAGCGACGATGGTTTTGACGTCAACGGCCGAAGTCGAAGCAGCCGAGATGGTAGAGGCAAGGGAAACCTTGTGTTTGAAACCAATGATTGCAACCAAGAATGGGATTCCTTCGGAGATGCTGATCAACGGAACTTTTGTGCCCAAAACCTTGGTTGTGGTGACCAATGCAAAGAGAAAGGCAAAAGTGGAAGATGTGATGGTAGCAAAGGCAAGCCAGAAGTTAGAGCCGATTTGCTTCATATCAATGAAAACCTTGACAAGGGTGTACCACATGGCGATGTATGCCACAGTAATCAAGATGATATCAAAGCTTTCGGCGCCTTGGATCAAGTCTTTCAATTTGAAGAAGCTGGCACGCAAGTATTCGTAGTACTTTGTGATTCTGTTGTTGTGTCTTGCCTTCCAGGTGATACCATTGGACGAGATTCTGTCAATGGCGTGCAAGGACTCGTCCAACTTGTCGGAGTCGACAATCAAGAGTTTTTCGTTAGGGTATGCGCCAGCAAAAGTGTGTTCGATCTCGGGGATCTTGTCGGTGTAGAGTCTTCTGAATCTCAATGGAGTTATGGACAAGCGGGTAGCGTCGGGGAATTGCGACACGTCATCTATTTGCTGCCAATTCTGGTAGTCGTCTGAGCCTGGCGGGTGGTAGTAGTTGATGCCAGGGTCTGATTTGTGCAAGCTTTCAGGGACATATTCGTCAACAACAGACAAGTAGGCAATGGACGCCAACAAGGCTGTGATGATGATAAAGTGGATTGGTCTGTGTGCCGAAGTTCTGGCCAATCCACTTGTTGTCTTTGTAATCAAGCGTAGCATACAATGAGCGTGGTGTGGTGGGAGAATCGGTGCGGCGAGGTACGTGGAGGGTGTGGAGCCGCTAGCGATCTGGATCTGATTCCGTGGGTATGAAATCTATCCAATAATCTATCGAGTGAGACGTCTAGCGCTTGCCAATTACGTATAACTTGCCAATTCTGGATTAGCGACACTGATAAAGCGTCTATATTTATACGACGGAAATTTTTTTTGCACGTCTTCGTCGTTCCACCGCGAAAAAAAAAGTGAGTGTCCCTACCGTGTCAGTTTCTGGTGTTTAATAGAGACGTGTTGGTGGACTCGAGTGTTTGGTGGAGGAAATTGTTAGCAAGATTGTGGTGGAGCTATATATGTGTAGTGGTGGCAAAATGTTGTCTTGCAGATCTATACGAGGCAATACGACAGTATAAGTGATGGACAGCGGGGAAGTCATGGTGTCGCTCAACGAGGCACGGCAACATTCTCCTCTTTTTAGAAGTGCTTATAAATCCTGTTCATGACTATAAGCCACGTCTTATTGGTCATTCATCCTTATCTGGAGACTATTTGGGCTTCATTGCTGTTTGCTCGTCTGTTTTCTCGCTTTCTCGTACGCGTTTTTGATTTTTTCTAAATTACTACATTTGGCTGCAAAATTGAAAATATTACTTACTACAAAACTTTTACTTCAAAGAAACCAACTTAATGTCAAAAGTCAACTCGGAGTTGGCTGGAATACCTGGCAAGGCTTGCGAGCCGTATCCCATCTTGGCTGGGATGATGACTCTTCTTTCGCCTCCAACAGCCATACCAGCAACACCCAAGTCGAACCCCTTGATACATTCACCCTTACCCAAGGTAAAGACAAATGGCTTACCAGAAGTGTTTTTGTCGAAAGTCTTACCGTTCTTCAACTTACCAATGTATCTGATACCGACCTTGTGGTTGGTCTTGGCCTGTTGACCACTGCCGACCTTTCTGTCTTCGGTGACAACACCGCCCAACAAGGTCTTGGTTGCGTACTTCTTGTCCTTAGAAGCGGTTTCCTTGGCAGCTTCCTTTTCCTTTTGGGCTTCTTCCTTCTTGGCCTTTGCTTCTTCCTTCTTGGCCTTGGCCTTTTCCTTCTTGGACTCCTTCTTTTCAACTAAAGTAGAGCCAGTTGGACCTTGTTCCAATTCCTTGGTGAATTGAACAGACTTCTTTTCGGCGTCCTTCTTGGCCTTCTTGGATTCCTTAGGAGCAGCTGCTTCGGCACTTCTCTTCTTGGAAGCCTTTTCCTCTTCTTCAACCAACTCTTCGATCTTGTTTTCAACGTCGGATTCGTCTTCCAAGTCGTCCAAGTCGTAACCATCACCGTGGATGATTTCGTCTTCGTCTGGAGACAAGTCGTATTCGTCAGAGTCGTATTCGTCGTCCTCGGAATCTTCATCGGCTGGGTGCTCAACGTAGTTACCGGACAAGTGGATTGGGTACGAACCAGTGACAACAAAGAAGACTTCTTCATCTGGGCTGATGGTCAAGTCAATGGTTTGTTGGTAAGCAACCTTTGGAGACAAAGTACAAACAACAAATTCAGAAACACCTTCTTCATCATCTTCATCTTCGTCAGAACCGTCGATGTCGAGGTCTTCTTCGTCAGAGTCTTCTTCTTCGTCTTGCTTCTTGGACTTCTTGGACTTCTTTGGTTCTTCCTCTTTTTCTTCTTCTTCTTCCTCTTCATCATCTTCTTCATCTAATTCGTCATCTTCGTCATCTTCGTCATCTTCGTCAAAGTCATCTTCGTCATCATCAATAAATTGATTGGTTCTCTTCAACAATCTCAAGGTCGATGGCTCTTCCTTGTCATCGACAGCTTCTGGGTCAACAGCAGCCAAAGTCAATCTGATGGTGACAGGGTATTCGTCTTCAATGGCAGGAACTGGTTGGAATGGCTGGAGGGCCAAGTTGTAGGTGGAGATAGGAATCAAGCTAGCCATTTCGATGCTGTGAGAATGTTCTAATTGAAAGAAATATAAGCCCACGATGAGATGAGATGGTCTTAAATTTTTGCAGGTGCGTGGACTGTGTGCAGGACATATATTATTTAAGCAAACTTTAATTGCTACTAGAGGAATGACTAACAATAATAATACCAGGGACACGGACTTAATAAAAAACCTAGTTAAACTATACAAGTAACTTTACACCAATGGAAAACAATAAACTAACAATATAATATTTTATTTATGTGTTAATTAATTAGAACTTCAATAAGTGTGGTCTGTCACCGTTCTTTAACGAGAAAGAAGCAGCCAAGTATTGTTTGAGTAATGGGGTTTTCTTGATTTCGGACAACAAGGAAGCGTCAACAGACTTTTGGTCAGCGATTCTTTCAGCCTTGATTTCCTTCTTTGGTTGAGCTTCGTTGAAGAGATCAGCTTCGGACTTCTTGGATCTTGGGGTCTTTTCTCTGGCAAAGTATTCGACGTTGAATTTGGAAACATCAACACCGGCAACAGAAACCTGGGTGGAGGTGGCAATGACGTAACGAGCGTTGACTCTTCTCAATGGGACACCGTTGACTTTGAAAGGACCGGAAACCAACAAAGTGTTGTCTTCCAAGTTCTTGAGGTAAACAACTCTCTTGCCTCTGAATCTACCGGCCAACAAAATCAAGACGGTACCTGGGACCAAGGAGGCACGCAACTTTTGTGGACGAGCGGCCTTTCTAGATTGCTTTGCGACTGGAACGTCTTCGGTTTGGTACCACTTTGGAGCCTAGAATTGTTAGTATTGGGTTCAAATTGTTTGCTTCAAGCGTCTTTCCGGTTGCTTGCTCGTGCTTCTGAGACTGAGCTTGCTGTTCTGACACTTCATGCTGCTGTAATGCGGTACATACTTGGCTCATTTTTGTATCTAGTTATTGGTGATATTTAATATAGATTAAAAATGAAAAGGTAAAAGTTGAAAAAATTTTAATCCACCTACTTTTCGGTTGTGTCTGGTACCAGACGCTGCGCGCCGCTAGCCTGGAGTGAAAAAAAAAGTGAAAAGATCAGGACCGCGCTTTTTCCAAAGTGCAGGCACGCACAAATCTTTAACAAATATTAGGGCTGGCACAGAAAAAGCAGTCACGGTCATGTGACCATGGACTACTTTTAACCTCCTTCCCAATCAAGTAACATGCAACCATTTTGCCTATTATTGTTTACAATACATTTATTAATCAAAATACAACTAGTTGATAGGAACGTACCTAATGTTTACAGTAAGCGTACCCTCACCGACCTTCAACTCAATGTTTTCTGTCTGGTTGAGGGCTTCAGTCAATGGCAACTCAGCGTGGCCAATCTCCACTCTCTTACCAAAAGTGTGATGTTCACTGACCGAGAAACTAAGCACGCCGTTTGTTGTGGACTTAAATGGCACAGATTCGGACCACTTATATAATCCACTACCCTTTTCTTCCTTGGTAGCTCTGGTTTTGTACAAGTCCTTGTTTTTGGTGGAGGTCGATAAGTTGGCTCTGACTTCCAATGCTGACGACGATTTGTAGCCTGTAGCACTCACAATGGTAATTCTTCCTGGAATGGCATCTGGTCCGTGGATACTAGGAGCAAAACTCGAGACATCGGTGGCCCCGCTGGCGGTACGTGAATGTCCATGGCCCAATGGTTTTTGGGGTGGTGGTAAGAATTCGCTATGAATATTAGGCACAGCATTGACGTTTGGAGGCTGACCAGACCTTAAACTGTGCAAGTCATTGGTGTAAAGCGCCTTTCCATCCAGTTGAAGCGAGTCTCTTCCATTCTTGGTAGGACTACTTGGTGCACTGCTGGTGAAGGAGTCGACTTCCAGCATTTCTTCCTTCACCTGAGGAGCTGCTAACTCTTCAGCAGCTTCCTTCTTCGCCTTCTTTGATTTTCTTTGTCTGTTGAAACCCTTGAAGAAGTGTGCACCCTTGGTAACCCCATCAGAAGCAATCCCAATACCTCCACCAACAACATTGGTTGCCAAGCCAACACCACCACCAACAACATTGGTTGCCAAGTCAACACCACCACCAACAACATCGCCGGCAATACCAGTAACTCTACTCAAATCAATAGGTAATCCGCTACCCGAGTTCAATTTGGGTCTGATGTATTCTGGCCTAAAAGTGGCTCTCAAATTGACAGTTCCTTGGGTGTCCAACTTAACCTTGAAGGCGCTGGCATTGAAGGGCTCGATGGATGTTAAATCCAACACAGCACGGCCCAATAACTCAGGACTATGCGTCAAGTCCCAATCGTACACTTCAACCATCAATATTTCTCTGGATCTAGATAACATAGGGAATTGAACCGCTTCATTCCAAATTGGCGATAACGTCTTTCTCTTTTTGTCGGTCTTGAATATCTCAACTCCGTCAAGCTTGATCACAGCAAATGGATCGGACTTACCGTTACTGTCTACCGATTCCAAATTTTCGGCTCCGATAATTTCCAACGAAACGTTACCAACGTCTAAAATGGTATCAAATGGATGCAACTTGACTGTGGATGGAATGAATTCCATTTGAATCTTAACTGAGTTACTGCTATCGATATGCAAAGTGAGAGGCTCACCGTGAGCTCTCCTCAAGATATCAAGAGTGTCATAGATCTTCTCAGCCACAATCTGCTTTTCCTTGATGACATCCACCTTATCAGCAATTCTGATAACGAGCTTGGAGTTTGGCAAGTCTCTGACGAAGGCTTCTCCAATACTGGATGTGTAAAGACGTCTACCTTCAGATTTTGAAGAAACACCACAAGGATAAGCATGATCATCAAACAACGTGTGCACATAGACATCGGACTTGGAAAATGAACCACCCAACACATGAACAGACATAGAACCTGCTCTGTACTGAATAGCTTTCTCCAAAGAAAGCTCAATCTTCTTTGGAGGTGGCACATCATCTTCACCCACCTCGACCCACTCGTAATCATTAGGGTGTGCAGCATAAAGCTCCTCGTCTTCCTTTTCCTTCTTTTTCTCTTCAATCTTCTTTTTCTTCAAGTCTTTAAGGTACTCATCCTTGTGCTTGATTTCAGAAAGAGTCAAGACCGGAATGTTGGGGAAGAAAGAAACAGAGTAGGTCACAGAACCTTGCTTTCTACCATTCAATAAGACAGGTTGTTCGATAAGCTCCTCAGAACCGTCATACGCCAAGAAATGGCCATTTTCATCTTTCTTCAAGAAGTCTTGGACGTTAATTGCAGCCGTACCCAAAGTTCTATCGTTCTGTTCTACTTCTTCATCCATGAATTCAAGTAAAAAGTGTTGATGCTCGTTTGCAATCGAAAACACGTAGTTGGCATTGAAAGCGGGATCAAGGGTATTCGCAATTGTGATCGTTTTGGCCCTGACCTTACCGTTCAACAAAATTCTAACGTATGGGTCAATAACGCCAACGGATTCCAAGTTCTTGAGACCTTTAGCTGAATGTATGTGAATTTTTACACCACCAATTGGAGCTGAATAGTAAGATTTGATTGCGGAGTCATCTCCCATTTCCAATGCCTTCCAACTAGCCGAGATCCTGAATTTGGAAGAAGGACCATTAGGGTTAACTGAAGGGAATTTTATCCATTGGTTGTTTCTGGAAGTCTCAAAAACAATGTCTTGCAAATTAGCATCCAATTTTGCAACAATGTTGTTTTCGACGGCATCTTTAACCAAGACTTGAATTCTGGTATCAGATTGCTGAGTAATTAACGACTCAAAAGAAACTTCCCAAGTTGGATCATTAGTCTGTTTCAAAGTACGTGATTTGATGACCAATTCATCATTGACGTAGACTTCAGCGTAAGGGTTCAACAAACCAATTACGGAGTTGGAAATATCCAATTTTCTGGCTTCGTGCAAATTCAATTTCATAATACCAACTTCTGAGTCAGTAATAGCCTCTTTGGTGCCATCTTCCAAAACAATAGGGGCAATTTGCGGGAAGTAATCGATGTCAAACTCAATCTTCCCAACAGCCTTACCTCTATCAGTAAGGTTTTTAACAACACCTTTTTGATGCTTCTTTTGTAACAAGTCTCCCAAAGGAAACTCAAGAGATCCAACTAACTGATCATCAGCCTTATCCTTTAAAAGATGGAAAACGTTCAAGTTCAAGTGGTTTCCCTCTAATCGGTTGATCAACAAGTACTTTGTTTCCAAGAAAACAGGATCGTTGATCAGATCCTTCACCTTTGTTTTCTCATCAATAGCAGGGTTGTTAGAAATCTTCATTTGGACATATGGGTTGATACTGTTTGGAGGTGTGGGGTTACCTGTCTTTAAATTGGTACATTTTTTGATGGTGACAGCAACAACACCATTGGAGTCATTAGATTGCTGTGCCATGATTTCTTCCACATCAATGTCCAAAGAGTTTGGAGCATAAAGCATTGGTCTCAAGTTGGAGTGGATCAAACCATTGACAAAAGACGACAAGCCTGGAATGAAAGACATGATGTCAAGACCAAAGGTATCACCACCAACAGGTTTCAAGGCGTAGTCAATGATTGGAGGTTCCAAGAACTGAACTGAAACGGCCTTGACATGGGGGAAATTCTGAGTCAACTTCAACTTGATGTTCATTCTTCCAGTAAAGGACATATTTTCAACCAAGATTGGTAGCGACTTTGAGATGAAGGCCTTACCCACTGTAACCCCCAAGGCGACCTTTGGGCTGATCTTTTGTTTGATTTGATTTTTGGTCATGCCATCAGTGTCATTTGGAGTAAAGGAGAAAGCCCAGTCCATTTCAATATGGTCGTGGCCCTTCTTTGTGTATGACTTTACGGAATCGACTCTTGGGGCCTTCGAACCCAAAGTGAACTCATCTAAAGACAAGCCCTCAATACCGAATCCTGGAGCTTGATCCTTCAATACTTCATTGGCTTGGTACATGACTGTTTCAGATAAGGAAGGCATGTAAATGACCCAGAACTTGTTCAAGAAGGTGTTGAGCCATTCCATGGTTTCCAACTCGTGTTCCAATCTATTGTCGGCGTGGACTCTGAACATGTCATCTCTGATGTTAGTGTTGAATCTTCTGATTTCCATCCTGTAGACTGAACTGCTACATAGCAAGACAAATGCCAATGCGAGCAAGCCGCCTCCGCATCTGGCGATGAGCCAAGAGAAGAAACATGTTCCCACCATGAGCGAGGTGTTCCAGTACCAGTCACCGTGGAAGTGGTCGGTTACATAGGATTCCACCTTCTTGACGACTTCCAATGCGTGTTCCTTGTCTTTGAAAGAATTGCCTTCCCAAGAACCCACATTGGCCCACGAAAAGGTGGAGTTTTCTCTTAAGCTGCGCTTTTGTTTGGTTGGTTTGTTTTTCTTGATGTGATCCGCTCCATCTACGGGAGCCGACCTTTGCTGGAGGTTGTCATTGACCTGTTTGTTGTGGTCCTTGACCTCAGCAATGTTGGCGGCCTGACCCTGCGGAGCGCCATTTTCCTGAAAATGGGTTAGTAGATGTAAACAGGCTTGAACAGGTAAGTGAACATACATTACTCATGACTAGCAGTTAAACGGTGGATTTAAAGTAAACAAACAATAAGTTTGGTGAATTTCATGTGAGGTGTGGGAGTAAGCTGCGTATATTGCAAGTTAGGCGCGGCATCGTTGCGGGTTACGTCGCAAGGTTGCCTGGAATTTCAGGGGATGTAGCTTCGCGGCAGAAACAATAGCGAAGAAATAGAATGTATTTGCAGCTGGACTTACTCTTTTTAATAACAGTAGCAACAGAGTATTAAAGTGTTGATCAAATGTCTACGGAATTGTATTTATCGTACAATTACTACTTGCTTTTATAAAGTGACTGCTTAAATCTCTGAAACGTTCTGATGTCAGATCGTTTTCCCATCATTAATGCATCCTTCATTTAGTTGCGTTAAGTACTTGGTTTGTTTTATCATTCCGTAGCGATTCTTAAATCAAGTACTATTTATCTGTTGGTATTTTTGTGATTCTACTTTTCATATCCAATCAGTTCTTTCATGCTTTTCTAATATTTTTAGAATTTTTCATTTATTTGCCATGTTTCAACAATTATATTAAATTGTGGAAAAATCTACCGCAATATAATTATAACATATAGCATATTAACATGCAACTTAAGAAAGAGCACACCACCCATATACAATTGCCAAAGAGCTACACGTGTAATACTTTAATTAATTTTGATTTCTAATGCTATTTACCATCGAAATTTAAACTTGTTCCAAAACAACATCCTTGAAGCCAGAAGAAACCTTCTTGCCCTTTTCGTCAGAACCAGCTTCACCGTGCAAGGTCAACAAAGCACCCAAGTCGAACTTTGGCTGCTTCAACAACTTAACCTTTCTGATGTGGACGTTTTGCAATGGGAAGATGGACTGGGTGGACTTTTCAATCTCACGGCCAATGACTTCTGGAATCAACTTGGAGGTCAATTGAGCCAAGGTCACGTTGGAGACTTCTCTTTGCATGATTTCAATCATCTTCTTTCTGACTTCTCTCAACTTGGAAGATTGAGCGTAGGTGGTCTTCTTGACTTGGTTGGCTTGTCTCTTGGTGAAGGCAATGGCGAAAACTCTCAAGACGTAGTCGTCAGAGGTCTTGACGGTGACATTGGCTTCAACCAAAGATTGCCATTTTCTGACCAAAGATCTCAATTTGTCGGAGGTGAAGTCTAAACCGTGGAAGTTGGTCAACAAGTTCTTACCTTGGACTTCGTCAACTCTCAATTTGATCTTTCTGTAGGAGTGGTCTTCGGAACCTTGCAAGTCAGCAAGACAAACTTCGACAACACGACCCTTCAAACCATCGGCGGCGTTCTTCAAACCGGTGGATCTGTTGATCAAGGTCTTACCGACGTTTCTGTTTTCGAAAGTGGATGGGGCCTTGATGTCGAACCAGTCCTTCTTGGTGAATGGGTCGACGACCTTCTTCTTCAAACCCTTCTTACCCTTGGATAATCTCTTGTTCTTACCAACAGCCATGTTTGCTTAGTATATTAGATATGTCAAACAAAAGAAGTTTTCCTCTAAATTTTTCTTCAAAATTTTTCAAGATTTTTTTGCTATAGTGAAAATTTCCGTTTGGTGCGACGATGGGTGGTCACGTGAACAGACCGCATAAAGTACTAGAAAAATGACAATTTGTATGAGATAAGTACTGCAGACAGGATGGTGCGAACATAAATTGCCAATCACGGGGCTCATAATTTGTGACGACAATGTAGATTTCGCGTGACCAGAATTAAGGCACTAGGGCTTGAGCCCGAAACTGCAAAACTTTGCATGGGACCCGTTTTTACATATTACCCGAAAATGTAAACAATCAAAAGATACAACCGATCTGTTGCTGTTACTAACCAACAAGATGGAGAACGAACAAGATCAAAACAATCAGTAAGTCAATTAAACTGTTGCAGAAGATTAGGAAAATTAAGTACTAACAACACCAAAGAGTCGCCCTCAAAATAGGATTAATCGGAGACTCCCAGATTGGGAAGACATCCTTAATGGTGAAATACGTGGAAGGATCATTTGACGAGGATTACATCCAAACACTTGGAGTTAATTTTATGGACAAGAAAATTCGCATCAGAAATACCACCATTACGTTTTCCATCTGGGATTTGGGGGGACAAAAGGAGTTTATTAATATGTTACCGTTAGTATCGAATGATGCGGTGGCCATACTATTTATGTTTGATTTGACACGGAAGTCGACGCTTAATTCGATCAAGGAGTGGTACAGACAAGTCCGTGGCTTTAACAAGACTGCCATACCCTTTTTAATAGGCACAAAGTACGATCAGTTCATCGATCTCTCGTACCAAGACCAGATGGAAATCACCCAACAAGCAAAGAAATTTGGCGCTGCTATGAAGGCCCCCGTAATATTCTGCTCGACCAGCCATTCTATCAACGTACAGAAGATCTTCAAGATCATCCTATCGAAAGCATTTGATTTACGGTTGAACTTGGACGAGATCAACAACGTTGGCGAGCCGCTCTTGATCTACAAATAATTGCTATTTTCATGAAATTCCCACTGCATTTTCAATTCTTTTACATTTTATATAGATTGGCAGAGCCAACAACATGATTAATCTAACGAAACGTTGTGTAGACTTGTATTGATAGGTGGTCTGTGTATCTTGTTCCAAATCGGGCAATAAGGTTATCTGCAGGCCCAGCCATTTATCAACTCAATCATCACCAAACTATCATCTACCAGCACGACCATGGCACGGCAGAAGAAGGAGTTGAAAGGATGGCAGTACTCTTTTGGCGGAGAAGCTACAGATGAGCCACAAACCCCCAGTCGAAGAAGCCGAAGAGGCAAAACGCCAATTGACCAGCAGCTAACGTTGAAGCGAGACGCAGATGAGGTTGAAATAAAGGCAGGCGACACTGTAAGGGTCCAACACAAGGGTCTGAAGTCTACGGAGGTAGCAATGATTAAAGAGATTCGATTTGGAAGCTTCAATTTCATCGAGATTATTGTTTTCTGGTTCACCAAAGCCCAAGATGTTCCGATGGCCAACTTGCCATCATCATACCAAGAGACGCAGCTCAATGCAAACGAGTTGTTTATCACGTCGTATGTTGATGAGATTCAATTGAATGAGATAATCGATAAGGTCAATGTTCTTTCGTATGAGGAATTCAGTCGTGATATTGTGCTTGATGCCTCCAATAGTTTGTCGACGTTTTTAACGAGAAGAGCTGCCAGTTACCAGGGAGACATGTTCTCCGAAGAGTTTGATTATAGAGAACTAGTCAAGCTATTCAATAGAGATACGAATGAGTTTGTTGAGTATATCCGGAATGCTACTGTTCCAGCCCAGTACAAAGCCTCCAACTCGCCAAAGAAAACCATCAAGGAAAAGCTAAAGGCTGTTGAAAGAAAGAAACAAAGCAAGAAATCGTATCACAGCGATGAAGAAATAGAAGTGAAGCAAGAAGAAGACGAAGAAAATGTCTCGGAGGTAGAAGAGCCGGAAGAACCCCAAGATATCGAGGACGAACCAGTTGTCAAAAAGAGAAAATATACACCACGAAAAAGCCGTGTTGATACAGAGGACCCCAGCATTAACTACATGACGTCGGCATTGTCGCCAATGAAGCGAGGGTTCAAGATTAAAACCGATAACAAGCCCTCTTTATCGTCCATATCTCCCAAGAAACGAGCTCTTGTAAGCACGGAGATTGAAGCAAACGTGTTCAAAGAAGTCAAGGCCAAGCTCCACACCTCGGCAAAGATCTCATCCTTGCCAGGAAGAGAAGAAGAGTCGGCGCAGATCATGGCCAAATTAGCCACGGCAATCGAAACCGAAACGGGGTGCTGTATTTATGTCAGCGGCACACCAGGGGTGGGGAAGACAGCCACTGTTCGTGAAGTGATCACACAGCTTCAGGAGCTTTCGGAGTCGGGAGATTTCAAGCCCTTTGACTTTCTCGAGATCAATGGGTTGAAGTTGTTGTCACCCAACACCTCGTACGAAGTGTTGTGGGAGAAGATCTGTGGATACAAGGTGAGTGCATCAGTGGCGGCCATCATGCTTGAGAAGTACTTCAGCGAAGACAGCAAGAGGGTGTTGGTGGTGTTGATGGATGAGTTGGACCAGATTGTCACCAAGAAACAGAACGTCATGTACAACTTTTTCAACTGGCCCACGTACCCCAACTCCAAGCTCATTGTGATTGCTGTGGCCAACACGATGGATCTACCGGAACGGGTGTTGTCCAATAAGATCTCGTCCAGATTGGGGTTGAACCGAATCCAGTTCATCGGCTACACCCACGACCAGCTAGGTGACATCATCAAGCACCGGTTGGAGATGCTCACCAAACAACACCGCTTGAAGGTGGCCATGCATCCGGACGCCATTGGGTTTGCATCGAGAAAGGTTGCCAGCGTGAGTGGGGATGCACGTCGAGCACTCACCATTTGTCGGCGGGCGGTGGAGATTGCAGAGAAGGAGTTTCTTGCTGGTGACGGTGGAGAGGAGTGCCAGGTGTTGATTACGCACATTTCCAAAGCGATCAACGAGACCATCAACTCGCCCACGGCGCAGTTTCTTGCTTCGCTTCCGTTTGCGTCCAAGTTGATTCTCCAGGCGATTTTGCTACGGACCAAGCGGTCGGGGTTGGCCGAGAACACGTTGGGCGACATTATAGACGAAATGAAGAACACGCTTCAGTTGTTGACATCCAACAGCAAGGCACTTGCCGAGATCGATGAGAAAGTCGGTTTTGTTGATCTTCTCTACGGCAACGGTGTGTTTGAGCAGCAGCCCAAGGTGAATATACGGACGGTGTACTTCAAGAACCTTGTGAATGAGTTGGCAGAAAACGGAATCCTTATCCAGCAGAACGTTCCTGGCGAACGGCACAGACTCATCCACTTGAATGTTTCGGAGGAGGAGATCTCCACTGTTTTGCGGAGGGACAAGGAGTTGGCGATGAAGTAATTGTAAAATTATAAGATTTCAATATTTTTAATCTAAAACCTTTAAAAGTTCTAGACAATACTATGATGTAATAAAGTCTACAATGTAGGTTGTGGTGTAGTGTTGTGGTGTAGTGCTGTTGTAGTGCGTTCTGTTGTAGAGTTGTCTGATACGCAGCACTTCCCGATTCGGACGAATTTTTCAGCTGAAAAAATGCGATGAGCTCGGCTCACCAATGCTTCAAGGAGAGTCACAACCACCGATGATTGCCGTCAGCAGCAGCGAAATCGACCCTGCTTTCTATGTGGAGGCTGCAGAGGCGGCGCTCACCTTTGCCAACGAAAAAGACCAGGCCAAATTCGAGCTCGGGGTGTGCATGGCCGTGTACCGCTGGGAGGAGCTCACCACCGCCGTCGACAACGGCTGGGGAGGCCCACAGTCCGCAGACAAGCGCGACTGGATCAGCGGGTTGGTTGTGGAGTTGTTTGAGCAGAAGATTGTCGATGTGCAGTTGATCGAGGAGACGTTGTTGTACGCGATGGTCGACGAGTTCGACACCGAGGTCGACAACGACTCGGCGCTCGTGGTGGCGGACTTGGTGGTCAAGATCTACCAGGAGATAGCCAACGGGCGCTATGGGCTTGTGGACAAGCTCTATGCTGACTGGCAGGCCAAACAAGGCAGGGCTGCGACGAGCGCTCCGGTGCACATCGCGGCGGACCCCAACAACCCCGATGTTTCCGACAGCGAGGACGACGAGGAGGAAGAGGAGCAGCCTCCACAGCTCCAGGACGACGGTGACGCCATGAACATCGACCAGGGCCCGATTGTCGACGACGACGGCTTCGAGTTGGTCCAGAAAAAGGGAAGAAGACGCTAGACACGGGTATATTGAGTGTACATTAAACTATAGCGTCTCTTTCGGAGAAGCTGACGGAGTTGCGGGGCGTGTTGCTTCTGCTGCGGTTCAACGTGTTCAACGAGTGTAGGCTGATGACGGAGTTGCGTGCGGGCCGGAACTGCGGCTCCTGCTCCTCCACCGGCGTAGAGAGGCCCAGGTTCATGGACGCGATGCTCTGGCGACTCGTGTTGCTCACACGGAAGTCGCTGAGGCGCCTCACCAACGTGCTGGCCATGTCGTTCATGCCTCCAGGCGTTCCTGGCGCTGCCTGGAGCTTGTTGAAGAAACCATCGCTCTGCGTCTCGATCTTGAACAGCTTGATCGCTGTCTGGGCCCACGGGTTGATGGTGGTGGTTGCACGCGCCACGTACGCGGAAACCTCGTCCTCCGAGCCTCCGCTGCTGGTGCCCGTGTTCTTGTGCATGAAACTCGTCCATCCTGTGAGTTTGCTCACGGACGCTATCGACGTGGTGATGTTGCGCATGATGCGGCTGTTGTTGCCGCTGTAGAACCGCACGTTGTCTATTGCGTTGTAGATCTCGCCGTGGAGCAACGACATGTACCATCCGAGCGAGAGCACGCTCCACGAAAACCTGAGCTGCTCCAACGGCGTGCCTGGAAGAAAGTCGTAGTTGATCTGTGCGCTGTTTGTCGACACCATCTCGCTGAAGTCGTGTGCTTCGATGTATCTGACAAGCACAAAGCTGTCGATGGAGGAGCCTTCGCGGCTGGACCAGATCTGCTTCAACACCATCTTCAAGTGGGGGATGACGATGGTGAGAATGATGCGGAGCGAATCGTTTCCAGCCCACGACCGCTTCAACGGCAGGTCTTTGGGCAACTTGTCACGGGCTTTCTGGGACATTCCGGTGGGAGGTTTGGGTCTGAACGCTTCTTCAATCGCCTGTGGAGCCTCCTCTGCTGCGTTGTTTGGAGCAGACTCCGAGAGCGACTCTTCATCGAGAAACGTTTCTTCCTCTGGAGTTTCTGCTTCACCTTCATCGTCTATTCTGGCCAACGTGCTGCCGCAGTGCTCGTTGAAGCTGTAGATGGTGTTCCAGACCTGGTCGTACGTCTTTTCGTTCTTGAGAATGGAAAACAAGAGCATCCGTGACGGCTGCGGGTACTTGATTGCTGCCGTGCACACGGCCCGCACCACCAACGCAAGGAGGTCCGCGTGGAACAGCTTTTCCGCGAGAAACTTGCGCGACGAGAACTTGGTGACCAACTGCACGATGGCAAACGACGCGGCGTACGAAAGGCCTCCGCGCGGATTGGGGTTGTTCAACTTGCGGTCGGCGTCGTGCGTGTTGTCGAGCTCGTGCAGGCACACGAGCGGGATCAAGTTGTAGAGGATCTCCACGAGCGTGGTGACGTACAAGTCCGACAACGGCTTGATGGTGTTGGACAACGGCGCAGCGGCGCCGAGCAACGCACAGATCTGCGTGACGAGGAAGTCCCGCGTGGTGACGGACGCAGGGTTGGTGCGGAAGCAGCTGGGGAGCGATTCAGCGAGCTGGGGGGCCATGGGATGGAAGAGCTGGTCTAGGAGTCCGGTGTCTGACGACAAGTAGAGCAACAAGTACGAGCAGATGCGCACCAACACGCAGTAGCGCGGCTCTGTGTTGTAGGTGTCGATGTAGTAGGCGAGGAGGACCGTGAGCTCGCAGATGTAGTCCTTCGCAACGAGCTCCTTGAAGTGCCTGTTGCACTGGACGAGTTCCCACACCAACATGGCGGCCTCTGTGGCCCAGAGCGACGGCTGGGTGTTTGTTCTGACCAACTGGAACTTGGAGGCCTCGTGGTCTCTGGCTGCGTGCATGGGGCTCCTCAAGATGGCCATCAAGCTGGAGGCCACGTAGGCCAACTCGGGCTGCTTGTGGAGCCTGGCGACGTGGGCGCGGGCCAAGTTGCGGTTGGAAGTTCCGTTGGGCTTGACGTCAAAGAGGAAGTTCAAGCTTTCGGCGGAGGGGAGCGGGTACGCCACAAGCGCCGTCAAGAGCTGGACAGCGTAGGTCACGCAGAGGTGGCGGATTTCTGTGCGCTGGGGCTCGTTGACAAACACGAGTCCGTTTTCGTCGGGCCCACGAGCGCTGCGGCACACGAGGTTGAGCAAGGAGCAGATCAACGTGAGAAGCTGCTGGCGGGGGGTGCTTGTGACGATGTAGGAGAGGAACTTGGAGCCCGTGTTGACTGTGTGGGCCGGCGGCAGGTAGAAGGACGTGGACGTCAATGCGAGCACGAAGCGGAGCATTTCCATTCTGTTTGCGTCGACCACGGCGTTGGGGGGCGCAAACTTGCCGTGGTGGGAGATGCCTGGCTCCCACAAGGGCTCCTGGAGCGGTTTGGGCCTGGATGGGAGGGTGAAGCCGCGTGTGAACAAGAGCGCTAGCACAGCAGCAACAAGATCCACACCAAGCGGAGCAGCGGCAACAGCTGTATCAGTGGGAGTTGATGACTTTAATGGCAGCAGCAACGGCACAGGCCCCTCCAACAACTCTCTGGGCTCGAACAGCGGCGCCCAGAACAAGAGGGGCTCGATTTTCGGCACGTACTCGGGCAACTCGTGGAGAAACGGAAGGAGCTTCGTCAAGAGCCGCACGCAGTTGAGCACGGCCGTGTGCAGCAACTCGCGGTGGCGGTACGCGAGTGTCTCGGCCAACTTGCGCACAAGCACCACCACGTTGAGTCTGTTTTGGTCGCGGATGGTCCTGATGTCGTACGGCGTCAAGAGCTCGTAGATATCGTTGGCACCGTCGGGCGCCTGCCAGAAGTGGTCCCAGTAGCCTGCGCGGTCGGCAATGATCCTGCCTTGGCCGAGCTGGAAGAAGTGTGCTTTGTAGCGCGTCTTTTCCTCCGTCTTCATGGTGGTGGAGTATGAATGAGATTCGCGCGATAGAAGCAGAGCAGAGATAGACAGTACTACAGTACAGCAGTACAGTACAGTACAACAGTACTATAACTGTAATACTATAACTGTAGTACTCAACAGTACAGTACTACAGTAGTACAGTACCACATTACAATCACATATAGTATCATCACATTACATTATCATTACACTACAATCACACTACAATTGTACAGTACAGTATAGTAATACAACTGTATAATACTACAACAGTACAATACTACAACTGTACAGTTAGCAATTACATTATAGTACAATCACCGTACAGTACAACAGTAGTACAGCATTCAACAGTACAATCACAGTACAGCACTCAACAGTAGTACAACAGTACACTGACCGTACAGTTCATTACAGTACGCTAACAGTACAATCACAATCACAGTACACTAACAGTACAGTACAATCACAGTACAGAATAGTATACAACAGTAGTACTACAGTACTCAACAGTTAGTTACAATCACAGTACACTAACAGTACACTAACAGTTAGTTACAGTACAGTACAGTTAGTTCTTCCAGACATTACAGTTAGTCACAGTACAGTACAGTGAGTCAGTACTGTATAGTACTACAGTAGTACAGTCAGTTCTTCACTACAGAGTTCTTCCACCACAGTAGTTCTTCACTACAGTAGTTCTTCACTACAGTGTCTTCCACTACAGAGTCTTCCACTCCCAATCAATACTGTTCATTATCTTCTACCGTGGCTAATTCGTTTTCGGGCATCGCCACTCTCCGTGGCCTGGCGCTTGCTGCCCGCAAGCGGGCCGTAGCCAACATCCACATCCATGCCTGCCTCCCCCTCGTCGTCCTCGGCGTGCTCCTCAAGATCGTCGGCAAATCCCGACGTTGGGAGCGCAACGTCCCGTGTGATCCACCCAGACGGCACCTCTGCAGGCCCCTCGTCCTCAGAGTCCGTGTCATAGTTCATGGCCGAACACTTGGACAACGCTTCGTAGATACGCTCGATGCTTCGCGCCACGGGCGCCGCAAGTAGCCCCGTGCTGGCCTCCTCGCTGCCCGGTCTGTAGAGCTGGAGCTCCACACACGGAGTGTACTCGCTCTGCTCCCGGCTGCTCGCACAGAGCAACAGGCTCGACACCACCTGGAGATATATGCTCGCATGCTCGACGTCCTGGCTGCGGAGCCCGTGCAAGATGATCGACTGGTACGGCACCTCGAGCCCACAGTCGCCGTGCACAAACCAGAGAATCACCGCTGTGTTCAACACATAGAGCGTCACATTGTCCCAGCTGACGTCGCTGAGCTCCGCCGCCACCACAACGTCCACACTGGCGTCCATGCGCAAGAGCTTCACCACAAACCCATCGCCGCCGCCGTAAAGCACAAACTTGTCGTCGTCCTCGAGCGAAAACTTCTCAGGCAGCGAGTTTTCGTACTCAGACACCGCAAGCGTGTTTTCTCTGCTGGGCTTTTCCCGTATTATTCTCGGTCCGGGTGCCATTCGTGTGGTACTTGTTGGTGGATCGTGAAAGAAAACGTTGTGCAACGTGATAAAGAGCACGTGCTTGTCACGTGCTCTGCTCAACCGTGCGACAAACGACGAATCAACCGCAGAATCACCGGGTTCTGCTCGGCATCGATCTCGCGCTGTACGCGCTCCGTACGCTCCTCCGTGCGCTTGCGGACCTCCTCAGCGGTCGGAGGCAAGGCCTCGTTGGCCAAATCGGCGCGTCTGGCCTCTTCGAACGAGAGAATCTGGCGCTGGAGGCCCTCGGAGCCGTGCGAAAGCGAGCCCTTGGGCAAAATGCCCTGGTTCAACTGCTTCAAGTGGGCGACGTTTTCCGATTCCTGTCTCAAGACCTGGTACATACGGGCCACACGGCCAATGGCAATGATTTTGTTGCGGAGCGCGATTCTCTTGGCCTCAAGGGAGTCGTCCTGTGGTGCTGGCGCCGCGGCAGGAGCAGGCTCAGCGGCGGGCACGGAGTCGAAATTGGTGGTGGAGAGCGGTGTTTCTTCGCTCAACTCGTCCTCGGTGCAGATGTTGAGGATGGACACCAACATGTCGGTGATCTTTTCGCCCACAAACGGCAACGACCAGGTAAAAACGTCCATGAAGTGCGGCAACCAGTAGGGATGGGGCGACGAGTTGAACTGGCGGATGTTCATGACGTTGTTTTCGTACTTCAACACGGCCGCCTTGTTGTTGTAGGTGTCCAAGTAGTTCGGGGCACTGAACATGGTCAAAAGCAGCGGGAAGCCCATGGTTTTGGTGCTCTTGTACATTCTGTAGCCTGCGTCCTGGGCCTCGTGCGCCCTGATGATGGAAAGGAGCCCCGTGCGGTCGAGAAACTGGCACGAAGCGCGGTACGTGAATGCGTACGAGCAGCCACGCACCGAGTTGCGGATGAAGGTCTGGTCGATGGAGTCTTCGTCGTAGTCCTCCACCGGGTCCGCCCAGAGCAAGTCGCACATCAAGCCCTTGGTGGGCGGTTCGCGGAAGCGGTCAAGCCTCACCAAGTCGTCCAAGGTGCGGAGCTCGGGCGAGAGGCCGCCGTGGACGCAGAAGAACTGCTTGTTCATGATGGCGGCGAGCGGGAGCGCGTTGAACGACGCGAGACACTCCTCGTAGAACGCAAGCGAGTACTTGTGCAAGCACTCGGACTTGAAGGTGAAGTACTCCGTCAAGTGCTTGCACTCGTGGTTGCCACGCAACATCCAGAACGTGTCCGGGTAGTTGAGCTTCAACGCAAAGAGGTACAAGAGACACTCGATGGAAAACGAGCCTCTGTCGACGTAGTCGCCCAAAAACAAGTAGGAGGTGGACGCAGGGTCGCCGCCGACCTCAAACAACTTCATCAAGTCGTAGTACTGGCCGTGGACGTCGCCGCAGATGGTGACGGGCGCCGGGACCTCGAGCAAGTTGGGCTCGCTGGCGAGGAGGTCTGCGGCGTCGCGGACGATTCGAATGGCGTCTTTTTCGTGCAAGCGGCCCTCGTTGACGAAGTGGTTGCGGAGGAACGGCGCGTTGGGCAAGCCGTTGGGCAAGAAGAGCTCGCTGGGCGTCGGTTTGGTGGTGGTGGGCGGGCGCACCGAGGGCACGGCGCGGTTGCGGGTGGAGAGCGTGGTTCCGTCCTCAGTGGTGTAGACGTCGGAGCCGCGCGCAGCCGCCAGCTTCAGCTTGAGCGCGTTGAGCGCGTTGTGGATCTGGACCGTGTTCTTGTGGGCCTCTGACATGGTGGTGAAAGCGTTGGCGAGAAAAGTAAGGACAGAAAAGAGAAGAAAAGAGAACAGAAAGAGGAACAAAAAGAGGAACAAAAAGAGAAAAGAGAAAAGTAGAAGAAGTAATGAAGTAGAAGTAGAAATAGAAGAAGTAGTAGTAGAAGTAGAAGCAGTAGAAGCAGCAGTAGTAGAGAAGAGAAGTGTCCAATCAGATGAAGTAAGCAGGCTCGCTGGACGATTAATTGGCGGTAATCGCGCGTCTAGATCGGCGCAAGGAGCAGCAATGAATGGTAATATAAGAGCAGTTGATATGTATGGAATATATAAATATATATACATATACATAAATATGTACATAAATACATAAACATATACACATATATACATATATATGTGTGTAAATACAAGTAATAATAAGGAACAAGTAAAGGTGAAAATGTTACAAGAATAATACTGATTGCAAATAGTGTAGTATAGTATAGTATAGTAATAGTAATAGTAATAGTAATAGTAATAGTAATAGTAATAGTAATAGTAATAGTAATAGTAATAGTAATAGTAATAGTAATAGTAA